>JNFU01000006.1:456646-810504 GCA_010994365.1 Saccharomycopsis schoenii | reverse complement strand
ATCCGAAAATGACTCCTACCAAAGTCAAGATGAAAAGCGATTCGGACAACGATAGTTTGAATTCATTCAAGTCCAATCGGTCAAGTCACTCTGATAGAATTACTCAATTAGAAGAAGAGTTTAAGTTCATGAAGACCGAGTTTAAATCTGTGAAGTCTGAATTTAAAGCTATGGAAATTGGATTCAACGAGAAATTCGACAGAATCTTAAACTATTTAGATGATACTGTTATTATTGATGAAAGTAAGAATAGTGTTTCTACTAGAGCAGATGATCCTAACCAAATCATCGGAAACACCAATCCTTCTTCACACACATTCTTACTAATCATAAGGCACATTCTTAGTAATCAATTGTAAAATGCCTCATAGTATTATCTATAATACGACAAAGTGCCATGTGCTTTTATTTATAATAAACAATAATTGGAGATTATATGACATGCTGAATCTTGTCATATGTAAAAGTTGCATGTTTGCCCTTATGGCCAAGTTGGTAAGGCGCTACACTAGTAATGTAGCGATCCTCAGTTCGAATCTGAGTGAGGGCATTTTTTTTTATTTTATGATGAATGCTCCCATTTATTTTTACAAAAATGATATATTCATCTTGAATTAATTCATCACTAATTAGTTAATCTCGTATAACTTTTTATATGTTTGACCATTATCGGCTTACTTGAAGAAATTAATAAATATCATATTACTAAAACAAAAAGAGGAGAATGCTTGAAACAACATATAATGCAGACTCTACCAAATCTTTCATGATGGCCATGGAGAAAATGACGGCTGCATTGCATTCCATTTATTTAAATAATGAAAATCTCACGATACCTTCAATAGACAAAGAAGATAATAAATATTTGAAAGATAAATTGAGATTATTTAGCAAGGAATTCCAAAGCATTAAGAATATATCAATTGACACCAATGAACCCGATTATGGTGAAGACTCATCGTTAGAAGATTTGTCTGATTCTGAAAATGGCAAGTTTTTCAAGGAGATAACTACTAAAATCAGTAAAGTTGAATCAGAGAAGAAATTAGATGATCAATTTGACTTAGTAAGTACCATATTGGAATTATTAGAACTGCAACTGTCTGATGAAGAGATCCAATCGCTTTTATTTGACTTATTGGGATTTGAAGAATTTGACTTAATTTCAGAATTAATTCAAAACAGAAAGAAAATAGTGGATAGTAAAAGTAGAAATGAAGTTAACAACAGCAATAGAAACAAAGCAATGACGTCATATTTTTTATCGCAAGAAGAAAAAGATGAAATGTATAGAAAGAATTTGGAATTGGCAAAAACTGCAGATATCCTTCCTAAGGAATACTCAGTTTCTCAAAGAAAATATCCTCACGTTTATCTGTCGAATTCCAATGGTAATGGCAATATGTTAGCATTTGGTAAGAAATTGGTATTGCCACCGGGATCCACAAGAGAGAATTATGGAAATTACGAAGAGGTGATTATCCCAAGTAAAAGATCTGGCAAACATGATCCATTTCCTACGGAAGTAAAAAATATTCAAGATTTGGACTATTTATGTATTGGAACATTCAGCGGTTATAAAACACTAAATAAAGTACAAAGTTTGGTGTATCCTGTAGCTTATGAGAGCAATGAAAATATGTTAATTTGTGCCCCTACAGGTGCTGGAAAAACAGATATCGCGATGTTAACTATTCTTCATACTATTTCGCAATTCATGTTGCAAGATTTTACAGAAAATGGTGAATTGCAAATAGATATCGATTACAATGATTTTAAAATTGTGTATATTGCTCCATTGAAAGCTTTAGCTGCTGAAATTGTTGATAAGTTCTCATCTAAATTAAAATGGTTAAACATTCAAGTCCGTGAGTTAACTGGTGATATGCAATTAACCAAAACGGAAATTCTAAATACTCAAATCATTGTGACTACGCCAGAAAAATGGGATGTAGTAACCAGAAAGGCAAGCGGGGATGATGAATTAGTATCGAAAGTGAAGTTACTCATTATTGATGAAGTTCATTTATTACACGAAGATAGAGGTTCAGTTATTGAAACTTTAGTGGCCAGAACTCTCAGACAAGTTGAGAGTACCCAATCTATGATTCGTATAATTGGTTTATCTGCTACTTTACCAAATTATGTGGATGTATCAGATTTCTTGGGCGTAAACCGTAATGTTGGGATGTTTTATTTTGATCAAAGCTTCAGACCAATTCCGCTAAGACAGGAAATTGTAGCAGTTAGGCAAAAAGCGGGAACTAAAGAGAGCAGGACCGCCTTGGATGAAACTTCATACAACAAATTAGTAGATAGTTTAAAAGATGGTAATCAAGTAATGGTGTTTGTACACTCCAGAAAAGAAACCACGAACACAGCAAGAACTTTTATATCTCTTTCTAGAACTGAAGGTGACACGGCATTGTTTGACTGTAGCGCAGCCGACAAATTTGAATATTTCTACAAAGAAGTATCTTTGAAAAGTAGAAATAAAGATTTAAAAGAATTATTCAGTGGAGGCTTTGGTATCCATAATGCTGGTATGTTAAGATCTGACAGAAATTTAGTGGAGAAAATGTTTGCTTCTGGTGCTATCAAAGTCTTGGTTTGTACTGCTACTCTTGCATGGGGTGTTAACTTACCTGCTTCCACAGTTATCATTAAGGGTACGCAAGTGTATAATGCAAAACAAGGTGGCTTAGTAGATCTAGGTATCTCTGATATTATTCAAATATTTGGTAGAGCAGGCAGACCTCAATATGAGAAGTTTGGAACAGGTATTTTGTGCACTACGACAGATAGAATGGATCATTATTTAAGTTTGCTCACTCAGCAACATCCTATTGAGTCTAAATTTGCTGCTAAATTGGTAGATAATTTAAATGCCGAAATTTCACTAGGTACTGTAATGAATGTTGATGATGGTATTAGATGGTTAGGATACACGTACTTGTTTGTCAGAATGAGACAGAATCCATTTTCCTATGGTTTAGATTGGAAAGATTTGCAGGCAGATCCCCAGTTAGTTGGCAAAAGAAGAGAAATGATTATTACTGCTGCTAGAAGGCTTCATAGTTTACAAATGATTGTATTTGATGAAAGAGCTTCATCTTTCATTTCTAAAGATTTGGGAAGAATTGCATCTGATTTTTATCTTCTAAATGAAACAATAGAAATTTTCAATAAGACCTTGAATCAAAAAGCCACAGAAGCAGATGTCATTGCGCTTGTTAGTTTCAGTAGCGAGTTCGATAGTATCACATCAAGACAAGATGAAGAAACAGAGTTGAAGAAATTGCTTGATGAAGAATCTGAGTGTCAAGTAGCTGGTGATTTTGGATCTTCTCAAACAAAAACAAACATTTTATTTCAATCATATATCTCTAGAAGCCAAGTTAGAAGCTCTTCTTTGATATCGGATATGAATTATGTTGCACAGAATTCAGCAAGAATCTGTCGTGCTTTATTATTTATCGGTATTAATAGAAGATGGGGTGCATTCAGTAAATTAATGCTAAAGCTTTGTCAAAGTATAGATAAACAGATGTGGTATTTTGATCATCCATTGGCACAATTCGATCTCAATGAGCATCTTCTTAGAATTATTAGAACCAAAAACCCACTGATAGATACTTTGAAAGAAATGGAGAATAATGAATTGGGTGAATTTGTTCATAATATGTCTCAAGGGAAAAAACTAGCAAAAATTGTTGATAAATTTCCAAGTTTATTTTTAGAATCTGAAATCTTCCCTATAACTGCAAAGGTCATGAGGATTAAACTCACTATTGAATCTGATTTTGTCTGGGATAAACAATACCATGGTAATATTCAAATGTTCTGGATATTTGTCGAATCAGATAGAAGTTCCACATTATTACATTTTGACAAGTTATTATTGAATCAAAAGAATTACCGAATTCTGCAAGTACTTGACTTTATGATTCCGTTATCTGAGCCTTTACCCTCCCAAATAATTGTAAGTGCTATGTCAGATACCTGGATTGGCTCTGAGACTAGTCATAGTGTTTCATTTCGTCATTTAATTCGTCCTAATAATGAAACTACAACCTCCAAACTATTGAAATTACAGCCATTACCTATTACTGCATTGCATGACCCTGAAATTGAGGCTATTTATTCCAAGAAATTCAGCTTTTTCAATGCTATGCAAACCATGGTATTCTTTTCCTTGTATAATACGAATTCCAATGCATTTATTGGCTCTCCAACAGGTTCTGGGAAGACAATAGCTGCAGAAATAGCTATCTGGCATGCGTTGAGAGAATTTCCCGGATATAAGATTGTCTATATCGCACCTATGAAAGCCTTAGTTAGAGAAAGAGTGGATGATTGGCGAGAAAAGATTTGTAAGAATACAAATCATACACTAGTGGAATTAACGGGTGATTCTACGCCAGATGCAAGAGATGTTAAAAATGCCTCAATTATTGTTACTACACCTGAAAAATTTGATGGTATTTCAAGAAATTGGCAATCTAGAAAATTTGTTCAACAAATATCATTAGTGATTATGGACGAAATCCACTTATTGGCAAGCGATAGAGGTCCAATTCTAGAAATGATTGTGAGCCGTATGAATTATATTGCTTCTACTACAAAACAACCAATTAGGCTACTAGGTATGTCTACAGCTGTCTCAAACTCTATGGATATGGCTAATTGGCTTGGTGTTAAACAAGCGCTCTTCAATTTTCCTCTGGCAGTTAGACCAGTTCCTTTACAAATGTATATTGATGGATTCCCTGACAATTTAGCCTTTTGTCCATTAATGAAGAAGATGAATAAGCCAGCATTTGTTGCGATCAAGCAACACTCACCGCATAAACCTGTTTTGATTTTTGTGGCATCTCGGCGTCAAACCAGATTAACCGCTCTAGATTTAATTCATTTGTGTGGGTTGGAAGACAATCCTAAGAGATTCTTGAGAATGGATGAAGATGAATTAGAAACAAGTATTAGGCATGTCAAAGACGAAACTTTAAGGTTATCATTACAATTCGGTATAGGGTTGCATCATGCGGGATTAGTTGATAGTGACCGTAAAATTTCTCATAGGTTATTTGAACAAAATAAGATCCAAATTCTTGTTGCTACCTCTACATTAGCATGGGGTGTGAATTTACCTGCGCATTTAGTTATAATTAAAGGTACTCAATTCTTTGATGCAAAAATTGAAGGTTACAGGGACATGGATTTGACAGATGTTCTTCAAATGATGGGTAGAGCAGGTAGACCTGCTTTTGATACCAGCGGTATTGCAATTGTGTACACGAAAGAAAGCAAGAAGACTTTTTACAAACATTTCTTAAATGTTGGCTTCCCTGTTGAATCTTCTTTGCATAAGGTCTTAGATGACCATATTGGTGCTGAAATTTCATCGGGAACTATTAAAACACAACAGGATGCTTTAGATTTTCTTTCGTGGACATTCTTATTTAGAAGAATTTATAGCAATCCCACATATTATGGAATCGAGGACACGTCTGAAACAGGAATAAGTTTATTCTTGACAAAACTAATTGATATCACTATCGAAAACCTTAATAAATCAAGATGTGTGAAAATTCATGAAGCAGGAAATGGTGGTGCTATTATATCGCCTACACCATTCTTACGAATTGCCTCATATTACTATATCTCACATAACACTATAAGAACAGCCTTAAGCAATATGACCAGAGATACTAGTTTTAAGGATTGTCTAAAGATTTTGGCGTTGGCATTTGAATATAATGAGTTGCCTACGAGACATGGAGAAGAACTCATCAATTCAGAATTGTCCGATAATATGAGGTATCATATCTCAGACTCTTTTGATCCGGAATTTGAAATTTGGGATCCACATGTAAAGGTATTTTTATTGATTCAAGCGTATATGACAAGAACTGCTTTACCTATTGTGGATTATGTTCAGGATACCGTCACTGTGATGGACCAGGCATTGCGACTTTTACAAGCCCTTATAGATGTTGCTGCAGAATTGGGATATTTGAAAACAGTGCTAAATCTTATAAAGGTGATGTATGGTGTAAAACAAGGTCACTGGTATGATGATGATCCTGTATACAATTTACCAGGGTTTACCATCAAGAAGATATCAGAATATAGAATGGATGAGGAAGGTTTTGAAAAAGATAAAATTGTGAACAAATTATCTAAAAATGAACGTTCTATTAATCATCTTAATTTAAATAATATTGGTGCAATGGGTTTCCAAAAATTAATAACATTGGATGAATTGAAAGATAATACTGATGTGAATGCATTTATCAGTGTTGCTTCCACTTTACCGACAGGAAATCTTATTGTTAGAAATGAAAATAATAATAAAATAGTGATTACTCTTGAACACCATAACCGACCGTTAAATAAGAACTTTAAAGCTTATTGTTCTAAATATCCAAAACTTCAAAAAGAAGGTTGGTTTTACATGATTTGTGATTTGGAAAGCAACGAGCTATATGTCTTGAAAAGAGCGATGCCTAGGTTTACGAGTACCGATGATAAGAAAGGAAAGGTTATAGCTACATTGGATATTCCTGAATATATTATTGGTCTTGGTGATTTAGACATTCTATGCGTGAATGATGCCCTTCAGATTACATACAGTAGAAAGCATAATTTTTAAAAATATTACTTCGTGTATATTACAGCGATAATTTTCAGAATTAACAAATTTTTTTAACTCTATTTATTTATAAAATGTATTTAGTGTACAAAAATCTATTCAAAGAAATCATCTTCGTTATTATCGTCTCTGCCATTATTGTCTTCATCTTTATTGTTAATAGTAGATTCTTGCTCAATTCTATCTGGTTCAGCAGCCATGACTGAGTTTTGAGCTTCTTCGATCAATTTGTTAACATTAACATTATTGGACAAAATATCGTTCAAAGAGATAAGAATATTTCCAGAAACCATCTTTTCTTTAATTGATTTCTTGATTTCTTGTCTTTTTTCTTCCGTTTTTTGGAATTGTTTTTTGGATTTTTCATTGTCTGTATCTACTTCTTTCGGATACAAGGAAATATATTTTTGATCTCTTGGGAAATTTACAATATAAAGTAGATCTACCTCAGCATGATTTAATCTCTTTTTAACTTTCTTCAATTCCTTTTTATCGGTAGATGCAGCTTCGTCTTTATTGTTAAGTGCATCAAATTCTTTTTTCACCTGCTTGTATCTTCTTAATGCCTTTTTTTTTTCGAAGAACCTAACCATATGATACTTTTTGGAGTACTTTAGTGAAGTCTGCTTGACCTGAGAGGATTGCAACTGTAAATTTATTGCTTGAAGAGCCTTCTGCTTTTCTAATTTCAAATCTGCTGGTAAGTTGACTTTTTTTAACAATCTTTCAATATCTCTCTTTCTTTTCTTCAACTTAGCAGATGATGCATCTGAAGAAGATTTATCATTACTGCGATTGTAATTCTTTGAAGATATAGAAAAATTATTTTTTTCCTGTTGTGCTGCCATTACTAACTTTTGTTATCAATCTATATTGTGCACTATACAAATAATTAGATTAAAAAAGAATGAATGATTATGAATATAGTAGTCTTTTAGTTAACTGTCACAGTATTTTCACTAAAAGTAATTTTCATTTTTTTTTTATTTTGTTAGGTAAATAGATGAGATGCTACACGCACCAAAATCAGAATACTTTTGATAAGTTAGTGTCGTATCATCTTTCCAAATAAAAGTATGATCGTAATCTTGAGCAATAGATTCGATAATAGAATTATTAAAAATTGATAGCATTTATTTGATTAGTATATGTTCCATTAATAGGTTAATATTAATGTAATTGGGAGTATTTGTGAAAATATACGGATAATAGAATTGACAGTCACAGCTTCAAGAAATTAATGTATGAGGGAGTTCAAAACTTCAATATTATAAAGAAACTTTAATATTTTTTTTCAACATAAAAAGATTATCATATATAATGACATGTTTGAAAAAGATGAAAAGAATGCATATTGTATTAAAAATAAAGAAAATAATATACACCATGTCAACAGAAGGTGCAAACTAAACCTTAACTATTCTTATTGGTTTTGAGAGTTAAAGAGATCAAATGTACTAATAATGTGAAAATCAGCTCTCTATTTCATTATCATAGCATTGAGAAATCTTAAGTTTTATCTTTTTTTTTTGTTTGGTTCTAATCCCCTTAATTTAGTACTTAATGATATAATTTCACATTTATTCTAAGCTTACAAGTGTCAAAATATACTCAATACATATGACATATCCATCCATCAATGACCAAAACTTACCTCATGGTTGCAATGCCTTTGTGTACAAACATGTAAATCCATTATGGAGCATCCCCACTATCCCGATTAGGAGATACATGATGAAAAACTAGATGCACGCACATATAGCATACAGAAAGTACAAAATGAGGATTTCGTTATTACGGTTGCTTTTGTGGCTGTAACACATTAATTTTAGCAACCAAATATTGAAAAACAGTCATTTTTAGCAAGTTACAGTTAAGAAATACAAAACTTATTTTACTTAAATATGCTGTGAAATTCCTTAGTTTCAATTGTTTCGCAAGACTACTGGGTTCTTATATGATACTTTAATCTTCATTTTCTACTGACGTATATTGTTTTCTCTTTTTATTATCCACGAACTAATTCAAGAAAGAACTGTCAATATATAAAAATCGATTATCATGACAACCGTTGAAGTAAATAAAATTGTGAGCGGCCTATCTTTATTATTATCTGGTTTTGGTACTTTGAGATACCTTGTATTTGGACACCGGATTTTGGATGATAAAGACCCTTTTGATATTGGAATCACTCCATTTACCGCTAATACATTCATGTTGGTTATTTTTTATGCTGCATTGTATGTGTTACAAGCAGGTTTTTGGATTAAGTACGTAGCTAGCAACAGCAGTACCAATTTTTTCTCCAGAGATTGCCAAGTGGGAAATCATTTTATTGCATTTAACGTTTTGAACTTTTTCTGGGCTATGACTTTTAGTAGACATTGGTTCATAATCTCTGAGTTGTGTGTAGTTGCTAATCTTATACAACTCTCCTTTTCACTCTTTGTGAACAAAGCAAGCAAGTATCAAGGAAGACCCGATGACTTGTTATTGGTGCATGGGGCTACAGGGGCATTACCATATACATGGACTATTTATTTGTTATTCTGGAATGGTGCTGCTATGCTTGGTGTGCAGAAGGGATTATTTGCTAGAATCATTGCAAATATATTGATATGGAATATGCTATTCATTCCATTGATGTATGTAGTTACGGACAATGATTGGATGATTGGATTTGCGGGTAGCTACTTGCTGTTCGCTGTTGGTTTGGGCCAATTATTCACTAAAGTATTTGCATTGCAATGGATTTTTGCCTTTACAATCAGTGCTGTATTATTTGTGACCTCATTGGTAGTCGCTGTTGGTGGATCTCGAATTCCAAATGGGGAACAAGAACCATTGACTGCTTGAATGTCTAACTAAATAGTTATCGCTCGGAGTTGCATATGAATATAATATTAATGGTTTGATTTTATATGTATAAATAGTTTGTAATAAAAACTATAATAAAGGTGGCTATTGGATACGGAGTGTACTTAAAGGTTCCATTTGCGGATGCTGTTTACATACACTCTTATCTCAAAAGTCTGGTTTGTGATAATTGTGTCACTATCTACACTACCAGTAGCTAGCATGAGTAACTGCTGTGTCTATTTTGCAATAGCTGAAAAACTCAGTTGCAAGAAAAATCAGGCAAACTACTGCTAATTCGCTGATTTTTGGAATATATAATACTGTACATAGCATATAAGCATATAAGACGTGCATTCCATACAAGTTTAGCGATACATAAACTATATTTATAGAACGGCAGCCTCGTAGCTTTGGTAATTGGTTATTACGCATCAGGATCAGATGTTGAAAAACATGGCGCACAGAATGTACTGTTGCATTGTGGTGCGCATACTTACTATATCGCTTCTTTGAGCGTGTTTTTTGATCCACGAGAAAAGAAAAGATTTTTATTAACAACACAGCATTCATCATCCACTGGAATATTGGATTGTTGCAAGCATTGTACCAAGATATACATATGATCAATAGACCACACTGCAAAGGCAAGCGTATCCATATCCTTCCCGTTCACTGGATCTATTAGATACTGATAAATTACAGTGTTACCATTCATCTTACTAATAAGAATAGCAGTAATAATACAAACAACTTTTACTCGGTATTTTGCACCCACTCCTATTCATTCATTGATCTGATCTCCGCCGATATAATTCCACTCCATTCGTTAGACAGCCACCAGTAGCATAATACAATTATTATATATATATATTAATATATATATTAATATATATATATATATATATAAAGATACTCTCAGAAGCAGCATAATCCTTTCCAATGAGCTACTCTCAGAGTCCGAACGTCATCTCCACTTCGCAGGATAGTTTCCACGAAGAAACCAATGACAGCAAGGGTAAAGGCAAAAACAAGATATCCGTCAATAGCAATAACAATAACAATAACAACAGCTCTCACCGCGCAAGACAACATGTCGTGCAACAACAAGTTTTTACTAGTGGTGGGGTATCCTCATCCTCAAGAAAACAAAAGCTGGCCCCTACTTCTTCATCCACAACTTTTGATAATAAGAAATCTGAAAACCAGCAACCACAAAAAGAATCAACATCTACTTCTAATGAGGACGATTTGGCCAATGGTAAAGGCAAAGATAGTTCAACAAATAAGCGTCTTTCAACAATTACGACATCATCATACACAAGGAATAAAGAAAAGAAAAACTACGTAGGTCCTTGGAAGTTAGGTAAAACATTGGGTAAAGGTGCCACAGGTCGTGTCAGGCTCGCAAAACATTCAGAAACAGGTCAACTTGCTGCCATTAAGATTATTCCGAAAGCGCTGTTCAGTAATTCTAAGAATAGCAATGACATAGAACGTGAGATTATCATCATGAAACTTATCTCTCATCCTAATATTATGTCACTATATGACGTCTGGGAAAATAAAGGTGAGCTTTACCTTATTCTTGAATATGTGGAAAAAGGTGAACTTTTTAATTACTTAGTGAAAAAAATTAAGTTGAATGAAGATGAAGCTGTTCACTACTTCAAACAAATAATTGCAGGGTTAAATTATTGTCATTCATTCAATATCTGTCATCGTGACTTGAAGCCAGAGAATTTATTGTTAGATAGATATCATAACATTAAGATCGCAGATTTTGGAATGGCTGCTTTAGAAGTTACAAATCAAATGTTAAAGACAGCATGCGGATCTCCTCATTATGCCTCGCCTGAAGTCGTTACAGGTTTGAGTTATCATGGTGGCCCTAGCGATATCTGGTCCTGTGGTGTCATTCTTTATGCACTTCTTACAGGAAGGCTTCCCTTTGATGATGATCAAATGTCAAAATTACTCGCCAAAGTCAGATCCGGTATTTTTCGTACACCGAGAGATATGTCTCCTGAAGCTAAAGATCTTGTGCGTAGAATGTTGACGGTAGATCCAAAGAAGAGAATTACTATGGAAGAAATTCTTGAACATCCATTATTACTTAAGTATCAGGATAGTAATTCTACTAGAAGAAGAAGAGCACAACCTGCAGAATCTCCTTTACCGAAAGATATCATGAAAAAACCTATAATGATGGAGAAGATTGATGTTGAAATTTTGAAAAATTTACAAACCCTATGGCACGGAGAAAAAAAATCGAAGATTGTAATGAAGTTGATGTCTAATGAGGAAAACTCAGAGAAATTATTTTATTATCTATTATTGAAATATAGACAAGAGCATTCTGTAGGTGACAATTCTAACACACAACTGAAATCCAAGAAAAAGACAGTGGTGCAAACTAATCAAGGGGAGACAACAGCTAGAGACTTAATAATGGAAAAGAAACTTTCAATGTCGAAAAATAAGTCTTTAGTATCAACGACCACAACAGATGCAGATGGAAATACAGTTACACAAATTTCCAAAGAACCTTTATCAAAGACTGGAAGATTAAAATCCAACTCTTATAAGAAGCTTGCAAGTTCCAGATTCTCCATTACTAATAATGATTCGAGAATGCATGATTCTCATTCACGTTCAAGTAACCTTAATAATAGTACAAGTAATAATAATATCATCAACAAGACAACTTCAAGAGATCTTGACGGTAACCTTCTTATTCCAGCTTCTTCTTCTAGAAAGAGCATTTCATTCAACACCAATATTGGCAATTCTTCTAAGATGAAATCTGCAAATAGTTTCAAGAATTCTAAGGGTAGCGGCTCCTCTCCATATAAGAATCATACCCCAAAAAGTGCAATGCATGTCTCCCATTCAAAAAAGAATCTCTTCTCAAACAATCAAGCTGCATCTAAATATATCAAGAATCACATTCAAAACAATAACAATCAAAATCATAATAATAATTTAGCTAACTCTGAATCTACTTCAAGCTTTGCATCTCCTGTCAAAAAGCAAAGAAAATCTATTCAAGGAGAACCTTTAGTCAATAAAATTATCGACCAGTTTAATAGCAGCAACAACTCTACAACAGCTACCACAAACTCATCATCTACAGTCTCCTCAAATTCATCTTCCTCGGCAGCTCATGCAGCTGCAATAGCTGCTGCTACTGAACTTATCACTCTCAGACCACGTCGTTCAGATGCAGCTACCAATAGCAGCAAGAGAAGCTCAAAGTACAAGCGGAAATCTGCAACCTTGAAACTTTCCGAAATGTCGGCATTAAACGATTACTATATCAGTACCGAAAAGTATTCATACAACAATAATAAGAATAATGATGATAATGATAAGAAGAAATACTCAGGAACTATTTCAACTGATGAATTTGCACTTTTATGTGAACTGTTTTTTTCAGGAAACACGAACATTGCAAATAGTCATAAAGCTGAGAATCTATGTAAGGAGAAAAATCCCAAGGAAGTTAGTGCAGCGGAATTAGATGATAAATTCAGTATGATAATTTCGCAATTGCCGAATTATGATGAGTTAGCCAAGAAGTACCATGATGAATTAACAAGGCAAAGAGAGGAGAAACTTCAAAAAGAGAAAGATGAAGCTGTTGCTCAAATGGATAAGATGGTTGAGGAGTTGAAACTAATGGCGCTTAAAGCTAAACAATTAGAACTTGAAAACGAAAGATTGGTAAAAGAAAAAGAGGCTGATATTCAAGAAAAGCTATTGCAAAGAACTATTACCGGCTCAAGTATCTCTTCTAACTTGCCCACCAGTACAAGTTTTAAAGAAAATAATAATGCAGCTAATGAAGACAAATTTGCTACTACGAAAACCGAGAGTAGAAGAAAATCTGCTTTGAGCATTAATTCTTCGGTGTTGAATAACAAGAAATCAGATGAACGACAACAACAGCAGCCAATTAATGCTAAAGATGATTCTTCTCAGAATACGAGCAAACATATGTTTACGTTCACTAACAGGGACAGTGTTAGCGACTCGACTGCACCAACAACAACAAAATTTAATTTCAATGTTGATAAGGCGGTTTTGGAATTTTCATCAGGGTTCAAAGATTCTTCTTCTAAGTCAAAATTGCCTTCTCCTCCTACATCTTCTGGCACATCTACTGGAAATAATTCCCGTAAGTCGAGTAGCGCGGATATTATAAAGACAATATCTCCAGAAATGGTTGCCGGTTTGGTTCCTCAAAGGGATGCTCCTAAACCTCCTTCTTTAACAAGTAAATCCTCCTCTATTAGGGAGATAGTAACGGGTACTGTTGCAAATGGATCATCATGTGATAAAAACATTACCTCTGTATCTACTAGCGAGTCTAACAATACAATTGTTATGTCAACCACTGCCACCTTAAGAAATAATAAGGAAGAAGATTCAGCAGTTGTTTCTAGCTCAAATTCTGCAAGCACTGCTGTTATTGATAGCCATGAAGAGGAAATGGTTTCTGAACCTACTAGTAAGTTGACCACCGAGCTAAGTAAATCCACTATTAAGATAAAGAAAGAGGACAGTAAAGCATCTCTTGACAAGTTGAAGACCAGCATAATCTCAAGTACGGTGTCTAATCATTCTAATGTTTCAAATGCTACAATTATGGGTGATAAGGCTGCTACTAAAAACGATTCATCAGCCATTACCTCCAAAATTAAGGACTTTACTGCTAGTGAGTCTCCTACTAATGGATCTCCTGCTATAAGTTTGGAGGACCCAAGAACTGCAGTGAAGAAAGTCATTGCTAGTCCAGTTAGAAAATCTTCCAACTCCAGTTATAGCAATTCTCCTAAGACTCCTATTTCTTTGATCAGTGGTAATCCATTATTGATGTCCAGTGCTATAACCTCAAAGAAATCAGCAACAACTACTATGGTTTTAACTGAATCTGTTTTTGCAAGTAGCAATGCTAGTAAAAATACTTTAAATAGTGATGATCACAGCAGTTTCAAAGCCGATGAGGAATCAAAGCACTCCAAAACACCATCAGTAACAACTGCATCTATTACTACCGCAAACCCAAAGATCAAACAAAGTTGGTTCTCTAAGGTTATCAATAACTTTGTATATAGCGGAGGCTCGCAGAATAGTAATAGTGATGATGAGGTCAGCTATGATACTTTCTTGCTCTTAGAAGACGTTCAAGTGTTGATTCGTAATTCTTTGAACGTCCGATTAAAAGAAGGGAGTCTCACCAAAATTAAGTTTGAGTCCACAGGAATTGTTACGGTTGTTCCTGCTAAATTGGCTGGTGGAAGATCTTTGAAGGTTAGAATCAATATAGCCCCGCTGAAGGGTTACAAGATGAACGCTGATAATTATGTCAAGAATAATAAAACTCAAAAAATATTGAACAGTAAAAAGAAAACATGCGTAACTGTTTTAAGAGAGAAAGGGTCCACCAAAGCGTTTAATAAAATGTGTCAAGCTATTCAAGTCAATATCAGCAATGAAGAAAGTCAATTCAGAATCAGGGAATCAAGATTGGCTTGAAGTTTAAAGCAAAAAGTGAAGAACAATTTTATTTTATTACTAACTTATTTGTTTTGTATTATTTTAATTTTTTTTTTCAAGCAAAAAAAATCTCAATTTTATAATCATTAATTCATTCATTCATTTATCTCATATATATACCCTTTTTTATTATTATTAAATATTGTATTTTTCTTTAAAGTAGTATAAGAAACGCTACTAATTTGTAACGGTTTAGCTTAATAATTTTCTCCACTTTGACTTCTGTGAGAAATGTTATGAATTGTACTCCAATAAATATACGTTCTTCTCCAAGTTGTAAATTGCGCAATATAAGTTTCTAGTGCCAAATCAGCACACTTCTTACAGGTAGTATTTTAAAAGGAGTCGACTTGCCTTAGATACTATGCTAATAACCAATTTTTCCGGATATTCTTAGTATAATATCTTTTGATCTGTGGTTCTGTAGCTGTAAAAACTTTGACCGCAACGTCTAAATCACCAATAAAAGAGTGAATATATGCAGTTGGTTTCCACTGCTCCGAAAACAATACAAGTCGTTGTTAACTTTAACTGCATATGCAATATCTCAGCAGTTGATCTAACCTTAAAAATAAAAAGACGTTTTTTTTTATTTATAATTGTTATTTTATTGATTATGCTGGTTACATTTAAGAACGGTAAAACAAGAGTACAAATAGTTAAAATATTATTTTTAACAAAAGCCATGAAGAAATAGAAGAGTCACGTGTATAATTTGTTTCCTAGAAAAATAAAATCATAAACAAGCAGGGATAAACTCTATCATATAAAATAGCTTTAACAGCTTTTTTTGTATGAGAAGATACGCTCAAGTATATTCAATTCCAGAAATAATGAATATCTCATCAACAGTTACATTAATTATCTTTTAATAAGTATATTTGTTAGCAGAATATGTTTCTGAAAGATACACTAAAGAATAGAAAGAAGAATAATATAGTTGAAAAGAAAATACCTGAAAAAAATCAAAAAGATCTGAAACCAAGTGATGAAAAATCAAAAGAGTCTGCTATTTCCCCTAATGAGTTTTTACCGGGTCCTTTAATTCTCTTTTATCTTGTGATCTTAAGAGTTATCAATGCATTAACTATAAATACTTTTTTTCAACCCGATGAATACTTCCAATCTTTAGAACCTGCACATCAATTCACATACAAGTTTGGGGAAGTTACGTGGGAATGGACAACTAAGTTGAGGTCTTTCAATTATCCAATGTTATTCCATATTTGCTTTTTATTAAATGAATATCTGGGTTTTGGATCTTTGGGAATTGTATTATTACCTAAAATATTACAAGGTGTTATATCAGGTATAAGTGAATATCATTTGTACATATTCGCACAAAAAGTATTTGGTAACAATCAATCTATTCCAGCGATTATACTTTCATTAAGTGTTATATCCCCTTTTAATTGGTTTTTTTTTACTAGAACATTTTCTAATACTTTTGAGTTGAATTTAACAATTATGGCACTTAGTTACTGGCCTTGGAATTATTTGAATAACAAGCAGAATGATTTATTTACACATTTGACAAAATCATTGTTTTTCGCATCTTTAGCCTTCTTTGTCAGACCCACTAACATATTTATTTGGCTAGTTTTAGGTTTACACTTACTTTATTCGATTGACAAATTTGCCACTAAGTTAAAGGTCATAGTCCTTGCATTATCCGTTGGATGTTTAACATCAAGTTTAAATTCGCTAATAGACTATTATTACTATGGAGAATTTGTGTTTCCTATACTTAATTTTTTGAAGTTCAACGTATTGACATCTAACGCTGATTTTTATGGCCTAAATTCATGGCATTTCCATTTGACTCAGTCTTTGCCATTTATCTTGACATCATATTTGCCATTTTTTATCTATGGTTTATTCTTACACGGAGACGAGTTTGATTTCAAATTCAAAAAATTATTTTTGAGTGTAATTAGTATCAATATCGCAGTTTTATCTTTTATTAATCATAAAGAATTCAGGTTTATTTACCAATTGATGCCATTTATGCTAACTTTTACAGCATTTGGGTTTTATAGGATCTATCAAATTAGCAGTTCCGAAAAGAAGTCATGGTCTCTTATTGGGAAATTCACTATAGTTGTGGTTTTAGTATTTAATGTGTTGTTAAGTAATTTTTTAACTCAAACTCAAGAATCAGGTGTTATTAGTGTGATAGATTATTTAAAAGAGGATCCAGATGTTGATTCTATTGGATTTTTAATGCCATGTCATTCTACTCCGTTGCAAGCATATCTTCATCGCGAAGACCTAGCATTTGACGATAGATTATGGAGCCTAACATGTAACCCACCTCCAATGGCGTATAGTGATTTATCTATTTATTCTCTGGAAGCATCAAAGGACCTACTTGAGAATTATAAGGATGAATCGGATTATTTCTTTGAAGATCCTAAGCTATTTTTAGAGAGTAATTTACCACCATTACTGAAAAAATACAAATCTAATAGTAGAGGATTCAAACACGCATGGCCTACCCATTTAGTGTTTTTTGAGGCTTTGGAACCTTTCATGAAGAATTACTTGAGAAATTCAAATTATACAGAATGTGCAAGATTCTTTAATAGTTATTTTCACTGGGACTCCAGACGTGAAGGCGATGTTGTTGTGTATTGTAAATGGCCTTGGGAATAAATAAATAATTATAGTTCCGATCAAATTTAATGATTTGATGTACATTTCTAATTAGCTATCTTAGAACAAACAATAATTAATTGTTTCTATATGAATGTAAAAAACAAAAACAAAAACCAAAAATTAAAACAAAAAAAAAAAAATGAACAGAAATGAAGATGAATACTATCTACAAAATCCTTTGATTATTTAGATGACTTTTTTAAAACCAAAATCTTTTTACCATCATCTTTGGTTCTAACTTTAACCAAATCCTTAATCGCCGATTTCATGATATTCTTATGCTTCGAGAATTTATCTTTAAGAGCAGCAAACAATTCTTTTGGTGTAAGTTCATCAGTGGTGATAAGCCTTGTAATTTCATTCAGGATGACAGATGATACATCAGACTCATCACCAGATATTGGTGTTGGAGATGATGGAAGAGAAGAACCAGGCAGAACTTTGACAGGAGACATAGATCTTTTCTTAGAGCTTCTCGAAGATTTTTCTTCAATGTTATTGGACATTGTTGCAAAATTTCTCTTCTTTGAAACATCTGGATTCCATTCGCCTCGCGGGAAAGAATCTAGAATTTGAGAGTTTGCCATAATGGTTATTATACCTATTGGATTGTTAATTGGCAATTTAATAGAGAGTTGGGCAATATGTGGAATATTGTCTAATGATTCCTTCTTAATATCATTAAGAATAGCGGTTCCATCTTCTTGTTTAATGTCTTTATCTGATTTTTCATTATTAGCGCTATTTTTTTCATCATCACTGTCCTCAATATCAGATTCATTCAAATAAGGATTTTCATCATCTTCAGAATCGTACATGACTTGACCATACTCATTTTTAATCAAAGTTTTCTTTAACTTTTTACCTTCTTTATCAAACTTAGTCTTCTTTTCATCATCTTCTTGATCATCTACATCTAACGTGACTTCCAAACCTGTATTAGCGCTCAACATTTCTTTTTCCATTCTTTTTCTACTTTCTTTTTCCTCTTCATCATTTTCTCCTACAATAGGAGCTTCTTCATCATCTGCAAATTCTTCATCAAAATCCATACCGCCGTGATCAGAATCATTTCTGTCATCATCATCATCATCATCACCAAATAAGTTGTCTGTGGAAACGGCCTTGAACCTATGATTTCTCAAATTATTACGCTTCGAAGCCAAAGTTTTGTTCAAATCTTCATCTTCATCAAGTTTAGACATAATCCATCTAGATACACTGCTATTAACATCTCTTAATTTTGCCTCTGCTTCTTCTAATGTTAATGTAGCATATTTATTTCTTGGAGTAAATTTAAAAATCTTATTAATTGGCACCATCTTAAATCCACCATTGTCTGGGATAAGTAACACATGATTATGACTCATTGTGGAAGCCGCTTCATAATTACCTACATAAGTGTTCGTACCGTCATAATCTTCCATGACCCAAGGGTAAAATTCCTCATATCTTAATTTCTTGGTTTCTTCATCATAGACTTTGACTTCTCTTGTCTTTTTCTGCTTACTGTTGTTTTTCTTACCGTCTGGTGCAATATTGGATGGTTGTTTATTTAACGGTTCTGGCGCAACAGTTGGTAATTGTTGTTCTTCATCATTCATTTCTTCATCTAAGTTAATCACAGCTTCTGTGGAGATAGTATCATCTGCGGGCTTTCCATTATTTAATGTCGTTGCTGCTGGCGTGATTGATGCTTCTGAAGTGGAAGTATTAGTTGAGCCATTTGCATTGCTGGATGCTGCGGCCTCTGCAGCAGCTTTCGTACTTTGTTCCAATTCTTTTAACTCTCTATTTATTCTTTCCCGTTCGTCGATTTCCTTAAGGGTCAATTGAAATTGCATATTCTTGGGATCTTTTCTATGTAATCTTATAGGTCTGGAGAAGTCCGTTAGAGGATTAATATTTCTCTTAGCTTGAAATTTCATTAAATGATATTGAATATTTTCAATTTCTTCTTTTACACAAGCACGGATCTTGAACTCTTCATACTTTTCGGGTACTTCAGGTTTAATTTCTCTTTTGATCTCCAGCTTAATAGATGAAGATGTCGAGAGTGGAATATTATTTGAGGAAGATGTACCAGGCTCTGGCTTGACTTTTGTTGGTTGTTTGATGGGGGTTGGCTTTCTAGAAATGAATAGTGGAGAACCGGCCTTTTTAGCTCTGTTTACAAAAGGACTAGATCTACGAAGAAATGATGGTGGTGGCTGTCTTGGTGATGATGCCAGATTCTTTGATTTATTGAGAGCGGAATTATTGCCACCTGAACCGGTTCCACTGTCGTTAGTCTTATTTGGTGCTACTGACATCTTAGAATATATTATTTTATTTTCCTTAGCGATAATTTATTAAGTTAGATTAAGGTAGAGACGCAAAACTATTGTTAAAGAGAATATGAGTAGAGTCAGGGCCAGTTGATAAATACACAACACCTAATTCTTTCATTGTATTGGGGGTTCATTCAATAGAAGATACCAAATCATTTATTATCTCTTTAAAAATTTTCCTACTAATCTTTTTTTTTCCGGCTGGTCTTTTCTATTTGTTAAAAAAAAAATAACAATAATAAAGTTCTGGTTATGACGCCCCGCACGTATATTGGTGGATCAATTTAAAAGAGGATTCGACTCTTTCGATACCAATTGAAGAAGGACACTATAAATACCTCTTAAAATAAAACTAAAATACCAGATACTCTAAGTGACTTCTGAAGAAAGAAATAAATAAAAGGAATGGAGCTTTGAAAGAGATATAGAGAACATTAGTAAGTTGAAATTTTAAGTAACATCTTAGATTAGTCTAATTAATCTGTTAATTTGCCAACAAGCTTGCAGAATTGAAGTGAGAATTGCTTTAATATCCTTTTCTAATGCGAATGTGATGATCGTTATACAATGCTTAGTTTAATTTTAGTTTATTATGTTACAATGAGATATTTATAATGAATATGATACATAATACTAATTAATATGAAATGTATTACCTAATAAACGTTCTTACAAAACTTCAATTATCTGGTCATCTTCATCTTCATCTCTATCATCAACACCCATAACCTCAGCCTCAAATTCCGGAGCTTCATCTCTAGCCAACAACTGGACCAATTGCTCACACATTTCAAGAACTCTTTCATTAGTTGAAATATTATGTAATTCTCTTATTATAGGATAAACAGAATGCTCCCTCAATATTATTCTGACGGGCTTAGTAGTACATAACAATAATAGAGATTCCAAGTAAGTCTCAGTTATGGTAGGGTTGCTTTCAAGCTTTTTATCCTCCAAAAACTGTAAATCTTCGGGCAACTCCATTTCTTCTTCGTCAGAGAAATTGAATTCTGATGACATCAATGGGGTCAAAACATAGGTTAATAATTTAAGTTTTCCATCTTGCATCAATCTCAAATGATTTTCCGTAGAGAACAATAAATTTTTCAAGATTTTACCACCGGCTTCTTTTCTTCTTAAGTTATTACTATCATTGAAAACAATGATAGACAATAGATTTTCATCCTTCAAAAAGAACTTACGTCCCTCAAGTTTGCTAGTATAATTGACAAACACATAACTTAAATAATCATGCTGTGGTTTATTCTCAACATATTTCAGTAATAGCATCGCAATCTGTTCCTCATTTAATCTAAAATCTGAGCTGAAGGATAAATTTGCCAATAGCATAGAAAATAAGGCAGAGTTTGAAGAATTGGATTTAATTTGTTCCAAAATAAATGGAATATATGTATCATCTTCCTTGATTATAAAAGAACGAACACTATCCTCATCAGAGACATTCACTAGGATGGATAAAGCTACTTTCTGATTAGTGTTACCTTTCTCTAAGGTGATATTAATTAAATCATTAACAGGTTTTAATCCATTTGGTTTAAAGATATGCTTATGAGTGACAGAATAACCTAGGAGGTTCTGCAAAGCAACGGTTTTGACAACTGGGTTCTCATTATTTAAAAACCCAACAAGTTCTTGTAATTCGGACATTTTCGTTTCTTTATACTTTTTCCTACTCTTTTGAGGGTTTTTTACCTAGATGAATAGCAATGAACCAAATAAAAAAGACCTAAGATTTGTATGTTGTTGGAGTTTTTGAATAATGAATCTGAATCCTAATTTTCAATATCATCAAATCTTCAAAGATGATCTCTAAGGATCATTAATTTTTTTTTTTTCAGATTATTTCAAAAGACCATCGCTCATGTACATGGGGGAAATGCACTGTTGTATCTCTTCCCACAAATTTTCAGCAGTGATATTTGGTAAATTTTTCTCCATTTGAAAGTTATTTGGAGAAAATACTTTCAATATCAAATCGTCAGTTGATTAAGTGACATCAATTTTAAGATTTAATCTGATAGTGTCGAATAAATAGCACAAAATATAAGGTTAATATAAGATAAGATGTCTGAAGTGTGTACTAAACGCTATATTTTTTAAGCTAAAATTTATAATTGATACTAACTATGCATCTTTATGTTTTTTATTTAGAAATCTCAGCCAAAAACCATAGTCTATTGTGGAATTTGTTCGTTTCCACCGGAATATTGTGAATTTGGGGGTAAGATAAAGCAATGCAAGGCTTGGCTTGAAGAAGCGCATCCTTCGATGTATGAACAATTATATGTGTCTCAACTCAATGATAAAACTATAACCGAAAGTACATTAGGAACAGAAAAACAGGAGCAAATAGAGAAAGAGTTACAAAAATTACAAATTAAAGAAGCTAAAAAAGCAGAGAGAGAACTCCAAAAGAAGCTTAGTTCCAAAATCATAGTAAAAAGAATTGAAAGAACAAAAAAGAAAAGAGTCATTTCAATTAGCGGGTTAGAAGTTTTTGATATTAATATTAAGAAATTATCCAAACAATTTGCTTCTAAATTTGCAACTGGGGCAAGTGTGGTGAAAAATGCAGAAAAAAAGGAGGATCTTGTGATTCAGGGTGATGTAGCTGATGAATGCGTTGAATTTATTCATAAATTGTTGGAACAACAAGGTTTAAAAGATGTCAAAGTGGAAATCGTCGAAGAGAAAAAGAAAAAGAAAACTCTGCAAGTTCCTGGTGGTGTACCAGGAGCCGCTTAAGTTGAATTATGGGTCTGTCCCGTTTAATGATTTGTTGTATACTTATATCAATTTAATTTATCATCTTTTTTTTTCTCATTTTTCTGCTGTACATGTTAATAAAATGTAGATGGGTATTGTATAATCAAAATGCCAAACAAATAAGGCAAAGCAAACAATTGAAACAAGAGTTTTATATAAAAAGTAAGAGAAAAAAACGAAATGAAATGATATTAATGAAAATGTAATCATGATATAGTATATAAAGTAAGAATGGCCTTCAAAGAAGTCCTTAAACTGAATGATAGCTGCTGATGTTTGATGCTTATATTTTAAATCCAACCATATTTTTATCTTCCCTTTACATCGGATAGCATATTCCAGTAGAACAAGACTAATTCAATGTCATACCGTCTAATTCATCTAATAATTCATCAACATCAATAACTGGGGCATCGTCTTCCTCATCTTCATTCATTTCATCTTCATCTACACTAGCCACATTGGCAATGCCTTCGGTATCTTTATACAAATTGATAGTTTCTCTCAATTCCTTATCTTCTTCCAATTCTTGCAAGAAAATTTCGTAATCTCTTTCGGCTCTAGCATAATCTTGTTTAGCAGCCCTGTTTTCACTAGCAGCTGAAATATCATCATGTTCGGCAGCCATTCTCTTTAATTTCCAGTGTCTGTTCTTTGATTTCTTTGATTTTCTTATGAATTTCTTCTTAACAAGAACGACTTCGGCCAAATCTTTCGAATCATTATCGACGAGATCATCCCAAAGATCACTGTTAAAATTAGCATTGGAAAGATAATATCCTAATGCGGAATCCCCAGGATGTAAAATGTTACCAAGATGCGATCTTATGTAGAACTCTCTATCATTGACACCAAGATCTTGTTCTCTAGCACACGTGACATCTGCCAACATGTATTTACCATTCTTGGTGAATCCTACTGGTTCAACATTCAAAATAATAAATTCTGTCAATTCGGAAACTTCAGCCAAAGATGGAAATGGGTCTCTCCAATAGACGTTGGCCAACAAGTCACAAGTTTGCAATGTCTTAAAATCAATGAATTGAATCATGTTTGTAACCTTGCTACACAAAACCAAGCGGGAGATATTACCCAAAGAACGGGCCAACTTTTTAGGCAAAACAACAAGGGAATCACGACAAATAGGAGCGATTTCGACAGAAAAGGTAAACTTGTAACTGGAAGAGCCGGAATGAGTATCTATGGAGATCAATTCTTCGGACTTCTTTGATTTCATAGGAACCGCGGCATTAAGAAAATCCAACATCTTGACAGCGGCGTTTTTTTGGGCGTAGTAGAAATCCAACCCGTCCTTTGATTCCTTGATGGAAATGGTGTCGACGTGGGCGTTATGTTTCAAGATCAACTGTTCAAGATAGAGGAAGGTTCTTTTGTGTTGCACCTTCTGTCTGATCTGGACGGCGGCTCTCCAGGTGTTTGTGGTATACGACTTAGCGCAATCAGGGCACTGCATGGCAATAACGACGAACTCGACTTCAAAGCTCTGCTGGACAATGGTGTTCTGCATGGCCTCGCCCTGGACGGTCAACTTTAATCTGATACGTCTGGAGTGGGGCTCGGTCCAGATGAAGGACGCGTCGATCAAACGGACCTCTTTGTTGATGCCCTTCAATCTTCGGAGGCAAATGGCGAGCAACTCTCTGGACTCCAACTCCGCCTTCATCCACTGGGTCGGAGGCTGGAGGAACCGCTCGCAGTTTCTGCAGAAGGAGATGTTGGACTCCTTGGGGATGTTTTTGGTGATGTCTGTCGTCAACTTGATGCAGTCGTAGCACATCACCAAGCCGGTGGACCCATCCATGGGAACCCCACAGTTGGAGCAGAGGATGGTGGCCGTGCCGGGGACGTTGTGGTTGTGGGTGTAATCTGGGATTCTAGTGAAGTCCATTATCGAAGACTCTCTGTGTGTGTTGTATGTGCAAGTGCTGTTCTGTGTGTCTCCAACGTCAGTAGATATGGGGTCAGTGAGTAGCGGACTGAGAACGAGAATGTGGGCCCAGAAGAGAATGCCCAAAGAGCATTATAAATAGGCCTCTGAATGAGCAGACACAGAGAGAAGCAAGAACAGGAAAATACAAAAAAAAAAAAAAAAAAAGAAAAAAATTTTGTGGCTCTTCTGGCTCTGCCTCTGCCTCTGGCGGCAGGCGATGCGCATCGGTTCCCCGGTGTTGGGGTGTGCGGTCGCGTGTGTTCTGGTGTGCTGGTTTGCGGACGAATGGCGGCCGCGGTGTCAGAGGTTCGTCCTGTGTTGGTGTTCGCAGTCAACATTGTACGGCTGTGTGGGTGCAGAGGTGCGACTAGTCCGCGTGCGCCCAGTGCTGTCTCTTCGTGGACACGCAACACGACAATCCACCGTGCTGAGTCCTGTTTCTTTTTTCTCAGTGTTTCTTTTTTTTGGCTTATTCTGGTTTATTGTGGTTTTATTCTGGCTTATTTCTGCTTATTTCTGCTTTTTTCTGGCTTTTTTTCGCTCTTTTCTTTTTTTTTCTGTTTTCACCTCTTTTGTTTACCTCTCCGCCAAGCCCCCTATTTCAGTAAGATTCGTATCTCAGATGGCCCACGCTTCAGTGCTCTCCCACCGCCCATTTGGCCTCTGCCCACAGAATGTTATTATCTGGGGCTGCGTACAAGCATTCTGATACAATCCACGCATAATTTGCACACCAGATATCTACCTATACGGTGTGTGTCTCGATTCATTTCTGACTGGTAAAAAGAAAGAAAGCGAAACTACACAAAAAAAGAAACACACAAACAAGAAACTAAGAAACAACAAAAAGAAATACAAATATTCACTTGTCCGCCTTCTTTCAAATACAGACCTCTTTCTTCTTTCTTAGTTTCTTTTCTTTCTTTCTTTCTTTCTTCTTTCTCTTTCTTTTGCACTCGTTCATCTTGCATCTTTCCCAAACACTCTGGATATAAAAGCAGCCCCTTCCGCACCATCCCTTGACCCTTTGTATACCCTGTATAGATCGGTCGGCACACACGCATCCACACACTCGCTAACACACACTACAGTCCCGCATAGCGCTGTATCCCACCCCAGTACTCTCCTTTGATCGCTCCCCGCCACGTAGTCTTTTGCCCCCAGTCACTCCTTTATCCCAGCAAACGACACCATGCAATTCTCCTCCAGCTTCCTCTTGGCCTTCGCCTCCACCATGCTTTTGGCCCCATTCGCCGACGCAGGCTCCACCTCCGCCGTCAAGTACTCCAACATTGGCTTCTCCGGCTACTACAGCGACATCACCAACATGGATGAGTCCTCCGGCTCCTGCTCCTCCTCCAAGAAGACCTTCTCTGGCAGCTTGTCCCCATTAGACGAGGACCTTTCCGTCCACATCAGAGGCCCAATCTCCCTCAAGAAGTTCGCTGTCTACACCGCCTCCAGCTCCAACAAGAAGAGACAAGTCTTGCACCACCAGCATGCCAAGAGAGGCAATGTCCAGACCGTCGAGGTCACCGAGACCGTCTGGGTCACCGATGACGGTGACTCCTCCACCGCTGCTGCAAGCTCCGCCTCAAGCTCTGCTCAGATCCAAAACAAGGTTTTGAACCAGTATCACAGCACTGATGTTGACACCTTTACTGTCTCCTCCTCCGCTGCCGCTTCTGCCTCCACATCTTCTTCCTCCGCCGCAGCTTCCTCCTCTTCCTCTAGCTCCTCTTCCCCAGGTGCCTGGACTAGATCTTCCTACTATGATGCCGCTGCCGGTTCTGCTAGCAACGTTGTTTTCATGAACCATTTAGGTGCTTCTGGTGTCTCCGGTACTTGGTCTTCTACCTTTGGTAACTCCTTGTC
Source organism: Saccharomycopsis schoenii (assembly GCA_010994365.1). Lineage (NCBI taxonomy): Eukaryota > Fungi > Ascomycota > Saccharomycetes > Ascoideales > Saccharomycopsidaceae > Saccharomycopsis > Saccharomycopsis schoenii. The sequence continues at coordinate 783,830 of JNFU01000006.1, read as the reverse complement.
TTTCAGTGATTCCACTGGTCTTAAAGCTGCCAGTTCCAACACTGTCCTTCTGGACACCACTTTGGAATCCGATAAAGAAGTTGTTCTTTTCAGCGGTACCAAATGTGATTCCTCTTGCGGTTATTACAGAAGCGACATTCCAGCTTATAAGGGTTGGGACGGTAACTACAAAATCTTTGCTTTCAACTTCAAGATGCCAACTGCTACCGATTCCACCACTAACAACCATGATATGCCTGCTGTTTGGTTATTGAACGGTAGAATCCCAAGAACTTTACAATACGGTCTGGAATCATGTTCTTGTTGGTCCACCGGTTGTGGTGAATTAGATCTTTGGGAAGTCATCACTTCTGGTTCTACTCAATTGACTAATCATTTGCATGATGGTCAAGCTGCCGATGGTAGTTCTAAATACGTTGGTACTAGATGGGGTGGTGGTGGATCTTCCGATTACTTCGATAGACCTGTCAGTAGTTACGAGACATTTGTTGCTGTTTTTGATGGTTCTAACGTTTACTTGACTACAGTTGACAATTTCGATTTTGATTCATCTATCTCAGCAGATACCGTTAACTCATGGATCGGAGGTTCTGCTAGTAATGCCATCTTGGTTTAGATTTGGTTGATTGTCACTTCTGAATGCATTACCCCACGCTGTGATGTTTAAATGTTTACTTTTTTTTTGTTAAATTTTAGAGGTTTACTGTTTTATTTTTTTTATACACTTTACTTTTTACAATTGTTATTTTTATCCTTAAAAAAAACTCTTTTTATAAAAAAAAAAAATACTAGATGTAAGTTCTCCGAGAAAGCCAAATTTTTGATATTGATTTACATAAATAGTTTAATAGCCCAATTTTAATTGACAACTAAACCAACATTACTATTAACCATTATCACTTTAGTCAATATCTTACAAGATGGCTCTGAATCAATATATCTATTACCACTGAGACAATACAAGTAAGAACTGTTTGTTAGTTGCAAGTATCAGTCTTACATCATCTTCATCTTTCCTGTAAATCTATGAACGAGACAGTAATTCCTAAACAGTCAACTCAGCTTGCAAGATTTATACTAATAATTTATAATCCAATGATTTGACATTCATAATTTTCATGTCATTTCTAATAAGCCAAAAGAAAAACCAGCATCAACATTGCCAATTCCAGTATATATAGGTGCAAGAGCCAATACTTAGAAAATTCAGGCATAGCATGAGTTCAAAATAAATAACTTATTAAAAAAATCATGTGACCATACATACAATAAACATACCAATTACTTAATCATTATTAAGCTTGCTTACCTTTTTTTTATTTTTTGTAAGCACAAAAACTGTGGGTAGCTTGGCAGTTTTTTCCCTCACAGTTATTTGAATTTCCAACATAAACGAATCAATTCTTTTTGAATATAAATATGCCCAACATTTCCATTCTAGTAAGATTAAGCTAAAATAAAGTGCAAGTCATTGTAATGTTTGAAATTGGAAGAATTTTTGTTTGATTCACTTCAATCTTGAATGTTTTTGCAAAAATCAATTTATTCATTCTCAATCATTGGTTTTTTATTGATTTCAATCTTATCTGCTTTTGTATTTTCCTCACTTTTCACTTCATTCAAGTTGTCGCTATTCTTGAAAAGCATTGCTACCGCTTCAATTCCTTCTATTAAATCAGTAATCATAAGGACAATGACCACTGCACCTATTACTTCCACGAAGTTGCCTGTCTTCTTCTTATCCCACGGCGGGCCAACTTTTATGTACAACAATGATTTTGGCGGTAATCAAGGCGCATTCAACAAAATTGTCGAAATAGGTCAGGAAATCAAAACTAAGATCAAACCAAATTTTATTATTACAGTTTCTGGTCATTGGGAATCAGCGTCTTCAAACTTAATAGAAATTGGCATTCCTGATACTAACGACCTTTCTGCTATTGATCCGGAACTTTTCAAATATAATCCTCTAGATAGAATAAGCAAAACTGGCAGGGATTTTCAGAAATGGAATCCCGAAGAACACAGTTTAATTTATGATTTCTATGGCTTTGAAAAACAATTATACAGTGAAAGGTTCCATACAAAAGGTTCATTGAAACTCGCTGATGAAATCAAAAAAGTGATTTCAGAATCCACGAATTTTGACACTAAACTTACCAAAAGAGGTTTAGATCATGGTGTTTGGGTAGTCTTGAAGCCGGCATTTCAGAATGGAGAGGTGATAAGGGATTCCGGAAAATGGGATATTGACGAAAGTGTTCCTATTGTTCAAGTATCACTAGCTAATACCAATGACTGGTCAGTAAATTATAAATTAGGTAAAGCATTGTCTAAGTTCCGTGATCAAGGAGGTCTTATCATTTGTTCAGGTACTTCAGTTCATAATTTACGCGAAATGTCGATCGCTATGAATTCAGGTGGTAAAGCTTTGCCTTATGTGTCACAGTTTAACGAAAAACTATCTCAAATATTAAGTAAACATGCTGGTGATGATGCTTTACAACAATTTAATGAATTTTCCAGAAAAGAAAAATCTTTATTGGTTAAAGCGCATCCTACATTGGAGCATATTATGCCTGTCATTGTAGCTGCTGGTGCTGGTTATGATGCTAAAGCTAAAGAATTGTACACGGATGGTACTTTATCATTAGGTTGGAATATTTATAGGTGGGATTAGGTTTAAAAGATAATAAAAATCTTCGTTTTAAAATTAAAAATTAGAACGTTTGTAATTAAAACTTTATAATTTTGTAAATACTTCTAAATACTTATCAAACCCATGTTTTTGAATATCAAAATTATTAAATTCTTCAAACTTATTAACTAAAAATTTGACTGTTTCTGCGTCTTCTTGGCCAATTTGTAAATCTTCCCATACTTCTCCGTCTTCTCCATAAAATAGATCAAAACTACTCAACTTGAAAAATCTTAATACTAACAATTTCCTAACGGTATCCAGTACCACCCATCCGCGTAAATTCATCGTTTTATCAACTGCTGTTTTCATCCCCTTAGGAAATCCAAAATATATAAAGCAACAGTAAATCATAGCTTTTGCAGCTATGTCTGTCTCGATACCTCCATATCCTGTTCCAAATCCAGGTAACACCACCGTTCCTATCCGCAGATCGTCTTTATCAGCCATTTTGCAACCCATATTATGCTGATCAATAACACTGAAAATCTGCCAACAAATGTCAAATATAAACTCATAATATCTTCGAATCTCAGTAAACTGAATTCTTTCAGGAATTCGCATAGTAGGGAGCATCATCAAGTGACAAGCTTTGAATTTTTGATATGCAATAGATTCAGCAAATCCAGGAATTTGTGTGAACTCAATCAACTGGCAAGATCGCGTAGATGGTAAGTATCCATTATACCGTCTTTCAATCTCCCGTTTCACAAAGGTTTCACATTTTACTTGATTTTTAATACTAAACAAGCTCAGAAGCTGCGTATCGTATCCACCTCTCATATCTCCAAACAGATTAGCAGGCGACACAAAGCATACGGAGGTTTTCTTTTTCCACTCTTGCTGATGTTCTTGCTGGATTATTAAATCCTTTAAATACAAATTATGAATCTCTAGTTGATTGATTGTAACGTTGTCATTCTTTGGAAATAAGTCTCTATAGTTGTTCACGCAATCGTCATAGTAAAGCTTCCATTGATCACATAAGTTAGTGTTACTACTTAGCAAAATTAATTTAAGTTTACTTCTACTCATCAGTCAAGTTAACTATTTATATTTGTTTTAGATTAATCTCTATATAATGATAGTTTATCAGACCTGTGTTTCTTTTTTCTTTTTTTTTTTTTGTATGCAGAATTTTTTTGACAGCGCTTACAATAAAAGTATACAAAAATGAAGGATTTTGTCTGACGGTAAGGTAAGTATTTGTGAACATGGAAACGACGTTTATTAAACAATAGATCTTACAGTTAAAAATAAAATAGATGCAATTCACTTGATATTATATATAATAGAAATAAAGGTTGAAACGAAGGGTAAGAAAGAATACTAACATTTCAAATGTCAGTAGCGAAGAATTAAAGAAATTATAAATTCCAAATATTTGTTCTCCGGAATGAACAGATTTAGATGGTTTTAACAACTAACAATTAAAATTGCATTTACATAGTAAACAAAACAGTGACCAAACCAATGGCAGCAAGACTTGCAATTCCACCTTTGTTGTTGAATGTGGTCATACCAATGTCAGCACCACTGACAGCGGTTGTGTTATCGCTGGTAGAATTGGAAGCAGCAATACTAGTACTGTTAGATGCTTCTGCATTAACTGGAGATAAAGAGAAAGCAAGAATAGTAGCAGCGAATAAGGTCTTGGAGAATTGCATTTTTTGTTATTTACTAGGAGTATTCTTTATTATTGATGGATATCTGATGAAAAATTCTGGAATTTATTTTTTGCTATTTCTTAAAGTACAAATTGTAAAAATAAATTGCTTGAGTTTTAAATACTAAAAGAAGGATTGGCACCTCTATTTAAATTAAAAAAAAAATTAAGGGACCCAAAAGTCAAAATTATTATCATTGTTATTTCTACAATATCCGTACTCTTATCAAATTTTGAGTTTGTCGAAACGATTGAAAATGTTCAAATTAAAGATCTCTGAAGGAGAAGTGAAAAAACGGCATTTCATTTTTTTCATTTTATTACCAGAACCCGCTTTCCATGATTTGCACTTATAAAACAGCGAATATGGGTGGATGTATAATATTAATATTGCTTGATTTAGCGCCTCATGTTGAAATCTCAGAGTTGCAAGAATTGCATGCGCTAAACATTATGCACACCAAAATGGGCATTCCTTGGGAAATAATGCTGAAAACTCCGCACAAATAAATTGCTATAGGTGATGATAATTGTACTCCAGCACAAACGCCAACACAAACAGTTTTACTTGCAATTATAAGGGTATAAGAAAAAATAATGCTTATTAATAAATACACCATATTCCAAAAGTCTCTATTTTATTATACTTATATATATAATTAATTGCCATAAAAACTATCATAGAGAGGGTCTGAAATAATTCGACTTTTATAGACACCAAATGTAAGACCTGGAAAAGATACAATTAGCATTTTGTTGCATTTTAAATTGAGTTGTCCGTAATTATTATAACATAATTATATCTACAAATTACTTCATGAAAAGCAGTTAGCAGGTGCTAATCAAATAATAAAATAATATACGTATTGGGCAGATAGTTAACGATTAAGGTCGCCTGTACTGAAACAGTCAAATCGGAATTACTGTTTATGTAACTCGAGAACAAAAGTATTGAAAGTTAATCACTTGAAGGATCAGAAGTGATCGGGGTTTACTTTTGTGCATTAGAGAAATGTATTAAATATAAAATCTGTTGTAAATAAATAAATGATAAAATTTATATATCAATAATTAATGAGTAAGATCCTGATTAAAGGAATAAAAATAAATAATAAAATAATAAAAAGTGCAAGTAAAAGAGGATTTAGGCTCTTTATACAATAGTATCCGTTTCTTCTTGATTATTTAATATTAATGATTAAACGGCGTTGTATTAGGAGTAGCACGGCACATTCTTACTTATCCTATGCATTTCTTAGTAATCAATCGTAAAATGCCTTATAATATTATCCATAGTACGACATAATATATTTTTTTTTTTTTTGAGAAAAGAAGAGAAATTTAAAAAATGGAGTATAAATAGGAAGGTAAATGACGAATCAATATTTTTTTTTTAAAAATAAGGAGTGAATTTGAATAGAATATAGGTTTGTTATTTGGCCATAAATGGTACTAGAGTGGAGAAGGGAGTAGTAGTGAACGGTTGTGAGAACGTCAGCTAGTTGTGCTTCGGTTGCGACATATGCTAAATGGGGTTGTTTCATATTATAATATTGTCAACAGTAGGCAAGTCCAATATTGAAATGTCTATTGCGCTTGTTATATTGACGTTGTTTGATCATGGTAATTGATGCAGTATTGTCAATGTTTAAGGTAAAAGGAGAGGTATCTGTGTTGGTTATGTATTTAATTAAAGAACGTAACCAGATATCAGTTTTGATAGCTTGACATATGGCGACAACTTCAGATTCGGTTGAACTTAGAGTAGTTATTTTACAAGCTTGAGAAGACCATGTTATAGGAGCATTTTGGAAGTAGAATAAGTGCGCAGTRGTACTTTTGAAATCATCGTCTGCGTTGTAGCTAGCGTCRGAATAAACTGTTAAGCAATTTTCTTGATTATTTGGTGTGAATATTAATCCTTTGTTAATGGTCCCTTTTAGGTATTGTAATATTCGATCAAGGTAATGGAAAGCGTCATCACTGGGAGTTAATTGAAATTTGCATGCATAATTGGTGGCAAAGCAAATATCTGGTCGAGTGTGTGTTGCTAAGTATAAAAGAGAACCAGTGATTTCACGGAATTTTTTGACTTTGTCATTATGAGTTTTTTCATGTTGAATGTGATACAGTCTGTGATGTATTTGGTTGCAGGAGTTGATTTTGCATTCGCATCGAGGAATCTTTCGATGATTTTGTTGGTGTATTTGGATTGTTGTGGTATGATGTTAGTACGAATATTATTCTTAAAGGTTTCAGTGACTTCAATTCCGAGGATAGTTCTATTTTGTGTGAAATTATTATTGGTGAAGGATTGAGTGGTTGGATGAATGATTTTGATTTCAAATTGTGTTTGTATAGATTGAATGGTATCTTTTGCAGAATACAAGATGTCTTGGTGTTGTTGATAATTGTGTATGATTGAGATATCTCCAATTAAGCTGGCATATGTTCCTGAATCAACGATAATAAGGTAATTAAGGTTTGGATTAATAACAAGGCCTCCTGATGATTCGGATGTATCATTGTTGGTAGAGTCATTTATTTTATGTTATCTATTTGATTCTTTGTGGCATTTCTATTATTATCGTTATTATTGTTATTATTTGTGCTGCTATTGTTATTAGTGTTGCTGCTGTTATGGGAAATTGTTATAATTATAATTGGAATTGTTATTGTTACTATGATAATTGGATTTATTGCTTTTATGATAATTGGAATAGTTATTATTGTAAATTGGAATTAGTATTGTTATAATCGAAGTTGGAATTGCTGTTACTGTTACTGCGGCTATATCTGTTATTATTGTTATTATTGTTATTATGGCTATTATTGTCATTGTTATTATTGGTATTACTGTGTCTATTATTGTTATTATTGGTAGTACTGTGTCTATTATTGTTATTGTTTGGTGCATTTTCATGAGATTTCTTTGATTTTGATGTGTCTTTCTAAATCGGTTTGGTTGAGGTCACAGATATGGGTTTTTAAGTTGGTGGAGTGATCCACATAAACCTTTAGTTATGTTGCAGATGATATCTGGATCCTTTGATGGGTAATCTAATCGTGTTGCCTTATTTATAATATTTATGATTTTTTTGGTGGAATTTTGGAAATGGGTAATTTCCTTTATGACGAATATTTGAGATCATCTCTCTTAATTTATAGTGGTGAATTAGGTACTTTGATTCCTCCAAATTTTTTTGTTTAAAGAAGAAACTTAAACTCTTGAAGTATATTTAGTATATTTACTGTTGTGCTGTTGTACAGTTCAAGGTTAGTGATGATGTCATCAGTGCTGGTCATAGGCTTGTCAATTAGCGTCCATGTCTCTTTAATTTGAGTAGTCGTTCATTTTATTAATGAAATAGAGTAGTGGTATAAGCTATGTTTTAGTTAGCTTATGATTCGAATCTGGGTAATGGCATCAAATCGGAATTACTGTTTAGGTAACTCGAGAACAAGAGTATTAAAGTTGATCACTTGAAGGATAAGAAGTAATTGGGTTTTACTTTAGTGTCTATTAGAAAAACTATATTAAATATAAAACTCTTGAAAATAAATAAATAATAAAATTTATATATCAATAATTAATGAGTAAGATCCTTGATTAAAAGGAATTAAAATTGTTGAGCCAAGTTTCTATGGTTTAACTTGTCAAGATATAACAGCTATATCCTAAGAAATAACAATATGAAAAATATAATAATAATAGTATAAAATTATAACAAACGAACATATAATATGCATGACGACGCGTATATATGCAAGTATAAGACCAATAGAAAGAAGGTGAATATTACGTTTCACGACGAAAAAATTAGAATATAACAAGTGAAAAATACAATAACAATAATACGAATAATATCAAGAAGAGATAAAAAAAAGAACACACAACTAAATTACTTAATACTTACTTAATACATACCATTTAAAGAGAATAAACTACTCGTCTATTTATAAAATCCTAGAACGTCCCAAAAAGAGAGCACATTCAAATTTTATAATATACGAAACCTTATTAAATTTGAATGCAATATATTGAATAAATATTAAATAATAAATATACAACATTAACAATATTAATACTTAAATTAACTATTTCATTAATCATTACAAAAGAACTTACAGTATTCATTAAATCAGGATTATAGATAATCCGAAAATGACTCCTACCAAAGTCAAGATGAAAAGCGATTCGGACAACGATAGTTTGAATTCATTCAAGTCCAATCGGTCAAGTCATTCTGATAGAATTACTCAATTGGAAGAGAAATTCGAGGAAAGATTCAAAACGTTAGAACTTGGATTTAACGAGAAATTCGACAGAATCTTAAACTATTTAGATGCTCTAAATTTATCTAAAAAAGATGATACTGTTATTATTGATGAAAGTAAGAATAGTGTTTCTACTAGAGCAGATGATCCTAACCAAATCATCGGAAACACCAATCCTTCTTCACATAACTCTGAGTCATTGTTTTTCTCTTGGCTAATATTATTACTCATGGTATTAAGAGAGATAGGTTTTATGTCTGTATATTTCTATATATTTGTCTATATGTTCCTTCCATTCTTCTTGAGATACAATCTAAGAATACTTACGGAAATGTGAGCGTCTTATATACATATTGTTTATTGCCAGTAAACTTGTATTATTTATAGTCATGCAATATTTAAGTGATATCTATTAATTTAGATGATCTTTATTATGCAAGGGACCTACCTTCGGTATATCCTGCCTTGACAAAAATGAATAATAAAATATCAAATGTATAAGCAAAAAGAGGATTTAGGCTCTTTATACAATAGTAGCTTCTTTTCTCCTTGGTTCTTTAATATTAATGATTAAACGGAGTTGTATTAGTAGTATCACGTTATATTCTTACTCATCATATGGCATATTCTTAGTAATCAATTGTAAAAAGCCTCATAGCATTATCCATAATACGGCAAACCATTATAAAGAGAATGCTAGTATATCATATCGCCCAGGCTATCATTATTCACATATGACTACGTCTAATTATTTTATCACACTTCGATAATACTATGAACTGAGATAGATAGGCAAGTAGAACAGTAAACAATAATAATTGATGGACAAATGTGCCCGGAATCTTACTTGATAAAAAAATTAACAAAAATAATGAAATACCGTCAGACCGTGCGCGGATGTTAACCTTCCATTACCAGTGAAATAATAACTTTTTTCATGGTAAATCAATAAGCCTAGTTAGCACAATCGGTAGTGCATTCGACTCTTAATCGAAAGGTTGCGGGTTCGAGCCCCGCATTGGGCTTYTCTTTTTTTTWAMAWWATTATATATATAAATACTGGGTATAATACTTCAACTAGGAAATGTGAGTTTCATAATCTCAAAGAAACTCAGTATGATCTACAATAAATCAAGATTTTACCTTATATCAACATGTATTCATAGAGAAAAGACTACAACTTTTGTAAATAACCTTGCTGAATCAAACGTTCCACATCAGCATGTCTAACAAAAAATTGGCTATCTTTAGTTAAATTGAAAACACCATACTCGGTTTGAATCTCTCCTGCATCTTTCAATACTCTAACATCTATAAACACCTCCTTAGCGGGTTCTAAGGACCCACTTAAATCTACATCTGCTATTTCATTCTTATAATCCGTTATAAGTTCATTGTATTGTTCCAAGTATTGTGCTTCAAGAAAATTCAAGTTCAGCTGTAATTCGCTAGAAGGTTCTGCATTATCCCATGCTAACATTTTTAATTTATCAGCTCTTAACTTCTCGTAAGCTAGAAGAACTCTTTTATTTCTTCTCATTATAAGGTGATTGACAAAAACTTGAACATTTTTACTAGCATCCTCACTTGAAATATAGCGAGATTGTTCCTCAAGTTTGTCAAGTTTATATTGTACTAAGTTAATTTCTTTCACTATATACCTCACTAAGTCTTCTTTGTATAGTGGTAGTGTATCCAAATTTTTTGATCTTTTTGCTTCGTCTATCAATTTATTTGAAATCTCGCCAATCATGTTCCTCGTTTTTTTGATATTCTCGGGATCTCTAAAGGCTGGAATCTACTTATCTATATCATATATGAAATAGAGATGGAATTTTTTTAAAATATTAGATTTGATGTTTGTTTGCTTCGAAATCCAGTAAGTGAAGAGCACATATTATATACGCTTATTTGCTTGTTTTCAATACTGTCATTTTTTTTCTTTTTATATTTTATGGAGCGTGCCTTAGTTCTTAATTTATGACTTGTTTTTTTTTTCTGTGCACGAAAGAAAATAGTAAAATGACACAAGAGGGATTCGAACTTCAGACTCATTAAGTTTTGACCTAGTCACTTTCAAAAAAGAAGTTGATAAGTTCAATTTCAAAAACAATAAATATCTTTTCAAGCTTATTAGAATAGACATTTCTGATCTAAGTATTCACTAGCAGCAGATTTTCAAGGTTGCGGAAATTTCAAAAAAAATATGTAAATCTCTTTGTAAAGCGTGTCATCCTTATGCAGGGGCCATGCTAATCTTCTCTGTATTTGTAACAAATTGACCAAATGTCCCGAAGGACCTTAGACTAAATTTGAAAACATACCTGTCACAAATTTTACCTGCACAAAAAAAAAAAAAAAAAAGAAAAAAAAGAATGTATAATTAAGAAAATGCTTTCGTCTTATTTTCCTCCGTCTCCTTCCCCCTCCCTTTATGCTCATGTACTGTGGAGGATGTTGTCGTATTATAGACAACACTGTCAAGATATAACAGCTATATCCTAAGAAATAACAATATGAAAAATATAATAATAATAGTTGTGAAGAAGGATTGGTGTTTCCGATGATTTGGTTAGGATCATCTGCTCTAGTAGAGACACTATTCTTACTTTCATCAATAATAACTGTTGAGCCAAGCTTCTTTGGTTTAACTCTGAGTCATTGTTTCTCTCCTGACTAATATTACTACTCATAGTATTAAGAGAGATAGGTTTATATCTGTATATTTATATATATATTTCTATCTATTTTCTATTTCTTCTTGAGATACAATCTAAGAATACTTAGGGAAATGTGAGCTTCTTATATACATGTTGTTTATTGCCAGTAAACTTGTATTATGTATAGTCATGCAATATTTAAGTGATCTTCATTAATTAAGATGATCTTCAGTGATATCTGGTAATTTAGATGATCTTCAGTGATCTTAATTAATTAAGATGATCTTTATTTTGCAAGGGATATACCTTCGGTATATCCTGCCTCGACAATAACAGTATCATCTTTTTTAGATAAATTTAGAGCATCTAAATAGTTTAAGATTCTGTCGAATTTCTCGTTAAATCCAAGTTCTAGCGTTTTGAATCTTTCCTCGAATTTATCTTCCAATTGAGTAATTCGATCAGAGTGACTTGGCCGATTGGACTTGAATGAATTCGAAATATCGTTTTCCGAATCGCTTTTTATCTTGACTTTGGTAGGAGTCATTTTCGGATTATCTATAATCCTAATTTAATGAATACTGTAAGTTCTTTTGTAATGATTAATGAAATAGTTAATTTAAGTATTAGTGTCGAGGCGGAATCTCTTGCTGACTTTGCAGAGATTCTTGCTCGATATCGGAATCACTATTTACATTAATAGTCATTCTTGATTTGAGAGAGATAATATATTATATATTTATTTCTTGTTTTTCTTCTATATATTTTCCTCCTATATTCTCCTGAATCATTATGTTTTCCTTGCTTGGATATATGTCCTTTTATATTCGATACCTGATATCTTAATGATCAGTAAACATTMCTAGTAACCTCAACTGGTATACTAGGATTGTAGCTGAGTCATTATTAGTCATTACCTATTAGTCATTACCTATTAGTCATATGAGTCATTATGACTGAAGGATCATGAGTCAGTTATTACGATGTAATGTTGGCTCAACAATTAGTATTATTAATGTTGTATATTTCCAAATGAAGGAAAGAGGAAAGGAGGAAGAATTAGAAGAAGAAGAAGAAGAAGAAGAAGGAAGATGTCGTATTATAGATAATACTATGAGGCATTTTACAATTGATTACTAAGAATGTGTCTTATGATTAGTAATAATGTGCCGTGATGCTACTAATACAAAGCCTTTTAATCATTAGATTAAATAATCAAGGAGAAGTGAAACTACCATTATATAAAGAACCTAAATCCTCTCTCTATTTACACATTTTATCATTTTATTATTTATTTTAATTCCTTTTAATGAAGGATCCTACTTATTAATTATTGATATACAAATTGTATCAGTTATTTATTCTCTACAGAGTTTTATATTTAATATATTTTCTCTATTACACACAAAAGTAAACTCCAATCACTTCTGATCCTTCAAGTGACTTACTTTTAACAATCTTACTCTCGAGTTACCTAAACAGTAAGTCCGATTGAAGAGCATCGAGAAAGCAAGGAAATATATATAATGATAAAGAACAAAATGGAGTCCAGTAATTCATTAGAGCTTCTATTCATGTGAAAACACTATTCTTAATTTCATCATGAAGTTACCTTTGGTTGTAGTCGTTTCCGGATGATTTATAATCCTGATTTGATGGATATTGTAAGTTCTTTTGTAATAGCGAATTAGTTAATTTTAATATTTACGTTGTTAAAGCTGTCTAGTAATTATTTTATATTTATTAAATATATTGCATTCTAATTTAATACGGTATCATATATTATAAATTCTGGATCTTTAACTTTTTGAGACGTCCTGGATTTTGTAAGTAGACAAGTGGTCTGTTTTATTTAACTTACTTTGATCAAGGCCTTCCCTTAATTATCTAATTATTGGCGTTCACATTTGACATTTAATTAGTTCCGATTGGTTCTACCAATCGTAGTTTTAAGTACACAGAAAAAGTAAATTGAACATTTCGATATATAAATAGTTACTTTGGTCTCTTCGAAGTTTTTAATTATCCTGTGAGAATTTACAGTACCTACTATTTTCGTTATTCCTGTTTATCTTTATTTAAGCAGTTAATCATATCAATCAAGCCATCACCAAATTGTGCATTTACGAATAATAACGGTGGAGCCGTTCTTTCCATTAACGATCTGATATGCGGACTTAAAAGTGAAAAAGGGAAAAAAAGTCATTGATTTCCTGATAATTCACTCACACATTGCGAGGAAGATGTGCAAGCATTTTCACTTCTGCGGGAAAAAAAAGCAGGACAAAGAAAGAAAAAAAAAAAAGAAAGAAAATTTATCCAGCTTAAAGAAGGAGGAAAAAATTTTCTTTTGAACATCTTTGTTACGCAGCCCCGTGATTTCTCTTAGTAATATCCATATAACTGATCAAAATCCCATATATTTTTGTTTTGTTCAAATATATATGCTATTCTAATCTAAATTTATCCATACTGTATATATAATTTTTTGATTCTATTCAGCCTCCTTGTATTTAATCTAGTCTTTTAGTTATTTCTCTTGTTAATATTCATTGTTTTTGTTACCTTTTCCAAAGTAACTATTGAAATATGTCTACAGGTATGTCTTGCTCGAGTAGATCTCGATAGTTATCTATTCAGCTTTCATTTATGTATTATTATTGTTATTCTATTGTCAGAAACTAACTTATAATCCTTTATAGACGAATCTTTATTCGGCAGTTCTGGTTCTGGATGGGATAATATACCTAATCAGGTCAATACCAACGCCACTTCAAGATTAAACCATGCCATAACCCAAAAAGCCTTTGAATTACAAGAAGGCGAGGCTGAAAGTATTATATCTAGCCTTAGCATCGCTAGCAACAACACATTTAACGGAAACAGTTTGATTAATGATGATGTTAGTGATTCTGGTAATAATGATGTCTTTGCTTTCAATGGCGGTGCATTGTCCGCGATTTCCCAGCCTTTAGCATATGGTGGAACTACATCAAGACTATCAAATGTTTTTGGCGCAGCCTCAATCAGTGGTGGATTAGCTACTCCAATTGGAAGCTTTGGAACTTCCTTTGCAGAAAAATTTTCTAATATTGGACAAGCCACTAAAGATGTCGAGAAACTAGGAAATATCTCTAGATTACCTATGAAGAACTCCAGAAGCAGAAGAACAAGTTTTTTAACGTCGGAAGAGAATATGAACACTCGTGTATCTCCATTAGTAAAGAAGCTTAACTCTTCTACCTCTTTGAGTGAAAATTTCAATGCGCGCAATAACCTCTTAGAAAGAATCGAGTCTTATTCTAAGAGTCCATCCGAACAGCAAATTTCTAATAACAGTGAGGTAAGTAATTCTGAAAAGAGCTCTGTTAACTTCTCATTAGATGAAAATTTGAATAATGATATTAGTGAGAATTCTAATATATCTGTGAATAAACCTATTCATAATGTTTGGAATCCGGCATCTACTCACTCATTCACTCCAATGTTTGGTCCAAATGACAGTAACCAACTTTTCAATCCTAATCAACCTTTCATTCCATATGGGTATTCTATGGGCCAGTTTCCACCACCTCCTATGCCAATGATGGGAATGACTCCTCCCTTATATGCCAACAATCCTGTAAATAATAATGGCGATAACGATTCTAAAGAAACACTTGATAGTAATACTTCTAATGAAGGTAAAAACGATAATTCCGAGTTATCAGATTTGACTAAAGGTAATCAAAACAATACTGATCCTGCTAATAATCATTACCCAGTTCAATCTCCACCAATGATGCCAAATGGTATGCCACCGATGCCTCCTATGAATTATCCTGGTTTCACTCCTTATGGCATGATTCCCCTTCAACCTTTTGATCCTAACCAATCTCCACCTCCAATGATGACTGGACCTCCACCAGTTCCAAAGATGAATTCTAATGACAAGAAATCTCAAAAAAACAGCTCTCCACCTCCACCATCTTCTCAGTCACCATCCAATGATTCCAAGCATAACAATCATAAAGGTGAAAAGAACAGAAGATCCAACAATAGAGGATCAACTTCTCCAATATCTGGAAATTCTCGCCGAAAAAACACCTTTTATAGAAGTCCATTACTAGAGCAGTTCAGAAACAATAAAACAAACAAACAATACACCTTGTCTGATATCTTTGAAAATGCTGTCGAGTTTTCTAAGGATCAGCATGGTTCCAGATTCATCCAACAGGAGATGGAAAAGGCATCATCTGAAGAGAAAGAAGTATTCTTCAATCAAATTAGAGATGTTTCAGTTGAATTGATGAAAGATGTTTTTGGTAACTATGTGATTCAACGATATTTTGAACTTGGTTCGGAGGTTCAAAGAGATATCTTGTTTGAGAATATGAAGGGAAAATTTTTAGATTTATCTATTCAAATGTATGGCTGCAGAGTTGTCCAAAGAGCTTTTGTTGTTATTAAACCAGAACAAAGATTAATAATTTTAGATGAATTGAACAATGACATTCTAGCGTGCATCAAAGATCAAAATGCAAACCACGTTGTTCAAAAATGCATTGAAACCATTCCATACAAGCATACAGAATTCATTTTGAGAATTGTTAAAGAGCACATCTATCATTTGTCAACCAATCCATATGGTTGTAGAGTAATCCAAAGATTATTGGAAAACAGTGATGATACTGGGCGTGAAATTCTTTTGAATGAATTATCAAGATATATCTTTTACCTTATACTGGATCAATATGGTAACTATGTTATTCAACATGTCTTGTCATCTGGGCCATCTATTTATTGCACCAAGATCGCCGATATTGTTAAGGACAATGTCGTGGGTTTCTCTAAGCATAAGTTTGCCTCTAACGTTGTCGAAAAAGTCATGATTAATGGTGACGAACAAAGAAGAAATTCCATTGTAGACGCTGTTCTTAAAGATAATGAAGGTGATGACACCAACCCTGTTGACGATAAATCTTCTCTCGCCTTGATGATTAAAGACCAGTATGCTAATTATGTTATTCAAAAGTTGGTCGATTTGGCTCACGGCGAGAAAAAGGCTATTTTGATAAAAAAGATTAAAATATATTTGGATCAAATCTCTTCTGAAAACAATTATGGAAAACACTTGGCTTCCATTGAAAAATTGCAAATGCTATGTGAAAGTGCATCCGGCAAGTAAAACTAATCGTTAAAAATGATTGAATAAATATTTTTTTTAGTCCCCAAGCAAATTATAGTCTCTTTTTTTTTTCTAATTTGCTTTGTATTTTATTTGAATCGTAAATAGTGTCGAAAATAGTAAATACTTTAATAATAATATAGTCATATATATAGCAGCATAAACGCTGCAATTTGTTCATAAATTAAAAAATTGATAATTGTAGGATTTATGGAGTTTTGTAAAAGTTGTAATGCAAAAATTGTTTTAAAAAAGTAAAAAAAATGTCATAAAAAGATCATATATATATGTTATTGCAGAAAACAAAAGTATTGAAATTAATAAACATAAAGAAGAATAATTAGGTATAACCAGTAAAATCCAAAATTTTGATTAATTCAGCTTTGTGGTCCGATTGTTGTAGTTTGTTCTTTAAGTTAGCTGGAATATTATTGTTATTATTACTATTAGAATTTTTGTTATTACTGTTATTTGCTTCCTCGTAGAATTTTTGAACACGGCGCTTAAGCTGAAGTATAGCAAAATATCTATCAGCCCATATATTTTCATTAACTGGATTATCTGAGTTCCAGATCTTTGCGAATTGGGTAGCAATAAGTGCCAATGTTCTAATAAAGCAAGGAAGCTTTTTTGATGATATTGTTTTTGTCCTACAAGTGGAGAAAACCTCAGGTAATCCTGGCCTTAAGTATGTGTGGATTTGAAAAAATTCATCATCATCATCATCATCATCATGACTATCAATAGTATTCAAATTCAAATTAGTAAGAATTTCTTTGTTTTTAGTCCCAGTATTCACCAAAAGTTTAGCTAAGTCAGAGCTGTTGAATGGCGATGAATATTTTTTCTCTCTTATAGAAACAGGTGAAATCACAATATTCACAAAAGTGAACTGGCTTGGAATTATATTAAAATTGAAAGGTTTGCCTGATTCATCAAAATAAATATTTACAAAGTCATTTCCAATATGGCTTTTCTTAAACGTCAAACTGCAATCATTTGTACTTGGCATTAAAGTGGTTGTGTGGAACGTTAGTTGAAAAACTTTAGCATCCCAACAATATGCAAATTCTCCATCAGTCTCTGCATTTAAACCGGCAGTATAATATGTTGTGTTGTTTTTTAAATGAATCAAGTCTCCGATTCTTGATAGAAATCTCTGATAAGACCTAGAACCAACAGTATTCAGTAAAACTTCCTTTTCTGTTGTTTGACCAGGAGCAATATAAATTAAACCAGCTTTGTAAACTTCAACCAAAGGTTTCTTATCAAATAACTCAACACTTCTGGAAAATTCTTTACCAGGTGGAATTTTCATTGGGGTTCTATCCGTATCCGTGAAAATGTGAGCTAAGATTTGCAGAAAAATATAGTTTGAAGTAAACAAACCATCATCAGCATATCCAATTGTAGAATATTCGGAAATGTTCTGCATAGGAACCATTGATTGATGCGGTTTTAATTCAAATTTTGTGGTGCCAGTTGGTCTTCTGATATTGACAATAGAAATACCATTTCTTCTATTTGTAAGAACGGATATTATACTAATACCTAATATCCATCTTCCTAAATCAATAATATCAGAATCTTTTGGAAGAATTTCCTTAATCAACTTGAATCTTAAGTCAACATTGGTAAAAGTGAATCTTTGGATAAAATCAACTAAAACTGCACATCTAGCATCAACATCTTTATTTTTTTCACCAGAAAGATCTACCAAACATTTGATAATATAAGGAGCTAGTTTTTTTCTATTACTCATATTCATCTCAATAAACCAGCTCGAAACAATGTTAAAAGACAAGCTACTATAATAATTGGACAATCTTTCGGAACCAGTTAATGGTTTTCTCAAATTACTTCCATCATCATATGAATTAGAAGCATCCTGAATATCTATAGAGCTTTGAATAAATCTAAAGCTCATACCAAAAATATATTTATAATCGTCAAACCCAAAGTTTTTAGTTAATTCTGGTAAATGGGAAATTGTTAACAAAA
Organism: Saccharomycopsis schoenii; assembly: GCA_010994365.1. Lineage (NCBI taxonomy): Eukaryota > Fungi > Ascomycota > Saccharomycetes > Ascoideales > Saccharomycopsidaceae > Saccharomycopsis > Saccharomycopsis schoenii. The sequence continues at coordinate 765,360 of JNFU01000006.1, read as the reverse complement.
ACTCCAAGATATGAGGTACAGCATCCATATTAGAAATGTGTTGCTGCAATTTGAAAATAATAGACTGAATATATTTCGTTGTTGCATTTGGAATTTGGTAGCAGCACACAGATAGTGCATGAATGGAAAGTATACCTAAATTCTCAAAATTATCAAGGTTTAAAGAGATAACATGTACTAATTGTGATTGTTCCTCTCTAGAAAAGTATTTGGAATACATTAAAAGTCTAATCATCAATCTGATAAGCGAACGTTGTAGAGTAACTTTATCTCTAATAGTAATTGAAGATGAATTATTTTCTTTTGTATAAAATTTTAAATCTTTCATACTATTTTGCATAAGATTCACAGCAGAGGACCTAAATAGCTTGATTTTTTCTATACTGTTTATGAACAATGGCATATTTGCTAATTGTAAAATCAACAAATACCAAGATAATAATGTAAACTTGAAATCATATGCATCACTTATGAGATCAATTGAAATATCTAGATATTTATTGATATCAACTTGAACTGTTTCCACACTTTTAAGAGGAAAACCGTCAAGCACCTTTACAAATGTAGATGGTTTCAAAGACAATTCCTCTGCAAACATAATTTGGTTATCCTCAAGGTATTCTTTAGTTTTCTTCACCAAATAATTAACTTCATTGCCGGTTCCACCTTTTCTATTTTCTCTCATAATTATTTTAAATTCCCTTGTACGGTTATCAAAATAAATAAAACCATCTTCTGTTGCTCTGATTCTTGAAAAAAAATCAATAACAAAGAAAAAAAGTTCAAACATATCATCATAATGAATGTCTTCAGTACTTGAATTAATGAAATATTTTGTGCAAACTTTCCCAATAGTCAATATAGATTCATAAAATAACAAAACTTTGTCTCTTCTATCGTTAATATATGAAATATTGGTAGTTTCGATTTCCAGCGAATCTTCAATATTATCATCATTTATACATGAGGTAATGAATAGTTGGATTAATCTTCGAGTTACTTGTAATAATACTTTTGCTGAGATATCTGAACAGTCGTATGTATCCATTCTAAATACACTTTTGAACAAATATTCGTGAAGCAATTTTTTGGAATTTGAGAGACTCATTAAACACAACAAATAACCGAGACAGTCGGATAGATAATCTGTCACCCTTGAATCCAATTCCAGCTTGAAATAATTATCATCAGAATTATCATTTGTGCCAAATAAATAATTTAATAGCTTCCAATAATTATTATCAGAATCTTCACATTCGTCATGGCTTGTGAAATCAAAATGATTAGTCAAAAAATCAAACAAAGCCTTAAGAGATAAAATCTTTAAGTCAACTATATCATTTTTAGAAAGTGACAGTAAACTAATCAACTTTCCTAATTCAGATTCGGAAAAAATTTTGGCCTGTATTGACTTAATATTCGACTTCGCACCAATGATTGAAATGGAAGCTTGACTAAAGCAGCTGAAAACATATTTCCAATTAGAAAAGGTTAGCATGTTTGATTTAGTTAAAAAATATTCAGAAGTGTTCATCAATGAAAGTTTAACTGTAAGGTTACTATCCTCCGAATACAATTGAAAATGGTCTAAGATCAGATGATATGTCTCTATTATATCAAAAAGTAATGGTTCATCTGTAGTTAATATCGAAAGGGCTCTATCTTTATACGAATCTGTAAGAGCCCTGACATTGTCCTTATACAGTAATTTGTCCTTGAATAAATGTGGATAGCTAATTTTTAACAGATCCATATCGGCAAAGAAATAGCTATACGTGTCATCCAATATATCCAAAATAGTGTAATTATCAATATCATCACCAATTTCTGAAGAATTGATTTTTGACAAGATTTCGTTCACTGTTGGGTCATTTAATGAAATTTCTAGATCATCATCCTCTTCGGTATTTAATAACTCCACGCTACTCTTTTGGTAGAAAAATAAATGTTCAGGAGTATTCAAAAAAACAACTTTCGTCTTCAATAAGAAGAAAATAAAATATAAAACACTTCGATATACCAAGATTTGTGAATTTTTACTGATTCCTTGACGAGAATGAATTGAGTCGTCAAAAGTTTCAGTCTTATTTGGTTTCAAGAAAGATTTTAATAAAACGTTAACATCAGGTTTTGAATCATTATAATTTGATTGTAAATTGAGCCGGTTGTATAACGCATTAACTAATGACTGAAACTTATAGGAAGAAATATCAAATATAAACTCCTTTTTCTCTACCGCCCTTAAAACTTTAAAATTGTCTTTGCTTATAACGTAAGACATAAGATTTAAAATTCCAAATAATATCTGTGTTGAAACCTCTATAGGATCATTTTGTGCCACATTTCTTCTCTTTCTTGAGAAAAGAGGTACTTTGGTTAATCTGTACAATATCTCTGGATTCTCCGTTTTATTTTCAGTATCTTGAGCAGATTTAGATATATTGTTAAAATCATCATTTCTATAGTGAATTTTATCCGAAGAAGATTGTAAGTCTCTAAAAGAGATTATCTCAGTTGGATAATTGCCATAATCCATTTCTTTTGTTGTGTCATTCAAGTCATAATCTTTGTAATTCAAATAATCATTGATGTTGACCGTTTGAATGAACTCCAACATAATTTCATAACAGATATCACAAGTGGCTTCATTTTCCATCAATCTTGCAAATAAATACTCAATAATACTCTGGTAGCCTGCTCCTTCAGAGTATAAATGAAAAAACATGATCATTATTAGAGGGAGACTTCCAATTGGGATACTGGCATGTAAAAGTAAGGCTTTTATGAAGCTTAATATATTGATCAATACCTGTTCAAAACTTTGAATATTCTCTAATTCAAGACTTATGAAGAATAATAACTTTATTATTATCAGTACTAGTTTAAAATCTAAAAATTTGAACGTCCCATTTTCTGTGTATATTGTTAATTTATTCACAAATGTTTCAACAATGTTAATTCCCTCGGCTGTAGTAAGCAAATAGTTGCATGAAAGTATACTTAATATGAAATTCTCCAAAGAATATTTGATTTCCAGTGTCAATATTTGGTCGGTTGTCAAAGATTCTAGTAATGGGTTATCATGTGAATCACCACTATCATCAGGAGGGATTGAAAATTCAATTAGTAAGGGATCCACCAGGCGATCATTTTCAATCAATTGGTAAAGACATTTCAAAAACGTTTCAATACATGGATCATAGCTATCTGTTGTAATCTCACAAAATACTAATATGTCATGCAAATATCTCAACACAATTCCTTCTTGGCTTAAATCATCTCTATTGATACATGTATGAAGCAAATCAGTTAGAGCTTGCCTTAGCTCCAATGAAGTCTCATCTTTTTCTCCTTTTATTTGATAAAATATTCCAGATACGGGTATCCAAGATTCCATGATTGATGAAACTGATCTATCCTCAATAGATTTCTTAAGTTGACATATGAGATCAATTCTCTCACTGTTGGAAGCATCAGATATACTTATTAGGAAGGCTGATTGTTGTTCTGTTCCCCCAATTGCGGTTGGCATAATCAATGTTTTCTTTTTGGAATAGCTCCCAGTTGAGTTATACATCAGGGGAAGAACACCAAAAGTATTTCTGAACCCATTTAATATGCTTTTTCCAAATGATGTGTTTTTCGATTTATTCTTTGTGCTTGAGCCACTGTCTTTGGAGAGGTGTTTCTGCTTAACCATTTTGTATTTTTCAGCTCTTTTTTTGCAGAATTATAATTTCTCCAGTCTTACTCTTAGGAACAGATAAACTTACTTAAGATTAGAGTAGAGTAGTTGATTGTATTCGCTTGCGAATATGAGTTAAGAAGTTGGATATTTAAGGAAATCAATTTTTTTATGATAATTTTTTCTTTCTAGTAACAATCTTGCTTCAAAGTGTGTCATCTCGGGTAAATAGTATATGACGCGCATGATAGAACGTTTCTACTGCTCTACAGAAAAACAAAATTATGTCTGAAAATTATATTACCAGTAATAGAATAATTCTGTCATAAAATATGCAAATATATATACTTTTTTTTACTAGTGAATATTGATTGATAGCCTTTCTGTGCAGGCGATTGCGGCATACACCATTTTGAAATATTTGATATTAGCCCAGGGTTAAGACACCAAGAAGAACATAGGAGTTCTAAGGGGATTGTGATGTTTCTGTCTGAAACTTTTGTGAACAATCTTAATAAACTAACAAAAAGATAAAAAAAAAAGCATGGATATTTTCGATCAGAATACAACAGGAGTTGATTCCTTAGATAGACAAGAACACGCGAATAAAAAAAGAGCTTTAGAGCCAAATAATGGAGATAATAGATATTCTTTGCAAAAATCCATAACAAAATTCATGAAAATGGATAGTGATGAATGTGTCTTTGGTGTAGCTGTTAAACATGTAAAGCAACCTATGAAATTATTTTCTGATATTGTTCCACCAGAGACAAACAGTAAAAAACTCTGCAGGCGAGTACCATCTATTATTTACTTAAATGATGATGATATTGAGCATTTTGTTCCTTTGTTAGGTTTACATAAGTCAGCATTACCTGAAGATCTCTCCAACGACTTGCTAGAATATTTTATCAATGATACAGAAGGATATGCGAAAAACATATTCTACATAGACGACAAAAAATGTCAAACTGATCATTATCAGTCTTATTATTCAAAGACAGATAATAAATATACTTATTTGGGGAACAGGCATGTAAGCAAATTTAATGGCTTGCTTTTCAAGGCAGAAGAGCTAATATCAAAGAAGGTCAATGAAGAAATATCTAAAAGACGGCATTTATGTTATCAAAACAATAAGCGTTGGGATGGCAATGCAATGGTAGTAAACAAATATGAGACGAAAGCCGAAACCACAGGATGGCATTCAGATAAGTTGACATACATTGGTCCTCATGGCATAATAGCATCATACTCTTTGGGAGCAACCCGTCAGTTTTGCATCAGGGAGTACATGAAGGTAGGAAATATTCAAACAACATATAGTATTGGACTCCCACATAATTCATTGGCAATAATGCATGCTGGATTCCAAGAGAAATATCAGCATTCAGTAAAAAGTAACAAAAATAATTTGATAAACTTTAAAGCACACAAGAAACTGGGTGAGCTACGAATAAATTTAACATTTAGAGATCATATATTTAATGAGAACACCATAGAAAAGTGTGATTTGTGTGGCTCAAAAATGGACCTTAGAGTTGTTACTAAGGGTAGCCGTGTAGGTGAATATATCTGGATATGTTCTAACAGCTACACTGGTGGCAATTGCAAGACTATGAAACCCGGGAATTTTGACAAACTATAGATATATATATATACAGAAAAAAACTGGAGTTATTCATTTATTATTATTGATATTTATTTTTGTTTCTATGATAGATATGTATGTCTGTGAATGTGTACGTATGATTTAAGAATTAAAGAATAAAAAAATTCAAATGCTAGATAATACTCATTGTAAAATATCATAATCAATATAATTGAAGTCTTTGTAAGATCTATTAGTTTCTTTGATAGCGCCATCTATAGCATCCTGATACTCCTTATATTTGGTGGCGTCAAAGTCTTTACTTCCAGTGTATTCGTGGCTCATGGTCCTCATTTCGCCTATCTCTTTCTTGATAGTTCCCAACTTCTCAAAATACTCAGTGTAATCTTTCCAGTACTTCGTGGCTTCTAAATCAACACCATCATCATCGTTTAAAACCATGTCTTGATCTTTGTTGGAGATGTTACTCAATTCTCTACTCAAATCAGAGATGGTTGACATTTTTCTTTCCATATCATCAACTTTAGCGGATTCCATTTTTAATAGTTAATTTGAGTATTGTTAAAAGTAAGATACGGTAACTAATAATAATTTTTGCGTGCTCGTATTTACGTTTGTGTTTGCAGACTGTATTTACAATAAATATACTATACAAAACTTTCTGAGTATAACTTGCTCCAACCCTTGATCCTAAGAATCATCATGCTATTTATACAGCTTAAATTTACTTAAATGGAACAAAAAAAAAAGATCAATGAAGTTCAAAGAAATGTGGGGAATAAAAGAATGGTGACTCACAATATGATATCTTATCTACCAACCTATGAAGCAGAATTAACATCACAATGCAGAATAGCAAGAGTAATATAACATACAAGATACGAGACCAACATTTTTGGTTAGCAAAAAAAATGATGGTAAACAAAAAGAAAGGTATCAATATGCTAAACAACAAAACAATCCACAAAACAAATTCGCATGCTATTAATATCAATGTTCTTTATTTTATTGTTAGCAGATACGTCATTTCGAAAAAGAAACAAACAGTCCAAAAAGAATATTCTATCACTTATCACCCCACTAGTTTATTGTTACTCAACAACAAAATATACATGTTCATATTGTTTACTTACTTACAACGATTCATGAGTAGATAGTTACTGTGAACTAGGGAGGAAGCGGGGGAGCTGACAGTGGCGGCAAGCAGCATCATTCATGAGGTTTTGGTTTGGTTGCTGGCTGCTAGCAGCTGCTCAGCTGGGCAGAAAAAGGAATTGGTACCGCTTGCTAACTGTACGCATGGCAAACTATGACTTAAAGTGCTTTGAGACAAAAAACAAGCGTGCTCTCAGAAAAACGGTTAGAAGCACTGCCTCTTGACACCAACCTTACCAACGACAAAGGATTGCCTTTTTGGGAAAAACACAAATAATGGATCTGAAAAACTGTTCAGAATTGGAAAAATAGGAGATAAACAGAAAAAAAAATAGAAACAAAAGATAGCTACCTCCGTATATAAATTAAGACGTCCCCCTTTATCACCCTAAATTATATATATTAATTCCTTTTTCGAATTTGCTTTTTGCATTTTATCATCAAGTTGCCAATTGTCACTTATTCGAACAAATTCAAAACTTCCATCATTGATATTCGTATCTATCATCTTATAATATATAATGCCATCTGAAACTAAAATCTTGAAAAGACCAAACAGCAACATCAGCAGTACTTCCAGCAACCCGTTATTAAAGAAAAGATTACTCAAAGCTCAAGAAAGAGGTAACGGTTTTCTTTCTTCTCCAACTGACAACATGCTCTCTCCATGTACTCAAAAATTAAAGAATCATAGAAACATGTTTTTACAAAAAGCTAAAGTTACTAAGATAAATTTCTCTAAGATATCCAAAAATGGAGGCTCGGATTTAAAAAAACTTTTGTTCAACGCCAAAGTCGAAGAGGATATCTTATCAAAATCAAGCTTGATCAAGACCAGTGATGGTAACACTAAATTGGAAGATGAGCCAGAGATAGAAGATGAAGAGGCTCTCAAAGACTTTGACGCTGATGAAATATAGATTCATAGCCCACTGAAGGCTAACCAACTACAATTCCCCCGGCTATCTTTTTTTTAAATTTCAAGTACAAAAAATTCCCTCTTTTCTAATTACTTTCTTCATTTTCTTCAATTCTTAATTGTATTGTCTACCTAAAATTGATACAAAAAAAGTATCATTTATTTTTCATTGTGTCCCATTATATAGTCCAAAAAAACATACATTTTAAATACTATGACAATGTTTAAATATAATCGGGCTCGGTTTATTTTCATTTATTTATTAATATTTTTGTTGTGTAGGAATAACAGTGTGCTATATACAAAATATTTACTTGAGAATGGGAAAAAATGTATGCTAGATAGTTATCATACTTTACTCCTTTCTGTTATCATTAACCGTATTCAATAATAATGATTGGTTGTCTAAAAGAATTTTGTTTGGAGATTTGGCCAAGATACCCGCGATCTCTCGGGCGGTTTCCAATCTTTTTAGTTCAACATAATCTTTAGACTTTTTGATGGCTTCACCAATTAACTCGGCAGACTTAGCTTCACCTTGGGCTTTAACAACCATCTGTTGCTTTTCTTGTTTAGCCTTGTCAACAATGAAAGCAGCTCTTTGAGCATCTTGTTGAGCAATTTGTTTAGCTTCAACAGCATGTGTGAATTCTGGAGAAAATGTCATGTAAGTCAAGGAAACATCATCTAATAAAATGTGGAATTTAGAAGATCTTCTAACCAAGTTTTCACGAATTAATCTAGAAACCTTTTCTCTCTGGGTAATTAACTGAGAAGCATTAAACTGGGCAACAACAGATTTCAAAACCTCGTTGATAATGGATGGTAAAACACGCTCATCGTAATCAGTACCCAAAGTTCTATATATTACCGGCAAATGGTTTATAGATGGTCTGGACAAAACTCTACAGGTAATGTTAACCATTTGCAAGTCCTTAGTTCCGGTTAAACTCGAAACATTTCTTGGTTTAGCTCTGACATCGTAATCAATTGGCTTTTGTATAAATGGAATGGCAATATGGGTACCTTCATTGTAAATGTTTGGCTGGATACCCCCAATACGGGAGTACATGATTGCTCTATGTCCACCTTCAACATTGAATAAAGAATTTCCGGCAGCGTAAATACCAACACCTAATAAAGCAACGGCAACAATAGCACCCATAGGAGCTTTTGGAACACCACCCTTTGAGCCACCAGCGTATTGAACCAGCTTGGCTCTGTCTCTTAATTGTCTGACAAGTCTGTCCCAGTCTTGATTACCGTTCATTTTATAATAATAATTTGTCTATTGGATACTCTTGATATGCCGCTATGATGAATCCAACATAAACTGCTACCTTATTGCTATATGGATTAAGTATTGTTTATTTGCCACTAACCTACTTGTTTGCCTTGGCTCTCAATTTTTTCTCTTTTTTTTTCTCTTTCTCTTCTCTTTCGTGCAGTTATTTTTTTAAAAGTGAAGCTGGAAAAGATGTATGCGCACGCATAAAATTACCTACCGATTTCCAAAGTTGGTTTAATGCACAAATATTGTCTGTCAGAAAATGAGTTGATTCATCATCCTAAACCATAGAACTTGCCGTTAATTATTCAAATTCGCTGAATTCCTGATATCGTCAAACGAAAAAGGATAACCCAAATATCAAATAATTGACATATTACTTTTAGTTTTTTTTTTTTGGATTCAAATGGATGCGCAATCACAGTCATTTCCTCTTCATGAAGCTGCTAGAGATGGTAAGCCCTTAACTGTGCGGAACTTGCTTAAGGATGATCCAAAATTGGTTAATCAAAGAGACCTTGATAACAGAGTTGCATTGCACTGGGCAGTATCGGCTAATGATAAGGAAATTGTCTCGTTGCTTTTAAACCCAACAAAGATATATAGCATGCCTTCTAAAAATTTTGAAATTGACATTGATGAGTATGTGGATGATGCAGGTTGGACCCCATTACATATCGCAGCTTCTGTAGGTAATCTTGAAATTATTGAATTGTTAGTCAAGCATGTTCCACAACCAGATTTAAATCTTGCTGCAAACAATGGGCAAACCGTGATCCACTTATCTGTATCAAAGAATTTTTACGAAGCCACCGATTATTTCTTGAAGAACGGCGCTAGTGCTAGAATTAAGGACAAGAAAGGGCAAACCCCATTATTTAGAGCTGCTTCAATTGGCTCATTAAGACTAATTAATTTGTTGGTCAAAGATGGAAAAGTACAATTGAATACCAAAGATTCTTTTGGGTGGACTGCCTTACATCATGCTTTGGCTGAAGGTAATGGTGACGCTGCTATTGAATTAGTGAAACTTGGAGCTGATCCTAATACTCAAAGCACGGAAGGAGAAACACCAATTCAAGTTAGTGTTGATGAGAAAGTTGCAAAACATTTTCTACATCATATGAACGAACTTGGGGTAGAGCTAAATTTCAGCGAAGACAAATAAATGTGAAGTATTTACAACATTATGCTATTCACTTCTTTTTCAACGATATATACATATATGATATTAAATAAATAAATACAAAATGCATGAAATAACTTACAACTTTACATTATTATTTTTTTTTAATAAAAGAACATTAGACTAACAAAAATAAGTTAAAAGGGGGTGTGTTATAATGATGTGCTACAAAATGAAAATGGGAAGGTTAAATAAATTACCAAGAACCATTATCAGCTTCAGCGGATTCAGTCCAGTCAACAGCTTCTTCTGGTTGAGCGCTCCAGTCAGCTTCAGTAGCTTCAGCAACTTCTTCAGTGACGGCTTCGGTGGTTTCAGCGGCAGCTTCGACAGTTGGTTCAGCTTCTTCTGGGTTTCTGTAGAAGTATAAATCTGGCATAACAGACCATTGTTCGGTTCTGTCTGGTAAAGTACCTCTCAATCTTAAGACTTCTCTGGATAATAAGTACCAGATTAAACCGATAGAGTGCTTACCCTTGTTGTTGGTTGGGATAGCAACATCAATGAATTCAGTTGGAGAGTCAGTGTCACATAAAGCAATAACTGGAATGTTAACGTAAGAAGATTCCTTAATAGCTTGAGCATCGGTTCTTGGGTCAGTAACAATGATTAATCTTGGCTCTTTGAAAGATCTGGTAATATAGTTAGTGAAAGAACCTGGAGTGAATCTACCGGCGATAGCAGTAGCACCAGTGTGAGAAGCAAACTTCAAGACAGCTCTTTGACCGAGAATTCTAGAAGAGACGGCAACAACATCAGATGGGTTTGGAATAGCAGCAATGATTCTAGCAGCCAAAACAATTTTTTCCCAAGTTTTACCAATGTTGATAATGTTAACACCATCTGGTCTGGTCTTGTAAACGTATGGTTCGTTGTGGACCTAGAAATAAACTGTTAGTAAACAATCACTCCAAATCGAGGAATTACGCAAAATCCTCCAAATGCAAGTTAGAAATATAAATAGTATCCATCGAAAAGAATGACATATCCCAATCTCACCTGTATATTATTATTCAGGAATAGTTCTGCAAAAATTGAAGGTTTAAATAGAGATTGTATAGCTATTCGAAGGTATCTTTCAAATTACTCTTGATTCGCAATGAAAATCAATTTTCTAATAAATCTGAACAAGATTCGATGAAATCATGTTTTCACACCAGAATTTCACACGCATATATTAATGACTTTCAACAGAATGGGTGGAAGTTCTAAACTCTGATAATTTGCAAAAAGTTCAATTCAAAAATTTAATGTTCAAACAGTCCTGCTAATCAACAGAATGGTTTCCTCATGATTTTCACAAATTCATTCATTCACTTTCGTATTCAATACTCTCATATTTCTTCTGATGATTCCATGATACATACTTGAACGTTCTTAGCACCTAAGTGGACGTTGGCAGCTAATAATAATTTAGCATCGTCAGCAGTTAAATCAAAAGTTTCTGGTAAGGACATTTTGCTATGCTTGTTTATTGGTTATACCTTCTATGGTGATTCTGAATATTAAGAAAGAATAAAATTTAGTTAGTAAGTGATTTTCTATTTTTTTTTCTTTTTTTTTCCATTTTCTTTTTCTCTAATAATTTTTTCACAGACGCAGCGAGAAAAAAAAATTTTTTTTTTTCGCTTTCTGTGTGGATGAATTTTGTTTCTCCTTTCTTTTCAATGAGTATTTCGTACACTGCGCTGAGCCAGTTCGTAGCCTAGGAACCCCAGCTGGAGAGGTGCTCACCAGGTTTTCTCTTTTTTTTTTTTTTTTGGTGTGCAAGGACTACCCAACAATAGTTGCAGTCCAATCCAGGCTTCCCTGGACAGCCTGCAAGCTTGCAAGCCAGCCCTGAACTCTGTACTAGGTTTGTAACCATGCTTGACTCCAGCTTAGTCCGAATCTAACCATCAGTATTTTAGAACGTTTGACCATTCTCGTAGCATTCAAGACTGTTCTCTCTGTTGGTTAATCCTTACATTAATACGTGTATTCGTATCTTTTGATGCAGCAAAGCTAATACTTCTCTGAAACTTCAGGAAATTCGAATAAATTTTGCGTTGCGAAGATGAAAACTTAGAAAATGCATAAAAAATAGGCAAATCGCAAAAAGTTTACTTTCATGTGAATGAGGAAAACGCAAATGCTTTGCAAATCAATTTGGTCATGTGATATTTGCCCCATATTATGGCACGTGATAATATATATATACTGGTTATTCTTTGGGTGTTTACTAATCTGTTATCCATCTCATCAGATTAATTCTCGCACCAAGTTGAGAACTATTTGTTTGACTAGTACCGTTTTATTAATGTTAATAATTACTTATCGGCTATCTCACAACACATGTGAGCCATTTTATTCAGGAAGAACTAGAAAATGCATTAAATCATCTTCATTTGCTTTACAACTCTCTGTTTCTACTGGTGCCTAGCTTGTAAACGTGTTTAAGATCATTTCCATTTAATTGTCTCTCTGGTGGCAAAAAAAAAGACCACAACTTACACCCAAATTTTCTCCATTTTTTTTTTCTCTTTTCCTTTCTTAATTTCTTATCTAAAAGATCGCTCCACCTTATTTGATATTTTTTCCTGTCCTGTTGTTTCTTTCAAGGCCGTATTTTGGCTGCGGTTTGGTCCTTTACTGTAATTTTTTCAAGTCGCACCCCAGGTATCCGTTACCCATACCAAACTTGCGAGAGTATATATGAACGAATTGATTTAACGAATAAGGTCCCTTCTCAAAATAATAAAATGAATTGATATTTGCTCTTAGATTTTCGCATTGATTGCAAGCTCCTTCCAGATTCTTTGTTTTATACTTTAAAGATATCCAGCAGATCAGGTCATTTACCCAAATAACAGGAATCTCACCAATTCGTCAATGCAATTATGTTGAATCAAACGGTGCTTAACAGTAATCGATATAATGGATCTGAATTTCTATGGCGCTGGAACTTCAAAATACCCAGATGGGTTGATAAGTTCCCTCCAGAATATAAAAGGTATAGAAAGTTGCTCAGTGTTCGATATGGCTGGATAATTCTTTTCGCTACTATATCTATACTACTAATCATGTCATTGTATCAAGTCATTCACAAAAAGTATTATTATTCCGTAAAAAGAATCTCTAAATCATTGTATAATGGTAGTCTCTTTTCTAGATCACTGCTAATATTTCGATCGAAAGCCTTCCGAATAATTTTATTTTGGAGTTTGTTTTCGGTGGCTCTAACTTTTCCGCAAACTTACGGGGATCTTCTACTCATATCTAAAAGATTAGGCAGACTTCCAATGACTTTATTACCTACAATATTTTTTCTAACTTTGCGTCCTTCTCCTATGCCTGATACCCTTTACTTGAATTTACTACCAATGCATAAATGGATCTCTAGATTGGTGGTACTTCAGTCGATCCTTCACACTGTTCTATATATGGGCTACTTTTACCATAATAATACAATGAAGAAGTCTTTGCAATTGAAACAAATCTATGGCTGGGTACCAATGGTAGCATTTATAATTATAGCAATTACTTCCTTATATCCAATTAGAAGAAAATCATTTGCTACCTTTTTCATCAATCACTATATATTAAGTTGGGTACTGGTTGTTTGCTTACATTTCCACTCGAGACCACCAGCAACAGCAGTGACGATTTTAAACGTTGCAATCCTTGCATATCAAATATATCTCAGATTTACAAACACATCGCTTGTGAATATTCAAGTACATGATTTAAGTCCCAATTTAAAAATTATAGAGATTCCAAAAAGTAACATTCCATTGGGTAGATTTCAATTTAAATACTCATTATTGCCATGTTCTCATATCCGTGTTCAGAGAAAATATAGCAACTTTTTAGTGAATATTTTCTATAGGTATATTTGTCCATTAGCACATCCATATTCTGTTGCTTCTGTTCCTACAGATAAATCAATATTGCTAGTATTAAGAAGCACAAACTTTGAGCTTAATTCAAAATATCAATATTATATCAGCGGTTCATATGATCCGGAATTCGATTTCATGACAATTGAAGATAATGACAGGCGAATAATAAACAGTGTTTCAAGAAATAAACAAAATGGGTGGAGTTTTATGAAATCAGTGATTAGAAATTTCAGTAGTAGGGATGTAATGAAAGATCAAAAATTTTTATTGAAAAATTCCAATATTATCACATTGTCTTCAATGTACCATGTTGACGCAAGTAGAGTACTAATGATTATTGGCGGGACTGGTATTTCTGTCGCTTTGCCGATGTTGAGAATCTTGAATATTTTGGGTATTCCATCAAAGATTATTTGGATTATCAAAGATATTGAGGACTTGAAGCTATTCAAATTCTTTAAAAATATAGATTTAACATCAATTGAGGTTTATTTGACTAGCAAGAGCTACAATTTTGAATATCTCAACCATAATGTATTGAGATTGGATAATTTACTCTTTGATAGCATTGATAATTGTGATGAACTGATGCATATTAATGAAGATGACCACGCACATAATAAAAAGAAAAAGGTAGAGAGTATGAAGAATGACGATTACGAAGAAGATATAGATTTTACAGATTTTAAAACAATTTCAGCAACAAGAAACAAACAAACTAAAGAACTGTTAACAACGCCTCCGCGGCCACCACCATCTTTGGCGATGAATTTCTCTGCAGATTCACATCTTGCCGTGGACGATGACACATCAAATCAAGATTCATTCATGAAGAGGAGCAGATCAAAATCTTTTTCAGTAGCATCTACTCTGTCTAATAAATCCCGTAGAAATTCAAATAATACGAACAGTTTGAATGCTGAACATCATCAGCACTACAATGGGATGAGTACTGCATATTCTAGAAACCCATTATTACAGCTAATTCTGAACAATTTGAATTTAGAGCTTCCATGTTTGTCTCCGGAAAATGATTATGTAGATGATGATGACATTAAAGGTACTAATGCTGATAATGTGGGAATAAATATTTCGAGGAATTCTAACAATTATGAAAATGCTGAATTTGAACATAAGGGTGTTAAGAAAAGAGGCAACAACAATAATGGTAATGGTGAAATGAAAAAGAAACCTCGCTTGAGCATCTTTAAGAAAGATTCTGGTTTTGAGCACGAATCATTACTTCAAAATTCCACAGTCAACTATGGAACAATGGAGTCGGAGACAACTTCTATTCAGAAGAAGGAGTATCGATTACCATTAATCTTAGAAACTTTAACTAACAAGAAGAAAGGAGCATCAATAGTGAAACATTTAAAAATATTTAAAGGGAGACCAACATTAGGTCAAGATGATTTTAATTGGTGTTTGAATCATGTATGTGGAAATGATGAGATAGATTCTAAACCGAGAGACGGACATGTGTTTGAAGTTGATTTTAATAGTAATGATGCAGATTTGTTGAGATCTCAAAAGAGAAGTATTAACTTGAAAAAGAAGCTAGCTGCTGCAAGAATAAAAATAAAGAATGACGGCAATATGGATCAAAGTTCATTATTACTGGATGATGACGATGATCTACGTGATTCTCAAGTGGTTCGTTGCTGTAAAGCAGCTGAGCATGAAAATATTGATGAGATTTTAAAGAAAGTGTGGGTCTTAAGTGTAGGGCCACCCGGATTGACTGCAAGAGCAGAACTTTGGGCAACTGAGAATAGATTAAATTTCCACGATGAGTCGTTTGCAGTCTAAAGAGTCTTAGACTTGCTCCTTTTTTTTGGTATAATAAAATTCATTCCAATTAGCTAAACTTCTGTCAACACGTAAGCGCGAATGTGAACTTTTTTTTTGTATAAAAGTTGATTGTTAATAAGATATATAAGGAAGCCTTCTGTAAGAAACATGCATTTTGAGTTGATGTATGTAGCAGCTAAAAAAAGCAATTGGCATTTTTGGTAAGTAAACCGTTAAGATTTCAAATAGCCGACTCAGCTTAGTCCGAAATTCATGTCATTCTTAGTACTCGTGAGTGCATCATTTGCAAAAGAAAGCTGATACGGTTCAAAAATAAATAGTATGGAAAACCGAAAGAGAAAAATAAAAAGTAACGCAAAAAGTAGAAAAGTCTTATAACGTCAAAAAAAAAAAAAAAAGAAAAAAGAAATTCAAAACGTTAAACACATAACGAAAGAAAGAAAGAAAGAAAAAAAAAAGAAAAAAAATTAACACTGAATATTTATCAAAAAAAAAAGGATACACTTATCTTTTTATACCAGCTTATTTTTTCTGCAATTTCTTTATTCAATAGTTGATACAGCACATTATTTTTCTTCAACGTCGACGATAATAATAACTTATAGATAGCAGGCGACAAAATGTATTCAAATCCGCGAAGAACGTCCTCGTTAAAGATTCGTACTAGCAGCAATAACAGTACTTCCACGACCTACCGTGTCCCGCAACAAAATTACAATAAACAATACAGATTTACTAACAATGAAATCCAACTTCTTCGAGCAACATACAGTTGCAAATACAGGCTTCTGAACTGGAAAGAAGTAGAAGTAGGTGCTAAGCAGACACAGTTCATTGAGAAATCAAAGTCTTTATTTAACGAAGAGAATTTTTGGGAACAAGTAGAACTGGTAATGCATGATTCAAGACCTGATTTAATGAACTTTTTGCCAAACATTGATCACCAAATAAAGTTTTTTGGCAGTATTCTATACACGGCAATCCAGAGGTTGGAGGATTTACTGGTGATGGAAAGCTACTTGGAGCCTTTGGGAAGGAAACATATCAGGGTTTTTGGAGCAAGAAATGAACATTTTGAATGCATGGGAAACTCTGTGATTGAGGTACTTCAAGGAATTTGGGGGGATGCGTTTACTGAAGAGATTGAAGCTGTCTGGATCAAGCTCTATCTATTCCTAGCAAACTGCCTTTACGAGCATGGCAGTCATGACATAGTGGCTAGCGATGAACAAATGAATGGATCAGGCAATGTTTACCAGACATGTTCAAGCTTTATAATATCAAGTAGTAGTCGGGTGAATGAAAATAAGCCTGCGTGTGGTAGAAAGGATGGCTCTAACAATATGAGTCGTGTTAGCTACAGCCATTCAGTAAGAAGCGGGGACTCGCATAGTATGCTTTTTAACGATGATATTTATGGCACAGCACGATCGCTGCAGAGAAGAACCATGCTGTTAAGGGATGGCGATGCCGCCAGTTTTACAGACGACACAACGTCTGTGCTATCGAACGCTGATTCTGTGAAAAGTCGATTCAAGTTTTTTCGCAAGAGATAGTGAGTAGCAAAATATACTTGATATATTCAGTTACAGCTGGCTTTATCGGACTGATAACATATTACAGTGCAGTATTTCTTTCCTTAAGACGTCTGTATGCTTTATTACTGTCATTCACTATTACTTACTGAATTTTTCGCAATGCTTCTGTTCTTTGTTTTTTTTCTTTCTTTTCTTCTGTATTATTTTACTATGATTATATATTCATCCATAACTTATATCCTTTCACCATTTGATAGAACCAATATTCGTTTTCTGTATTATTCGTTGATGTTTCTGCTTGTAGTATGTTGCTGTCTCCCCTCCCCATGGTTGCAGTCCATATTGTTCGAGATCTTAAAATATCAGATTCGTGGAAGACGGATCACAACGGTTCAATCCATATCGGTATAAAGAAACTACTGGCGTCTCAGTGCACAAAACCCTTTAAATTCTTCTCCGGATATACCGTCTTCATGCACTATATATCTTGTGTTCCTTTTTCAATATTCTCGTGCGCTTCATCGATTTGCTTCCCATTCCCAAGAGGTAGTTCTCTCACTTAAATGGGGAGTCGTATATATGATAGTAAATCCTTTGGTACAATAAGATATAACCCTGTACAACGAATCGTACTACCGAGCTTCCTTCTTGTTTTCATTCCCAAAATACTGCATTCCCACCTACGCTTTTTGTATATAATCCTTGCTATTTCTTTGCTGTTTTATTCCCAATTATCTTGTTTTGTATTGCCTTTACATTCTATTCTTTTTCTTTCTTTTCCTTATAGTTGATCCAGGTGTTGTCATCATTTCCGTCTTCTCCTTCAATTCTTCAGTTCAATATAGCAGTAATAAATGGCAAATACAGTATTACAAGCAGAAGTTGCGCGATTGAAGCTGTCATCAAGCATTGTTCAAGGAGATGATTCAGCATCTTCTAGTACTATTAGAGAACGCAAAAAACCTACTTTCAAAAGCACATTCGATGCCAACAATAAAATCCTAGATTCTCTTGTTTTTCCAAGATCTCTAAACGACTATGTCAACTCGGAGCGAATTAATCATGCGAGCGATCCTTTGGATCTTCCAAATAAAAGCAAAAAAGCTCAGGCTAGGATCTCTGAAGACCCTCAGTTGCTCCAGCTTGTCAATGATTTGCAAAACGATTACAGTTCATCATCCTTGTCTAATTTCATTTGTAAGCATTTCTTCCATATCATGCTCATGTTGATGTTCTTCATGTACTCTTTCATGAGAGGTATCCAATACTTCTATAGAGTTTCCAGATTAAAACTTTTACAATTACTTTATAGTCCTTCCCAATCGCCGCAGTTAATCAGACAAGATGTGGTGAAACTCGACAAAATTCCTACAAGATTAGCTACAATTTTAGACTTGAAGTCAGAAGATGAAGAAGCCGGCGGGTTACCCGGATTACTAATCGATGCAGGCGAGGTTGTCTCATGGTCACTTGCTGCTGGGATTCCAGAATTGACAATTTTTGAATATAATGGAATTCTTAAACAGAACGTACCGCAGTTGGTCAATTCTATAAACAAGACTCTTTCCAAATATTTCGGTTTACAAAATTTGCCGACTTTTGTGGTCAAAATCCCAAGAAATGATTATACCATGTATGGTAATGGGAAATCCACTCCAGAAGGATACTTAACCAATCCAGAAGGAAATCCAGATGTACAAGTAATTCCAGACATAGAAATCACGTTGATATCTATTAAAGATGGTAAAAAAACTATTGCAGATTTGACAAAATCCATCTCTGAATTAGTAGCTAATGGGGATATTCAGCCTGAGGAAGTGACTATGGGTTTACTCGATGAAGAAATTACAGATCTATCAGGATATGAGCCGGATTTATTGATTTTATTTGGACCAGAATTGGACCTTCAAGGGTATCCCCCATGGCAAATCAGATTGAGCGAACTTTATTGGGAGCCAGATAACAATAGTGTAAATTATGTTGTCTTTTATAATGCATTGAATAAATTCTCTCATTGCAAGGTCAACATTGGGAAATGAACTAGTGAATGACTTATTTTATGATGTTATTGTTATTTTGTTTTATTTTTTTTCACATGGTCTTTTGATATTTCATTGAACTGATGCCTTTACCGTTTTGTTCTCATTATAACATAAACCCTCATATATCTCCCAGCATACATGCATACGCACATATATCGATACTCACATCTATCGCGATCTCATATATGACATTTGCTATAAAATGGAGACATCCATTTCATATCAATAATCTTTTTTTTTTCTTTGAAATGTTCGATTTGTAGACATCAAGATTGTTCCATGTTGAAAAGTCATTTGATTTTTGATCATCTGACAGTCGGTGCACATAATTTTATTGGTAAGATTCCAATCTAGTAGATTAGAATCCATAAATTTTCTTGTAAAATCTTGCGATCGCCAGAAAGAAACACAACAAGAAAAAAACGCTTACAAATTTCAAGGGAAGATCCAATATCGTGCGTATAGCTATTATTCATACAGTAATTTTTCATTATCAGCGTAAGTAAATTAATTCTACAGAACAAATCAAGCTAAACGAAGGGGGAAAAAGAAAGAAAAAAAAGAAGTATATTATTTGTTTATTTTATAGAGAAAAAAAGCGAACGAACAGAGAGAAAAAATCAATCAATTGTTGTTGTCCCCTTTATTTCTGTTCTATTCCACTTGTCTTTTATCATCATCTTTATTATATTTGTTAATAAGTACACAAAACATAACAGACAAATTATTTTATTCTTGATACAGTAAGTAATAATAATCTATTTGATGATTTACGAATATCGTGGTTTAACTAAAAGAGAAAAAAGAACGTGATAAGAATATTTGGACAGATGCATACGATATACAAAATGGTGATTTCCACTTGCCACTATTGTCATTATTTGAAATTCATTGGAACACTGTGCTACCATTAAACCAGATCCATAAGCTTCTATCAGAGAATTCCATTCAATTAGTTATCGAATATTGGGTTATTTTTATTAGTATGGATACTTGCCTATCCTTATTATTGATTCCAAAGCAATTCCCATTAATTTTTCTCGGCTAGTTGACTGCCCGTGGTTGGTCTATGCCTGGGCGGGCTTGCTCCGTTTTGTGCTGCGTGTCCACTAGGTCAAGCCCAGCGCGCACCCAAGAAAATGAAAAACCCACTGTCCAGTCAGTCTGAGAGAAAATTTTGATTGTATAAGCCGATAACATAACAAACCCACAGGAAAACAAGCTATGTGGCAAAAACTGGCAATTACAAGGCGCGTGTGAGTAAACACCGTACAAATTTTTTCGGTTTTACAACGTAACCACGAAGAATAAAAATGTAGACAAAATTATTATGAAAAAAAAAAGGAAAAGAAACATGAAAAAAAAGGAATGAAGAATCTCTAGGAAATAATATACTTGTCAATAAGTGTTTTTATTTATCGTTTGTATATGCTATTATTTTTGAGAATCATATTTCACGGTTTTTTGTTGGAATACTACTCGAAACATATCCTCGATTTATAACAACCATTACTCCAGTTTCAACTAACGCAATAAAGTGAGTAGTTCTTGCATTTTGATTTTCCTATAAGCAGGTTGTTTCCTCCTGTTTCCTTAGCTAATCAAATGGCGTACGCAGAGCTATCCCAATAGCTGATCCCAAATATTTCTTTTTCCCTCTCGTTCTATGTGCTCTTTTTCCTTCGATTTACTAACATTTTTATTATATAGATGGGTATTTTCATTTCTAGATTGTTCCAAGGCCTTGTTGGTCGTAAAGAAATGCGTATTTTGATGGTTGGTTTAGATGCCGCTGGTAAAACCACTATCTTATATAAGTTGAAGTTGGGTGAAATTGTCACCACCATTCCAACTATTGGTTTCAATGTCGAAACCGTTGAATACAAGAATATCTCATTCACCGTCTGGGATGTTGGTGGACAAGACAAAATTAGACCATTATGGAGACATTATTTCCAAAACACTCAAGGTATCATTTTCGTCGTCGATTCTAATGATAGAGACCGTATGGTTGAAGCTAGAGAAGAATTGCAAAGAATGCTTAATGAAGATGAATTACGTGATGCTTTATTATTGGTGTTTGCTAACAAGCAAGATTTGCCAAATGCTATGAATGCTGCTGAAATTACTGAACAATTAGGTTTGCACTCTATTAGACAAAGACCTTGGTACATTCAAGCCGCTTGTGCTACTTCTGGTGATGGTTTGTATGAAGGTTTGGAATGGTTAAGTACTAGTTTGAAGAACTCCCAATAAATATAAATAGCATATACGAAGTTGTTTTTTTCTGTTTGGTTCCTGTTACCCATTCTTTCCTCACCCAACTCCCTCTTGTTAGTTACATATAATTTTATATTATTATAATAAAAGAAATGATTATATTTGTTTGTTTTTTATCTGAATTTTTTTCAGCTTTCACTAATATCTCTTCCATCTAAATTAGAAAACCTGAAGAAAGCAAAAATAAGGAAGTTAAATTGTTGTTCCATATTTGAAAACTAACATCACATGCTGCAAGCTTTTGAGCTTTTTTGTCTTATCTATTGTCAAATCAAAGAGAAAGCAAAGCAATTTTCAACTTTTAACAACCCAAGAATTGTCACTCAATTGAAGAGTTTTATCAATATTAGGTTAGACTAAATGGCAAACATATTGACATAAACTATTGGCTATCACTAACAAGTTATGAGTAAACCGTTTATCGATCAAATCAAGATTAATGGCAGATGATCAATCAATTACAGTGTTGATATGAAAACTTTAAAAACAAAACAAGAAAAAGCACGATACCCCTTTAGGCCTAATTAGTAAAAGGGCATTATTTGCCCTTTACCTTTGCACATGATCTTAATCTTATCACGTGCTTTTTGGCAACTGATACTCTCAACTTTTTATTTATTTTGCAATTCTCTTTCTGACTTCAAAGCAGCCTCTTTTCATATAATTATCATTTACTATCTTATATAAAATTGAAATTCACTTAGCACCAGATTATAATCATTCTACATAATCACTTTCAGCAGCTAGTACATACAACCAACCTTATATATTAATGTTTTCAAAAAGCTGATCGTTTCAGATAATTGACTAATAGTGTACACACCCGTACACCATAACAATAAAATATTCAACTTTTGAGAAAAAGGCGAAATGGTAGAATTTTAAATGTTGAAAATTTTCGAGAGAGGACGACTGAAAGTCTCTCTACACAAAAAATACCTTCTCATTATTAGTGCCACTAAGAGAAGGTAAAAAAAAAAAAAAAAAAAAGAAAAGACGAAAAGTGTATTACAAAAATTCATCTCCCTCTAAATTTACTGTTGACAATATAATATTATATCCATAAGACAATACTAAATAGATCAAAAATGGTATGTAGAAGATACTATTAAAATGAGATCTTGAAAATGGAATAGGTATTCTTGAGCTTGGAATTATGGTTAAATGTTTGAGCCAATGATATATTGTATGCAATAAGCTAAAATATGGATAGTTTCTAAAAAGATATAGTATATGATATCAGTTATTGCATATAACAGTTTATCTTTAAGTACCCTGGAAATAATATTTTGTGATATTTGAAAACAATGTAATATCATGGTCATGATCTTCATATTGAGAACTGATTGAAAGATTGAGAAATCATTAATAAGAATTATAAACATTAAAATATATTCTTTGAGCATACTGTTAATTATCTAAAGTAAAGGAATGGATTTTCAATGTATTGAAGTTGAGCACTCGATAATGCTAAGTAAAATAAAATAAACAATGGCAGGCCTGCATTGGATTTAAGAATATAGATATGTTACTCCATATAACTCCTATCAATACTTCAGAATACTTAATTTTCAGAGTAAAGAACTAAAATTATTTTTGTGGCATTTATACTAACTTATTATAGGCTGGTGTTAGAGCTTACGAAATTAGAACCAAATCCAAAGAACAATTGGAACAACAATTGGTTGAATTAAAGAAAGAATTAGCCAACTTGAATGTCCAAAAGTTGACCAAACCATCTTTACCAAAGATCCATACAATCAAGAAGGATATTGCTAGAGTTTTAACTGTTATCAACTTAAAAAAGAGAGAATCTGTTAGAGACTTCTACAGTGGTAAGAAATACCAACCAAAGGATATGAGAGCTAAGAAGACCAGAGCTATCAGAAGAAGATTATCCAAGCACGAAGCTTCTTTAATCACTGTTAAGCAACAAAAGAAGAACGCTGCCTTCCCTCAAAGAAAATACGCCATCAAAGCTTAAATTAAATTCAATTAAACTAAAAATTTATAATGACTCCCTTTTTCTTTTTTTGTTTTATATATAATATGATATATAATTTAATTTAATATCTTTCATGGTGCTTTCATCTCGTTACATAAAATGTGGTTGTAAATTGCATTAGGATGCAAGTTTTTACTTCATCTTTGTCTACAGGTAAAGTAAAGACATTAAATTATTATTTATTCATCATAATAGAAGCTTAGAATAAAACTGATTAACCGGTCATTTCGATATCTGAAGACTTCTTCTTTTTCAGCTTTTTGAATTCTTCAATTCTGGCTTTCAATTCAACATCAGGCACAACATCTTCAAGTTTCATAGGTTGTCTATTGAAAGGATCCGTAGAATCACTTAATAAATGTGCCTTAATGGTAGAAAGATCAATAGATACTTTGGATGATGGAAGAATGACAGGGTCCTTCATTAAAGTATACATTAACGGGTCTAAGAATTCATCGGGGATGTCGTCACCTAACTCCATGTCTGCTTCTTCTTCTTCAATTCTTGCAGTCTCTGCATTTTCGGCAAAGCTAATCAATTCTGCTCTTTGTTGATGTGTGAATTTACCAAACTTGCTAATAATCGATTCTGCTTTGTAAAACAATTCCTTCTTAAAAGATCTTGCATCTCTACAGACAGCTTCAATAAATGTGTGCTCTTTTGACAAATTAAGAAAAATAAAACAAATATCGGTCAACAATTGACGAGGGTTGAACTGATATGCTTCAGGATTTTTCACTTTCAAATCACGATATTTAGGACCGACTAATTGGTTCAAGTTGTAATCTAACATTGCAGCCAATCGATCAACAATTTCAGGTTTGCAAAATGCAATTGGGACACTACCGGTAAACAACTTGAAAAGTTCAATGGTTTTATTCGATAATGCATTATACGATTTAGCCTGCTTTTCAGCTTCTGAGAGTTCTTTACTTAATTCTTCAAATGATTTCCCTTCGAATTCAATGTTAATTGCTAATTCCAAACTGTTATTATCCTGCCTGTGCTGAATCTCATTAGAAATATGATGAATTTTGGTTAACTCTCTAAGAGATTCGTCAAGTAAATAAGTAGTGTCATTTAGCATTCTAGCAACAAATCTGATAAAAAAACTCTCTTTTGTTTCACTATATAATTTCAATTGTTCTTTATAATGATCAATATCCCAAAGTGTTTCAATAACAGTAGAGATATGGTATCTACTATTGAATTTTTCATAAAATTGAGATGATGCGCCTGTTTTTTCAACAGAGATATAAAATTCTAAAAGAGAATATAACAAATTATCCAACATCATTTTATTAGAAATCAATGGCTGCAACATAAATCCAGGAGTATAGTCGTCATTATCCGGATGCAAAACACCAAAGAAAAAACATTCAACTAATCTACTTTTTAAATGTGGATTACTAACCAATTCAGGACATCTTAGAACAGTAACTGCAAATTCCATAAAAAATATCAATCTTGTAATGCTGTTCTTTAATGGATTATTCATATATTTGATAATGTATGAAATATAGTTAACTGGCGCTTCAATGGTATATTCGGGGAAATATTTGAAAGGAGATGGTGCAAATTCTCTTAACGCTTCAATGTCATCATCAATATTTAAAATTACATCATCATCAACTAGTGGAAGTTCCAACTTAACAAATGGAAATTTATGAGATGGATCAGCAAGTCTTGTCAAAAATACACATGACAGGGAATGAAAACTGAAAATTTCAGATTGAAATTCATCGTTAAAAAAAAATCCCTGAAAAGAATCAGAATCCGCTTTAACCATAATTAGCTGTCTCTTGACTAAGTTTAATTGCATATCTACCATTTTCGTGAATTGGCCTCTATTATTTGCAATCATTTTTGATTTCTGTTCCTCAAGTAACTTGATTTGGTTCTCTAAATGATTTACCACTTCATTAGTTTTATTTTCCGCGCGAGAAATGCCACCAACACCGTAATGCAAATATGCAATTGTTAAGTAGAAACAATCAGAAATGAAATTTGTAGGTGCTGATGATTTGTTCTTTTCAAAAAATTCATTTGCCTCCTTAGTTGAAGCATTGATTCTTGTTTCATCCGAGATATCAAGACTATACTCTTTAAAGAAATAATTAATATCAATCTTATCAATTTTAGTGAAATCTTCTTTCAAAAAAGGAATTGATAGTTTCACTAGTACCAAGCTAATATTTGCCATAAACCCATGACTTGATAATTCATTATATTTTGGCATACTTGCAACTCTTAAATGATTGTTGTTTATTACATGTGCAAAATATTTCAATAAAGCTTTTCTTGAAGATTCATTCCCCCTAATGATTCTGTCAACTAACGGAAATAAGTAGGTATTTACTAAATTCTTATGCTGCTGTTGAACAGTTTTTTGAGTATTTGCAATATCATATTTCGATTTTGTGCTTCTGTCGTACAATTTACTGACAATATCATGCCCAAACGGCGAAACTCTCAAGATAGGACCTAACAAAGTCTTGGTTTCAAAATCAGGAGGAAAATTGATTTCATCGCCACTGAAGCCATCTATATTATGGAATATTCCAGCGATAGTACGATCAGAGAGCAAAGTCAAATAGAAATTCAATACAGAAATGTATCTCTGGTCATTCATATCAATAACTTTGCTAGTTACCAAGAAGTCAGATAATGTTGTAAACCACACATTTAGTAATGACAATAAACATTCTTGTACTTTTGCTTCTTCGGATATAGCTAATATATATTCAATAAAGTTTCCATCAACTATTTTACTAGAAAACAATTTTTTAACTCTATTTTCATCTGAATTTAAAAACATATCAGGGATTTGAAAAATCAATAAACCATACGAAGCCGCTAACCTCATTAGCTCATTTAAAATATCTTTTTGGTCTTCCAATAGAAATTTTTCAGTCTCTGTAATATTTAGTTTTCTGAGTGCAAATTTCTTGTTTACTGATCTGAGAGATTCTTTAGAGTTATTCCATACTTCAAATAAAAACATTATAGGATTTTCTCTACCAATGTCACTTAGATTTTCAATGAAAATTCTGTCTAAAATGTTGTCATGTAAAAACTTGAAAATATATTCGTTCAACTCCAAATTTTCCAATTCATCATGAATAGATGGGAGGTATACAGACTTATGAGAATCAGTAAATGAAGACAATAAAATTGAAGCAACTTCATTATCTATCCACTTCTTGAGCTGTTCATCTTTAGTTTCGTTTAAAAATACGGTGGAATAAGGATCCCTACCAGATGACAGTGAAGCATTAGTGACAAGTGGAGAATTCAGTTTTGGACTCTTTTTGGATGTAGCTAGCAGATTTTTGACTTCTGCTGTTTTCGTTGTCGTAGCCGTTTTGTCTGACAATTTTGCAGCACTGGAAGATGCGGTTGAATCAGGCTTAGCATTTAGGTCATTTCCAGAACGATTTTGGTTAGCAATTGCGGCCAATCTTGCCAATCTTTTAGTTCTGATATCGTTATCCATTTTAAAACTTTCTTACTTTAAAATTGATAAAAACAAAAAAGAATAAAGGAAATTTATAAACAAGTTTAGTCAGTCATATAAAAAGCACCAAAATTGAATGGACTTAACAGGAAATATAACCTTAAAGCAACAGAGGCAAAAAAAAAAAAAAAAAAAAAAGAAAAAAGAATCNAAAAAAAAAAAAAAAAAAAAAGAAAAAAGAATCGTGTAAAATTGGGTCGCTGTAAGCATTCCATTAAATTGCAGGTGATCTCTACATCACATAATGCCTACTAAGACTATTACGTGCACTGGGTCCAAGAAAATTGTAATCCAGTACTTAGAAAAAAAAAAAAAAAAATAAATAAAAGAATTACAAATTCACATCATCACTATTTGCATTGAATCACATTTGACTTAAACGGTAAGAACCCTTCAATTATTTAATTATTAAATCATCTGGATTATTTTATGTGGATATATTTTCGGTCAACTTGAACAGTATAGCTGGATAATAGCTATTTTATATTCTTTTTGCATAGATCACGATGAATGGATATCAATATCAAACAACAACGGTTCCTTATAATGAAAAAATTGTAAGAGAATATAAAAATACATATAAGTTAAGCGAAAGCTTATTCTCTGCTCTTTTCAGTACAAAAGATAGGTCGTTTGTTTTGAAATTGGAAAAATCATTAACTGATTTTATGGAATCCAATGTTAACTCATATAAACTTAATCCTATGAATTCATATTGCAGGCTATTAGCTCATAATATTGCAGAATATCATGGTCTTAAGCATATATTAGCAAATGATAGTATATCGGTAGTTGTTTTCAAAAACTTTAATTCATCTGATACTCCATTGGAAGACGTTATTGGACAGTTACCCAGTTCTGAGGCTGTTAACTCTAATGGGAAAGATAAAAGTGATAATAATGTTTTGACTCCTAAAGATTCTATCGATGAAATTTCGAAAGATTTACAAGATGCAAAACTTGATGATAATTTATCTGAGAACACTTCTAAGAAAGATGATGATTTTACAAAATTGGCTGATATACCCGTTCCGAATAATACTTTGATTTATGTAGCTAAGAAATTCTATGGACAGAAATTGAATCAGTTCCAAAGACCACCTCATCAAATTCCATATCACAACAAAGCTACCTTCATTACCAATGTGGGACCTAACATGATGGGACAACAAAATACGTCTTATATGGGAGATTTCATGTACGATCCAATTCCTGGAGAAATTTATCCTGATATACACACGACGGATGACAATATTAGTGAAATTCAAGAAGTTGAAGACAATGGTTCTAATAACTCTAATGAAATTCCCATTTTGGAAGCAGAAAGAGCAAGGGAAGAGGAACATAACAAGATAATGGATGATATTTATGGAGAAAGTGAATATGAGATCGAACCCATAGATGATGATGAGGGAACAATGATAGATACAAGTGGTAGTAATGTTTATAACATTAGTGACGACTTTAAAAAAAATGGCCATTTCCAGTCTTACAATACTAGACATAATGGAGGGTATGTGCATCGTAACAACAATCATTATAATAATAATCATAATCGTAATCGTAACCATCAAAATAACATGTATAGAAACAATAATAAGAATCGTCAATATTATAACAACGACTATTATAATAATAGCATGAACTTAGGGCCTCCAAGTTTCCATCCGCTTCATTATAACAACTATAGACCTAATGGAATTCCGCCAAACCAACTACCATTTGTGACATATCCTCCAATATCTAATAATGACTTCTCCAAAGGCAGTTATCTGCGACAGCCGTCAAGCTATCATGATCAATCCAATAATAAGCACAGAAATTACAGTAGTTGATTTGTCCAAATAGAGATTACCTAGTTAACAATAATATTTACTTCCTCATAATGTTTAGAATTGTGTTATATGATTTTGTAAGGTCTATAAGTTTTTTTGAGTATATTTAAAAAAAGTGAAAAATGCAATGAAGATTTGAGTGCGTAAGCTGTATAAATGCAACAATATAAATAAAAATAAAAAATGCTGAGTAAAAATATGAAGAAATGCAATAATCTATAGGCTAAATATAATAGAAAAAAGTATTCGTGATCTGATTGATGTCTTTCGATGGTTATGTTTATTTAAGCATATGTTTCAATTCTTGCTTGATATACCTCATCCTCGTAGCTTGTTTTCTTAAACTCCGTATTAGAGCTTTGAATGTACTTAACCAAACCATAAGATCTTGGAATGCTTTGATAAGAAGCATTGTTCAATTCATAGACACTAGAACTACTGGAATTTGGAGAAACAGATGAAACAGATGAAATGCTTGAAGGACTGACTTTGTAAGAAGAAGCAGGTGACACGCTTGAGTCCGAAGTAGTTTCTGGGCTTCTGTAAGTTTGGTATGCTGGAGTTGGAGAAGACATCTTTGGAGATGGGACGGCAGCTTTCTTTGGCTCTTGAGAAACTTGGTAAGTATTGGCAAATCTCGCGTTGAAATCTTCAATATATGAGTTGAATGGAATAATTTTGGATTGTAACTTATCACTAAAGGAAGCCAATTTATTATATTTGAAACTTAAAACCAACGGATTATGCTTTAATATATTTGTTAAAAGAGACATTTCTAATTGATTCAATTGATGAATTGGTATTCTAGTTAATCTAGTCCAATATTTGGATTTCATGGCATAATCATTTGAAGATTTATTAGCAACCATTAAGCAAACAACAAAGTTCAAAAATAAATTATCTTCTGGTGATTTGTAAAATTGAGGATATTGTTCAGACTCTGGTAAGTTATCATGATTTTCAATGTACTTATGTACTAAATCTAGGAAATACATAGCGTTCATAACAATGAAATTTGGAAATTTTAATTTACTCAAGATCTTCTTGACTTTTATTAAAAAGTGGGTTCTAATTTTGTTGAGTTCGAAGTCTTCTAAGGTATTGTTTTCTCTAACTTCAACATTAAGCCATGAACATAAAGAGTATAAACCAACAAAATTCCCGCTCAACACTTTGTTGTAAGATAATTCTTCATTGTTGATGATATTAATAAGAGTAGCTCTTAATTCTGTTTCAGATGTTGTCAATGATCTCATGTTCATTTTTATAACTGGATTTATTATGAATTCAATAGCGTAAAGTATAAAAACTATTTGACGTGCTTAATGGAAAAGAAAACATATAATCAAATGGAGAAATCCCGAAAACAAAAAGCATAAATCAGAGGATATTATTGAGTATTTATATCAAACACAAAAGTGATTAATGATAATCCTATGTTGGATATCGTATCATACCCATGAAAAATTATACATATGATAGATCTTAGTTGACAAATTATATTTGGTTCATCCGTAAAATCATGTTACCATATTTTGGGTGTTGATCTATCAACCAGAATCAACAGTTGTACTATCGGTAAAAATGAAAAAGACGTAAATAAGTATGCATATGCATGTTGGAAAAAAAAATTATGGTAACATTATCGGACGGTTCAGAAGGGTAACCTGGGCCCCTGTCTTTTCATCATGCATCACAGAGAATGGGTACTTACTCATCAGTGGGAACACTTCGTTCTACTGCGTGCGTAATCCTATTTATAACTATAAAGGGTATTTATAATGAAGCATTAATTTGGCATCATTTACTAGGTACGTTTAACAGAACAATGTTTTAACCGGTAATTATAAGAGTAAGAGCTCGGAATTCAGTTATCTTAGTTACCTGATAGATATTTTGTGCACTGGCGACACATTCACGAATTGATAACCACTAGCAAATCCCTTTGATTTTAGACTATAATATTAGTTATTTTTCCTTATGATTAAAATGATTATGAATGCTTTCGTCGGTGTATTTGACTGTGTTACAGTATGATCGGCGTGTTAGAACATATGATAGCATCTTGCTTATAAAACAATTGTAAGCATAACTGTTTGGTTCTTCTAGAATGACAGAAAATAGAAAACATATGAAAAACAAAAAAAATTCCGGTGGCGTATAGCATAGCACTTATAATTCTATTTGATTTTCATCCGATCTACTGCCATCTTGAGACAAGTACTAAATCTTGTATCTGGGATTCCCATGGGTTTTCTCAAGAATCCAGTTGTTGGGGGACGCCGATCAATTGATTATCTGATTATCTATTCAGTACTACATATACAATGGTAGTTATTAGAAGATCCCTGAGATTATCCAGCAAAGTCGCTAAACCTGTTACAAAAGAAAAAGTTAGTGAAATTCTGAATAGGGGAACCAAACTCACTGCAACCGTTGATAAACAATTTAATTGCACAAGCACCAGTCAAATAAACTTTGTTGATAAAAACGGTATACGGAAACCAAAAATCCCTGCACCAAAGTTCCCTGCAAACGTAAATGGTCAAAGATATTGGCTCATTAAATCTGAACCTGTGAAAAGAATAGTAGATGGGAACGATATTTCGTTCTCACTTAGAAGTCTTGCAGATGTGGATTCTGAACCGTGGAATGGTGTCAGAAATTACGAAGCGAGAAACAACCTTCTTAGTATGAATGTGGATGACTTATGTTTGTTCTATCACTCCAATTGTAAAATTCCAGGAATCGTGGGTATTGCCAAAGTAGTAGCGAGCGCTAGTCCAGATTATGGACAGTTTGACCCAAAAGACCCATATTTTGATCCTAAATCAAAAAAAGAAGCGCCAAAATGGTGGTGCCCGCGGGTTAAATTTTACAGAAGATTTAGGTCGAAATTGTCATTACCCGAGCTCCGAGAAATCTCCTCAGGCCCTGGCAGTAAATTAAATGAGTTTATGTTGGTGAAAAGAGGAAGGTTGCTGGTAATTCCTGTATCTGAAAGTGAATATGATGAATTGATGGAAATAGAGAAGACACTCTCTATTAATGATGAAATTGATTGTAAAATCCCACTAGACTTGATTACTCCGCAAGATAAATAGTTTTATTTTTATTGAGATGTTTTTTATTGGGATATTTGATACAGGTACATAGACATATAGATAGAGTTATCATTAGATTTTTAATTTGCGAATTTTGAATATATTAATTATCAAAAAAAACAATTTAATCCAAAAACCTCCCTCACCCCCCAAAAAAAATATGTATAAATATATATATTAATATTTAGAGAGAGAGAAAGACGATAATATAAATAAAATAAAGTCATGATTTCAAAAGAAATTTGTCTCCTCAAAATCTAAACAGCATATTATCATATTATCTTCCTTTCTATATTATTGGCATCTTAAATTTGTTTAAAAAAATTGTAATAAATAATGACAGAAAGTTTGAGTATTCGAAATAGTCAGAACTCTTTTACTGTCAATCAACATGAAACGGTGAAAGAAAATGAAGTTCCTTACAATATCCTAGAAGAGCTTCGAAATAATGACTACTCTCAAAGTAGTTTGCCAAATAGCGCATCTACTATTCTAAAATGTTCAAACAGTGGGAATATCAACACAAACTCTTCAGAACCAATTAGTTTTACAAACCCTGTCCATGTAGCGCCGTTCTTTGTAGCAGAAAAAAATGTAAATAATCAAAAACCTACCATAAGGGAAGAAGTTATAAGAAGAAACAATATTTATGGTAATAATTTATATACATTCAATAGTTATATGGAGGAAAGACTTATACGTTGGAGACCTTCACTTTCTCAAAATAATGTTGATGATACTCTCAATGGTAAACACGTGTACTTCTCAATGGAAGATCAGAGTAATAAAAAACCAAGAGAAAATGGGGTAATGCAAGTATGCAAACAACTGTTAGAGACATACGGAATCATAGATAGTGAATCACAGGTAAGTAACATAGATAACTCAACGAATAAGCAAAAAGCAGCTCCTAAAGTAATGCGAGAAGATAATAAAGTAGCTGATAATTCAAATATACCGATTCAAGAAGATTTCACTATTCTAAATGCGGAAGAAATTTCAATTTATTATCAAAATGAACATCTAGTTAAAGAAAATATCAGAAATGGTAAGTTTTCCTATTTTTATTTTTTTAAAAAAATTGAGATATTTTTAAGAACATGTTTTACTTACAAAAATACGTAGGAAAGCAAAAACTTTCAGTAACTGAGTTACATGAACATATTACACCATTCATAACTACAAGACAAAATACAGTAATTGACGCTTATCCAGTTGAACAGAATGATATCCAGTATTCGAAATCAAATAACAGCATTCAACCTCAAGCGACTCAGCCAGTAGAGATATCCAAGCCCTCAATATGCTGTGGATTCCCATTCAATATTTAAAATAAAGTCAACTCATTTTTGTTATTTAAAAAAAAATTTTTTGTTAATTTACATAGACATCAGTTAATAAAAATTACTTATTTTATAGTCTTTATAGGTTTACAAGCAAATCAAATCGCGTAAAAATTATTAGATTATTTCCAAAAATTTGCTAACGGTTTTTTTTTTTTTTTTTTCAAGTTTCTCTTTTGATCTTCTAAGTAAATCGATTTTATATAAGCAGCCATGCCATCATTCCATCACTTCTAATATTTATACTCATTTTCAAAGGCCTTCATAATACACACCTATATAAAAACAAGTGATGCATATTTTTGTTCTACAAATAAAAAACTAATGACGAAAGAAAGATCCAAGGCTTCTAATAAAAGGCGAGAAAGTATGGTCAAAGAACAATCAAAAGCTTTTGGCACTAATATACAAATTATCAAAATAAAAAATAAAATAAAACAAAAAGAAAAATCAAGAAAGAAGAAAACGAAAAAGAATAACAAGTTGGTTGATATAACCGAATCCGAAAATTCTACTAATCAAACTAAACAATTGTCATTGACCTCAATTGAGTTTTTATTGAATGAAAATTCAGTGACTTCCACGAATTCCAAGAAGATTTCAGGAGTAATTAAAACTTCAGATATTCAAAACGCATTATTTGAATTAAAAAGTATCTCTGATGATAGAAAATCAAAGGTTAATAAGTCTGGCAACGATTTCCTGATTTTTAATTCTAATAGCAGAAAAAGTTCGAGAATAGTCAAAGAGTTAGTAGAGTCTATAGATATAGACATATCAAGTGAAGACGAAGATAGTGGTGGTGATGATTCATCAGGTGAGAATAACATTCTGTTATTAATGAAAAGCGCTGCCAGCGAAAGTTTTCTGACAGCAAAATTAAATGATGAATCTCTGAAAGGTTCCCTGAATCAACTTCCATGCAACTCACTTCGTTTTATCTCAACAAGTCTGGAAGAATCGATAAAATTATTTGAGGCCGATTTTGATACTTCCCAACCAAAACATAGTCTAAAATCAGAATCATTCATTTTAAAAACTAATGATAACTCATTAAATGACGGAAAATCAATCAAGAAACGCAAAAACAAGAAAAGCCAAATTGAGATAAATAAACAGAATGATAGTAATAATAATGGTAATAGTAATAGTTGTAATGCCTACAGCTATAATACAAAAGGTTTAGGTAATAACAAAAAACTTGATTCCGAAAATTTAGGGCATCAAGATGAAATCTCCAATTCTAGCAAAAAAAGAGATTATAAATCCAAAAAAGAAAAGAAAAAATCAAGCAATAGTAGAAAGAGTATCAATATTCATACCGAGAAAATATCTGGGATACAAATAGAAAGCAATTTATTAACGAATAAGCAAGATGTCTTGATGAATATTTCTGATGATGGTTCTAAAAAGAAGATGTCTAAAGAAGAAAAATCTAAGAAGAAAAGCCATGAAAAGAAAGGCTCTAACAAAAAACAACTTGAAGAAATCAATTCTAAAGAGAAAGATGTTAAAACGAAGAAATCTAGCCAAAAAAATAATAATAATAAGGATCGTAATGATGAAGATATAAAGGTTGAAACTCGAGTATCTTTAAATTCTCAAATCAATAATCAAGATCCTTTTCAAATAGATATTGAAAATCAAAAAGTGAAAACTTCTCAAAAAACAAAACAAAGCCATGAACTAATTGATAAGAAGGAAGACGATGATGACAAAGATAATGATAATCATGGCTTGAAGAAGTATATTTTTAGTGTAGATCCTAAACTACTTAATGATCTTAAAAGCAGACATGTATATAATCTCAGGAGCTATCTTATGAGGACAAATCCCACGTTCAAGTTACTTTACAAAATATTAAATCATTATAAAGGTCATAAATTGGATAATTTTATTTTGTTTGCAGCTAGATTAGCTGCAAACTACAAGACGGCTAATCTTAGCGAATTGATAGACCTTAAAAAAGACACATTTGGTCTTCAAATGATCGCAAATACACAATGGAGTCATGTTTCTAATTCCAGAAATGCTGATCCTAAACTTGTTTTTTCATATGAAAACGATGAACACAAAAATATACTGCTATATATGGCTCCGATAATATACTTAGGCTTTATCTCATTCTGGATAATTGATAAAATGCGTCTTAAGTCACAATATGTGATAGATGAAGATAAAACAAAAAGCCAAAAATTCTATGATATAAATAAGGGATCTCCGTTTCATGAAATTTGGAAAACTGCTTCCAATAATAAGAATTTGCTTTACATAAAAAATATACTATCTGATGAAAATGTTAAAGAGCTCAATAACTTCCCCCTTGACGAAAAATCTTTTACTATTATTTTGAAGTTGCTTAAGTTGGATATATAATGGTAAAATTATCCCATGTGTAATCATTTCTTACTTTGGTTTCCCCTTATGAAGATTTATCTAAACTTATATTGATCAGATGATCTACAATTTTTTCTACAGCAGCATATCTGAATATAATAAGAATAGCTTATTCTGAACTTAATACCAAATTCAAGATTGTGCACCAAATAGAAAAATAAAATAAAATAGTTTTTATATGCAAACAAAATATACATAAAGCCCTAACAGGCACTAAAGCATCCACGCTATGCTATCTATTTCTCTAAATCCAAAAACTCCGATACTGAATCAAAGAATGCACTTGGATTATCCAAATAAACATGGTGGCCAGCATCTGGCACCAATTCAAATTTAGCAATTTCCAGTGCATTTTCATCATCCTTAGACATTGAAACTTCACAATGTAATTTGTTAATTTTCAACACTGCTTCTCGTCCTGCTTCTACATCCATCCAATCACTAGCACCATATATCCAAAGAGTTGGTATATCATAAATAATAGTAGACTTTTGTTTGTTTGAGTCTTCGTCGAAGCCGTAAACTTCATTGTAATACTCTATACTTTGAATATCATGTTTATTATCTGGAATCTTTTCTAATATAGGAAAAAATGCGGACACACCAGGTGCTAAGAGCCTAGTAATGCAACATTCTCCACTTTTTGGTAAGCCAACAATTGAGTAATACACATATCTATGAACGACCAAGAACTCTTCGATTGATGAAACACTTTTTGATGAGAATCTTCTTTTCGACCAACCAAGTGTTAACATTGAACCAAATGGACCAGCAAATCTTACAAAGCTTAGAGGTGTGAAGACATGATTTTCCCAGCAATAGTTAATAAATTTGTTAGAGAAACCTTTTTTCTGATCATTTTGTTCTACTACCTGGACTTTAGTTGACAGTTGTTTGAGTTTATAATAAGATGGTGAAACTTCAGTAGTATTGGCTGCAATATCATAAATTCCTGAATAAGAACTTCTTTCCACACCTACGGGACTTATTAGTATTAGTTTCTTCAAATATTTTCCATATTGAAGAGAATATTGGAAGGAGAGATAACCTCCCAAAGAATGGCCTATCAAAAAGAATTTCTGATTATTTGGAATCCGCGCTTGACGCCATTTATCAATGCTATCAATAAAGAAGGATTGAACAGTTTTTAAATCTTCATACTTTGTGCATTTTGCATTAAATTTTGGAAATTTTGGTCTACTTGATAAGCCAAAACCCAACAAATCTATGAAATGAAGTTTCACGTTTTTTATATACAGAAAGTGTTCAAAGTTTTTGAAGAAAAAGCCTAATGAGGCACCAAATCCATGAATGAACACAATGTGAATACATTCAGGATCCGAGTAATCAAGGCTATTATCATTTTCAATGAATAATTCATGAATAAATTCAGAGCCGGAATCATTGATTGGGACATCCATAATTTTAGCAGACCTTTGCTCTGATTCACTGTTGTAGAAGGAGATATGTTTCTTAAGTAATTGGTCTTCCTTTTGCATTAACATATCTCTTGATGCTGTTTGCCAATCCTTAAAAGATTCGTGAAATTTAATAGAAATTAGAGATGGATCAAACATAATTATGTAAAATCTAGTTCGGAGCAAGACAAAAACAAAATATAGAGGAGAGAATATATAAACAAATAAATGATGATGTAACAGAAAGTGTAAAATAACCGATGAAATATAATTTTTATGTTTCTTGAAGAGACAGCTGGAAAAATGAAAATGAAAGATAGTATAAAGAAAATAAAATAAGTAACGAAAAAAAATGTTCAAATTTAGTTGTTATTAAGCATCAGAATATCAACTTTTTTATCTGCTTAGATTCTTTACTGGTTTATCAATTTTCAGATAAAACGGAAACTGGTTATCGGTAGACGGTAGACACCTATCTGAAAATTGCAAGTGATTTATGCCAGAAAATACCTTTGAGATATCTGCGTGAATATTCACTTATATGCAGTCACATGCAGACATCTAAATCAGAAAAATTTGCACGTGATAATAAGACAAATAAATATCCCAGCTTTGTTCAATTTTCTTTTTCTAGTTAGTTGCCTGGGGATCTATCAATTTAAACACTTCATAAGAAAAAAAATGAGAGGAGAAAAAGAAAAAAATGAAATACTAAGGCATTAATTAATATCGTTTAATCTTTTAATATAATCAATTGGGTACTATTAGCATCTTTCACCTTCACGTTCACAACTATCTGTTATCGTATTAAGTGAATTATTTTCAAAATGGCTTTAAATACAGAAATATTGAAGAGTTTGATCAACGTTGATGGTATCAAAAGTGATTTGAAGAGTCAAAATTTTGGTATATATGGAAAATGGATAGGCATTTTATCTTTTATATTGGCATTAGCATTGGGTATCAGCAATATTTTCCGTTTTGATTTAATTATAATCTTTTCCATTCTTGCAATTGTATTTGGAGTCTTGGTTTTGCTAGTGGAAATACCATTCCTCTTAAAGATATGTCCTTTTAATGCTGAATTCTCTACTGTTATGAAAAGATTCAATGCTAACTGGCCAAGAGTTGGTTTCTACGCCATTTTAGCTATTGTTCAATGGCTTTCGTTAATTGTCAAGGCCACATCTTTGTTGGTATTGGCAATTCTTTGGACAGTTTGTGCTGTACTTTATGCTCTCTCGGCTTTTGCACACCAAGAATTCCACAACGGTGGCTCATCAGAATTTAGTGGCGGTGACATCCCAGCAAGTGCCATCAGACAAATCCTCTAGTCAATAGAAAAGAAATCTGAATTTGAATAATGATAGATAGAGACTTTTTCTATAGCTAGGTTTTGAATTGTACGAGGATTGAATACATGTGCTATTATTATTGTAGTAATATATGGTTGAATATTATGTAAATAATGTGGGGGTTTTTTTTGATAATTGAGTCATCGTTTAATTTTGAATAAAGGTATTTAATCGAAATTTTTGGTATTACATCTTTAAGTTTCCAATTTTATATGATGAAAAGGAAAGACAAGCAAATACCGTATGTGGATAGCATATATGCTTCTGTATTAAATGTTAACTATCTATTATAGATGTATATATGAAACTTGCCTATGTTTTAAGATTTGGAATATAAAGTCAATTTTTGCTATATGCTTACTTTTACTGCTTATTATGCCAGGTAGGTCATTAAGCAGAGCTCTCAAATAACTTTACAGGGAGGAAAACTAATAGCCTTAAGAAAGCTGGTTTAGGTTCGTGGTGCTCCAAAGTTTTTACTTACATCACAAGATAAAAATACCCACTCTGAAATTAGTTCAAAGCCATTTGTTCAATATATATATATATGTCTGCATATTTTAAAATTTTCAATTTTAAAGTTGCTGTTCATTTCCAAGTAAAAACAGACAAGAAAAACTCAACCTGATAGCCACTCAATGACCTAATTAATTAAACTTGGTATCTTTAACCCTATAAACATCTGTATGCTTGAAGTACATGGTATATTAAAAGGCTGAGAAATTATAGCAAAATGAATCCAATCTTCCTGGTTGTTTCTTTTCTACACCAGAGTTGATCGACATTCTTGTTGAAAATGGTTGCAACTTATATCACGTGATTTAGGCGTGCTATATTTATTCTGTTAGCCTTGGTAGATGCTCTTATGCTCAACACATGTAATGTTGGGGCCACCCCCCCCAACGCAATATTTTATAAAAATGACTGAAAATTACAAATTTGGAAACTCCAGTATAATATTATATTTACCTGATAACTACCAATATTATTCATTTTGGTTATTTTTTTAAACTCATATTTCTAGTTTTGGGCTGCTGATTGTAACAGGTGCACCCGAGAGTATATAGAATGCTAAATGTTGAAACAAATGATGGAAGCTTAATAGCTTCTAAGATTTCCAATCAATCTACATCGTCGAACGGTACAAATGATTCAAAAGGTGACTCTATTTCACATGAATCAAAATTTGCTGATAAAACCTCACGAAGATCTACAAGATCAATATCCATAACTTCTGCTACATCCCGCCGTTCAACTTTGAAGCAAAGCAAGCGTTTACTGAATGTTGAAAATGATAATAATAATTCAAATGATGGTGCGTCTGAAAATAATAACGCTAACAGCGGTATAATCGCTACACGAAGAGAGCAATTTCAATCGTTTTTGAATGATGTTTCTAGCGGTTTTTCTTTGAATTTCTCATTACAAAGATTTCAAAATTTAGTATATATCAATCAGACTAATAAAAATAATGGAATTGATTCACAAGCTGAAAATGAACCATCTGGAGTGGATAAGGTTACAGAACCCACAGTTTCTCCAATAATAAATGATGTTGTATATCCAAAAGTATCACTACGAAATGATTTAAAGCCTAAAGTAGCTAATAATAATATTAGGAAAAGATCACAAAAATCAATCAGACCTTTTAACCAATATGATTCCGAATCAGATTACTACTATGTGTCTAGTCCAGGGGGTAGAGAAGGGTTAAAGGGCATGACAATAGATTCAAAGACTCGTCTTGAAGCCCTTAGATTATTTGAGAACTATAGAAGTTATGTTTATGTGGATGCTGAAGAATACAAAAGTCCAGATTTGTTGAGACGAAGGATAGTAGCCATTACAAAAATACCTGGATTAAGTGATAAGCATAAAGGAATATTAGTTCAGAAATTAATGTTAGGTAGAATAAGTAGTGATTTTGCACAAAATGAAGATCATTTACTGGGCTTTAATTCTTCACAAGGTGCCTCTTTAAATAATGATGACGAAAGTGTAATGTATGATAATGATTTTGATGATGGTGATTATGATGATGATAATTATGACGATGAAGATAGCGATGACGATGATATATTTGGTAGAGGTGTCCAATCTAGAGAATTTTTAAATGAAGAAGATCGAGCATCATATTTCGATGAAAATGAGGAAATATTAGGCTGCCAGCATTATCAAACAGGTTGCAAATCTGAGTGTCCCACTTGTTTGAAATTTTACACATGTCGTCTTTGCCATGACTTGGCAGAACCTAGTCATATAATGGCAAGAAATGAGGTTAAGAATATAGCATGTATGAAATGTGGGAAAATACAACCCCCAGATGAAGAATGTATTGAATGTAATTTTGTCTTTGCAGAATATTTCTGCGAAAAGTGCAAGCTTTATGATAACGATATCAACAAAAATATTTATCATTGTGATGATTGTGGTATTTGTAGACTTGGATGTGGTTTAGGTATTGATTATTTCCATTGTCATGGTTGCAATGCTTGTATATCCATTCTTTTGAAGAATGACCATCAGTGTATGGAGAATAGAACGAAATGCAATTGTCCTATCTGTGGTGATTACATGTTTACATCCAAGAAAAAAGTTGTTGTTATGCCCTGCAGTCATGCTATTCATCAACATTGTTACGATCAATTTGTGGAAAAGTTTTACAAATGTCCTATTTGCTCAAAGACAATTATTGACATGAAACAAAGATTTAGAGAAATTGACAATGAAATTTCTTTGCAGCCCATGCCTGAACCTTATAATCTTTGGAAATGTGTCATCAATTGTAATGATTGTCATACAAACTCTGTGTGTGACTATCATGTATTGGGACTAAAATGTGCTATTTGTCAAAGTTATAATACATCTCAATTGAAACTATTGAAACCTAAAATGAAAGCTGGTTCTACTATGAATGGTACTGATAGTGAAGATTACACTTATGATATGGGAAACATGAATGATGTTGTCGTTTCAGCGTCTGACAGTAATACTTATAATAATAATAATGGAAATATCACGTTGAATGAAGATCTTTTTAATAGATTCTTTAATGAGAATTCAGAAAAAGTTGACAAGGCAACCAAAATTTCAAAGGATGATGAGTTGAAGTTGAATCCTAATAAAGATAAAATTGAAAATTCGATACAGGTCAAAACTCGCAAAAGAAAAAATACATTGAAAGGGAATGATATTCCTAAAAATGTACAGGTGCAAGATGCAGGCTTTAGTAAATTTGCAAACAACATAAAAAATATCATCAATTCCGCAACAGAATCAACAAATAATTATTACAATGATTTCATTCAAGCTACATTAGAAAGTCTAGAGAATGTGGAAGATTCAGCAAGTGATTCAGATACAAGTGATAAAGAAGGTGATATTGTAAGATTTAAAAAAATCAATAAAATCAATCTTTTTGGGAATAGAAATGAATCGTTGGGAGATTTTAATACATTTGAAGAAACACATGCAACGTCAATAGCTGATGGTGCAAGAAGAATGTTGTCTTATATTCCATATAACAAATTACAAAAAATGTATGAAAGTGAGCCTGAACCAAGTATAACTTATCCAACATTTAGTGAAGTTTTGAAAAAATGGGCGAATTCTACCGCTGGAATAAGTGATAGCGACGATTATGATCTTGATGATCTTGAAGAAGATGAGGAAGGTGATTAAATAATCAGTCTTTGTATGAAATATTTCGGAATTTATAGACCTAATACTAATAAATAATAAGATGTAATACATTGCAACCATTTGATTATAAAGTAATCCATTGACTGAGTATTAACATTATATCATTTGGGATTTTCAATAAACATGTAGTATATATATTCTTAATAACCAAAAGAATAAATTTAAATATTCAAATCTATATAATCTGCAAAATTATTAGTAGTGTTGAAAAAATTAAGCAGTAGGGCTTCTACTTCCACCACCCCTTAATGGCTTAACAATTCTAAAATTTAGACCCTTTTTACTTCCATTTGTACCATGTAATGGAGTTTCAGGATCCGAAATATCACTTGTATCCATAGCTGCTGTATTTTGGTCAGCATCGCTCCTAGTAATTAGCTGTTCATTACTTTTCCCTGTGTTTTCAAAAGATTTTCTTTGGCTGTCGTCATCCATTACCTGTCTTAAGTCTTGTGTGTCGCTCTGATTAGATGCTTGAGGTTGAATACCTGTTGATGGTGATGAAAGTGAGGGTGATTTCATTATATGTCCCATCTTGAATAAGTTCATTGTGGGTGATCCCATATTATATGTTGTTCCA
Organism: Saccharomycopsis schoenii; assembly: GCA_010994365.1. Taxonomy (NCBI): domain Eukaryota; kingdom Fungi; phylum Ascomycota; class Saccharomycetes; order Ascoideales; family Saccharomycopsidaceae; genus Saccharomycopsis; species Saccharomycopsis schoenii. Next base: position 722,703 of record JNFU01000006.1, on the reverse strand, counting down.
TCGTTACCGTTAACTATAGAAGTTGTATCAATTTTTAAATTTTCTTCATTTTTAAATTTTTTGAAATTGTTAAGTCTTGATCCTAATAATTGTAATCTTTTTTCAAAAGAAGAACTTTCTTTCTGTGCAAATAATTGTTGTTCACGAACCATATTCTCAAGGGTTTTAATTCTTTCGCCTCTTGTCTCAGCAATTTTTTTAGTAGTTGAAATATCTTTTTTTAAAATATGATTTTGTAATACCATATCATCTAATTTATGTGCAATCTGTTCTAAAGATCTTTCTAAATCTAATAATTTCTTCTTGTCTGCCTTAGATATTACTCTCTTTTTTAATTGGCTCTTCAACGATTCCATCTCCAAATCTAAAGCCGCATATCTATTTGTTTTTTCCTTAATATCATTAACCAAAGAAGAATTAGCCAATTTTTCAATATCAAGTTGCGATTTCAAATAATCAATTTCAGCTCTCTGAGAATTTATTATGCTATCCTTTTCTTTTAATGCATTCAATTTAACTAATTGTGAGTTTTGTTCTGCTAAAAGCTTTTGAGTTCCTTTAAGCTCTTCCTTTAATCTATAATTTTCATTTAAAAAAGAGTTGTCATGTATATTATTGTTATCCAAAATCATCAATGACGAATCAGACAAATCACTTAAAATATTTTTTCCAACAAAATTGAGCTCATTAGGGTTAACCCGATTATTATAATCCAAAGCAATCTCATTTCCCAATATCAGATTTGCATCATTTAACTCTATCCACTTGGAAGGTGATGGTGGCTCCTTGTCTCTCCACTTCTTTAATTCTTCCGTAAGCGACGCAATAATTCTATTTTTCTCTTTGCTCTGTTTAATGGATTCCGCCAACTTCCTTTTGAGTTCTTTAGGTGAAAGTTCCGCATTCACATGAGCTTTGTTTTTAATCTTTTTAGCTCGCGCACCAAACCGAAGAGTGGATAATGTTTCAGCTGCATTGTAAATGGAAGGAGAACAATTGATAATCAAACTAGTTCTTGAATTACCACCCAACGACTCCTGTAATATTCTGGTTAATTTTGAATCTCTATAAGGAACATGTGTGGTCTTGTCATCTGTCAAAGCATTTATAACATGACCTAATGAACTCAAGGAACTGTTAATTTTTTTTGCTTCTTCTAAGGTTTGTCCAGATGCACCAGTTTTATTAACTTTTTCAGAACCTGCCAAATCAACTAAAAATAAATTACCTTTTTTGATAATCCCACTGGAGATAATCTTTTGTGTGATCACAATTTGGAAAATAGAATGTGATCTTGAAGACTCTTGATTCATGTTAGTAGACGCTACAACTCTTGCATCTGAGCCTTGCTTCATCAACTCATATAGCTCTTCAGAGGATGACACGTAAAAGCATTGTAGCCCTTTGACATGTACGCCATTATCTTTATCTTCTTGAACAACTAGTTTATTATTATTAGAATTATCTAACAAATCTCTAATTTTTTCCATATATATCTCCATATACGATACGCCCACTGTATATTCAATATCACTTGAACTAGCAGAAATATAATCGAATATGGTATCGACAATTCTTGGAATTAATCCCTTTTGAGAATTATCATCGATGCTTGAACCCATCATGGTATATGTCTTACCTGATCCTGTTTGACCATATGCAAGAATTGTTCCATTATAGCCGTCAAAAATATCTTTCACTGTTTCACTAATAGAATAATCATATAGATCTTGCTGTGTAGAATCTGGGGGGAATATACGATCAAAGGTGAACGGAGTATTCTGATCTTTGTGCTTAAAAACACATGATGTATCTGATTGAAAATCAATCACTTCTAACATTGTCTCTAATTCATCATCGATGGTTCTCATTTTTAATTCAATATCATTTTCAGGCCTGAATCTAGCTATTACTTTTATACTATTTCTATTGGATACATGATTTTCATTTGAAAATTTATGAGGAGATATAATTGAAGAATGTCTTGGAGAAGTATTACGCGAACCGCTGTCATCAATTACATGATTCATGTTAGAAAGTGCTAATATTTTGGATGGGGATTGTAGTCTGTAGACAGATGATCTTTTATTTTTTGGACTTGATATTGGTGTATTAGTAGCGCTTGAATTTAAAGAATCAATATTTTCATCATTTTTTGAAAGTCTGAATTCGTTTTTAAACATTTTAGTTTGTATTTTACTTTCTTCCGATACACAATTCATTAACTATGTTTAGTTGAAACTTTTCTACAGCTTATGGAGTACATAAAGAAATATCAGAGTATATACTGTTTTGAATTGTTTTCCTATTTGTTGATCAATTTTGTTTATTATTGTATTTTTTTTTTTTTTTTTTTTTTTTTTTTTTTTTTCTTTTTTTTTTTTTTTTTTTTTTTTTTTTATTTTGAGCTTTAAAAAAAGAATAGTCACCATAACAATATGAGCATATTTAACTTAGGATCCATTTATTGTGTGATTTACCATCAATCGTGAAGCGTAACTTTGTGTTTTATAACAATCTTAAACAGTATACCACATATTGACTTAATCAAGTTTAAATATTTTATGTTATTCAATGATAATAGAGTATTTTTATGAGCATCTGAGGTAAAAACAATTAGCACGGATCAGTTTATAAGGCTTAATATTTTATTGCAATTTTTGTAAATTTACTTCGTCACAGCCTTTCATAATGAATTTCAGTCTCTTATTTTATGTATAATAAAAACATTTTCTTAATATTTTTCTGCTATTACAATCTGGTTACCTTGAAGATTCCTTAAGCTGGATCTCAAAAACAAGAGTTAAGTATCTAAGATCTCCTAGAATATCATATACTCTTGCAACCTTAAGTCACTACCCTCCAACAACACGTTTTACAATTTTCTCAGCCTTTTGCTTGAAGCCTCTTTCGATGTCTGTATGCCGGCTAATAAATCCAGACATATTCTAATATATCCGTATTCCTTGCATAATAAAGAATCACCTGATAGAAGCCCGTGCAAAAATTGCGCCTATAATTACCATAATAGTGTTTCAAAGGGTTTAAGCAACTTTATCAGTATCTGTGCACCAACCAAAAACTGCCTACTAGCAGTAAGTGGATAATAAAAGAGTCATGTTTCCCATGGAATGCTTGATCAATAATGTCTTTCTAGGTATTCATTTTGAGAACAATCAGACTCATTAATTGAAAGAAAATATACAGAATACTAATAACCAAATGGAATTTAACGTTGACAATAAAGTGGCAGTCATTACAGGAAGTAGCAGAGGTTTAGGCTATTCCATGGCAAAAGCTATGATAATAGGACGAGCAAAAGCTGTTATCATCAATTCAAGAAAACTTTCACAATGTGAAGAGGCTTATAAATCTTTGACTGAATTTTCTGTTGAAAGATTTGGAAAGTGCATGACTAAACTTGTACCAATTCATGGTGACCTTAGTAGTAGTGAAGGTGCTAGCACTTTTGTAGAAAATGTAAAAAAACACTTCTCTAGTATTGATATTTTGATTCCTAATGCTGGTGCGAGTTGGGGTGCTGACCTTGAAGATTATCCTGAATCTGGTTTGGATAAAGTGTTAAATTTAAATTTGAAGGGCGTCTTCCTAACTGTTCAAAAGTTTCTCCCATTGTTGGAAAAGTCACAAGACGAAGATCCATCAAGATTAATTATTAATGCTTCAATTGCAGGCCTTTATGTTGGAAAAGAGGCAAATGTTTATGCCTATAGTATGGCCAAATCTGGTGTAATCCATTTAGGTAAACAATTCGCTGTTCAATTACCTCAAAGGTATAACACCAATGTTAATATCCTTTGTCCAGGATTCTTCCCAAGTAAAATGACGCACACAGTTTTGAGATTCATTGGTGATTATTATAACGCAACTGATCCTAGAGGTAGGGTAGGCAGTGAAGATGATTTGATTCCATTGATTTTGTACTTGTGTGACAAAAAATCAAATTACTTAAATGGCTGTGTAATTCCAGTTGATGGTGGCTTCCATCTCATGGGTCCTAAAATTTGAAGTATTCTTTTACCATTGTAGGCGTATATTACAGGGTTTATAAGTTGTGATTTTTTTTTTATCAACAACAATATTTCGATTTAATTTTACTTAGATACATTTAAATTTATATGTCTAGTCTTCATTGGTGTAATAATACATTATTGATGAATCCCATTTTAGAAACTAACATAAATTGTAAATTGTAAATCTACCGATAGCACGTCAGCTTGAAGCATCTCGAAAACCATTGATGTATCGGCAAAGCTTTATTTGTATTTTTAATAATAAGCTTTGTTCAGCAAAAGTTGATAAATATTGATGGAAGTCATCAAGCTAAAATATATCACGTGTATCTATCGTGTTTCACGGCTGTGCCAGCTCAGTTAAAAAAAAAAGTTAACTTCGAAAACCCATCAAAAAGAATTACTATTTTTTTTGGTCAATAATCAAAAACTAAATCTCAAAAAGATGCAAAGTAGGTCCCTTAGCTTATTAATAAAGTAATCTCCCAATATATATAATCCCATATCTTCGCCTATTTACTATTTTTAATAATATAAAAGATCTGATCAACAGAATTATGGTTGCTGTCAGTAAAGTACTTCTTGCAGCGGTTTATATTACAACCGCTAGTGCCGCAGTTCTTCCTATTCTGGAGGAAAACTCTCCGTCACAACTAGAAGAGAGATCAGAGAATACTATAATTTCCAAAATCAAATTTGCTAAGAAAGTGATTCTTGACACTAAAAAAAAAACACAAGCTCAAGAAAAAAATGCCCAAGCTCAAAAAAATGCACAAAATTCGAAATCTTCCAAAGAGTCTGAAACGGGTAAACAAAAATCTACCACCAAGGCGACCAAACAAAGCAACAAGAAATCTAAAAAAGCTGATTCCAAAGAGTCTAAAAATTCCAATTATAAGTCATCAAAGAAAAGCCATGCAGGTGCAGCCAAGAGCTCCAGTAAATTAACATCAAAAGACAGCAATGGTAAAGCTAAATCAGCCGGTGATTCAAAAAAAAAAGCAACTTCTAAGAAAGCTAAATCAACAGGTGATTCAAAAGAAAAATCAACTGCTAAAGAAGCCAAATCAACCAGTGATTCAAAAGAAAAAACAGTTACTAAAACTAAGACTTCGTCAAAGACCAAGGCAAAGTCATTAAAAGTGAAATATGGTAAAGCAGGTAGCTTCAACTCCGGAGAAAAAGCAGCTGTGGAATCAACTGGCAATCAGGAAAAAGAAGTTGTTGAAAAGGGTTCCGATAATGATAAAGGACATTTTGTCAGTGTTGCAGAAGGTAATGCAGATGATGTGAGAGTGAATCTTGGTGAAACTAGCGAAAAAAGTCGCTCACCTTTGTTAGGGAAAGGGTTTTCTTTCTATAAATCTTTAGATCGTTACTTTTATCATAAATACATCTATCTTGATTAATGGTTTTAATTCTCTTATTTTTTTTCCCTTGTTGCAAACTTACATATTTTATATTATTCTTCGTCTCTCTTTTCATTGCGTCTTTCATTTTCTTTATTATCTTTTTTTTACTAATTTATTTATTTATTTTTATAAGAACTCATTATATTGGTTTTACACAGAAACAAGCTATATTCCTGCAACGTCAAATACATAATTAGTATATTACAAAGAATAACCCAAATCTTTTTAATCAGTATGTATATCAATTATTATCCATGATTCTTCACAGTATAGATATGAATCGCTTCTCTAATTTAATAAGTAGCCGGTTTATGCGCACAAGAGAAGAAGAAACTCAAAAAAAAATGGTGGTTAGATATAGAGACATATTTATAATCTTTTAGTATGTTTAATTTTTTGAAATGTTTGATTAAAAAAGACTTAAGCTTCCTATATATATTTTTATCTACTTTTTGTTATCGATATTTGAATTAGACGTATTTTAGGATAAAACAATAAACGAAAGATGAATTCATATAATCGATTGCCGAGTGAAGATATTGATGAACTTCCCAGTGAACCGCCCGCTTATGAAACTTCACCAAGATCAAGTCTTTCTGATTCATTAAGTAATGTATCTGTTCATATGGAGCAACTTCAAATGGAGGATCCTTTAGAAAATGATAGTAACTTATTGAACAACGTAACATCTGTTCTGAACAGAATATCTTCAAACATAAATACAAAAATTATCATGCCTATCAACCATTTTATAATTGATCCGATTTTACAATTTTATCAATATCTTGATTTAAAATTGGATGTAATGTTGGGTAAAATGGGAAATCCGCTAATTATAAGAAGATTCATTTATATTTCCTTTATTTCCGGACTTATTTATTTTTTGATAAGTTCAGGGTTCTATCCATTGAAAAACGGTCTTATAAATGGACAATTTAACAACCACGACGACTTATTTGATTTTATATCCAATAATATTGATAATAAAAAAATGCAAGAAAATTTACATTATATTTCCAATATTCCTCATATAGCTAGTACAAGTGGTGATTTGGCTATAGCTAGATATATCAATTCTATGTTTGATAAGTATTCAATTAATGTAAAAGAATTTGATGAAATTAACACCTTTATAAATTATCCGAAGACTTTGGAGTTCAAATTATTGAAAAATGATAAAATAATACATGAATCAATCCTATCCGAAAATTCAACTAGTGATGATCTAAATTTCAAGTCTTTCAATTTCTTAACCAATGATGGAGAATTAACTAATGATTACATATATGTGAATTATGCAAGAAACAAAGATTTTGATGTACTCCTTGAGAATCACATAGATTTATCTAATAGCATATGCCTTTCCAGAATCGGTAAGATTGGTATAAATACTAAAATAGAAATTGCTCAAAGCCATAACTGTAGAGCCTTGGTATTGTTTAAAGATCCGCAAGTCCTAGATTTGAACAATGAAATTGATAGATTAACGTTGGAAAGAAATATGGCTACCAATCCAAAATATTGCTCTGGAGATGTTTTAACACCAGGTTGGGAAACTTCTAACGCAAATCCTAAGTTAAAGTTTATTGAATCTAGAGTAACTCCTAAAATTCCAATCATGACTATCAGCTATAATGATGTGATTCATTTTTTGAACGGTTTGCAAAACAATGGAGCAAGAATCACTAGGGATTCGGATCACTTTAATGAATGGGATTTTAAAAATAATGATATTTTCCGTGATTTAGATTATAAAGATGAAATTTGGACAGGAAATTCAAATAACGAGTTCAAGGCGTACTTAAAATTAGAGACCGCAAGATTTGAAAATAAAGCAATTTGGAATATAATTGGTAAAATTGAAGGTTCTGAACAAAATGAAAAGGCTATTATTATTGGTGCTAAAAGAGATTCTGCTTGTTTTGAAGATGCTTCAAGTACTGTAGTTTTGTTAGAACTTATAGATATTTTTGATAAATTAAAGATGAAATTCGATTTTCAACCTTTAAGAAGTATTTATTTCATTAGTATAGATGCTAGTGAATATAATTATGCTGGTATCACTGAATGGATTGAGCAAAAATTCAGAGAGATAAAAAGAGAAATTTATGCCTATATTGATCTATCGGATCTTATTGTTGATAATAAACATTTAGATGTTTATTCTGATCCAGTATTTAAAAACATTATTGAAAGTATGATCAATAATGAATTTGAAACAGAATTCAAAACAGTTGACAATTATGGTAACTATTATCCATTTTTATCATTTATTGGTGTTCCATGTATCAATTTCCAGCTCACTAATCATGATTTAATTGTGGATAAATATTCTGCTAAATATCCTAAGCATAGTTGTTTCAATGATTATAATAGAATTCAAAATATTGATCCAGATATGAATTATCATAAAAGAATTGTGACCCTAATATCTAAAGTTATAATCAAGTTGATCGATGAACCAATAATTCCGTATAATTTAAGAAATGTTTATGATAAATTACATGAATACTATAGGGATTTTGAAGAGTATTTTGAATTGAAAACCCATGGCTATCATGAAGCTTCTCTAGTAGATTTTCAAGATTTCCTACAATCTTTTGAAGTATTTTTAACTTTACATAATCAACTAGATATGTGGATATCCTCATGGAATCAAATTACTAATCAAGAAATCGGTGAACCATCCATGATTGCGTTAAAAAGATTTGAATGGAATACTAATTTAATTAATCTTCAAAGCAATTATAAGATAAATGAAAATGGTGTTTTTGATAATAGACCATGGATTAAGAACATGATATTTGCTCCGCAGTTTAATGAACCTGAGATTTTAAATAAAGATGGAAAAGAATTTCTTTGGTGGACACTTCCAAATTTAAGAGATTTAGCCGATAGACATGATTTTGAGGAGTTGCAGAAGCAACTCACATTGATGGGGAATACAATTATTGAAGCATATAATGACTTTGTGCGTTCTTTATAGTTGATTTTACCTTTAAAATTTCTTCCTACATTTTTGTATGGACATTTTACAGCTCTTATATTTCTACAATTACTATACATAAAATGATCATATATTATTAGGTGCACGCTATATTGTATTATTTATCAATAAGCTTATTGAAATAGTTACGTAACATTAAAAAATAAGTCCTTAGAAGTTGTCATCGTTCATTCTACCTTGACTTCTGGTATAGCGTTGGGCTCCGGTTTGAGTCTTACTTGGAATGTTACGATTTCCTTCATTCCAATCCTCCTCCATTGTGCCAGACTTCTTTTGAGAACGGCTTTGGGAAGTACCAAAGTTGTTACCTCTAGTGTTGGAAGAGTCCATGTTTCCCAGGTTTCCCATGTTTTCACCAGTCATTGGATTAGAAGCATAGTTGGAGCTATCAAAGTTAGAACTGTCATAGTGTGAGGTTCTGTAGCTATCATCAGATGAGCCTAAGTTAGCCTTATAATCTTGATTAGTACCAGAGGAGGAGTAATCATTTTTGTCATGGCTGGAGTGAGATTTACGATTGGATTCATCGTTAGAGTGTTCAGAGCCGAGCTTGTTGGAAATTTTGTTTAAAAGGTCAGACATTTTTGATATTATATTTGCTTAAAGGTATATGGTATATTATTCAGTAAGTAAAAATAATTGGTATTGATTATAGAATTAATAAAAACAAAATCTTAGCTAAATCCACAAAATATAAATGGAAATACCAACCTTTTTATACCTTTTTAGTCTTGCATGTCTTGTTTTGCAGGTTTATTATCAGTGTTACGTTAAATATAATAAAGCAACTTAGGGAAAAGGGTTCGCCAACTGGCTGAAATTAGTTTTCCTCACTCATTTCTGCTAATTAGATTGCTGTTTCTTGTTATTATGATTGTTACTGTTTGTCAAAATGTTGAAAACATATTAAGCAAGCGTAAACATTGCTATTAGATAATTAATAGAAATTATCTAGGTCTAGGTTCTCCGCTATCTTGCACAACCGTTTTCGCTTTTTTAGTTCTCTCTTTACATGCTGACACAAGTTATTTATAAATGTTACACTTAGAATGAAAAGACTCAGACGAAGTCCATAATTAGAAATATATGCATAAATAACAATATATAAAGCCGGGGTTACAAAACCGTGGAGTTGCTTGCTGATTATTGTAGATGATGTCAATTAGGCAAACGTATATCAGGTACCTTTAATGATCATTTATTTAGGCGATCGAAACTATAAGAAAATATACTAAGAAAAAGAAACTACTATTGTCATTAAAAGCAAATAAGATGTATTTAATCAAAACTAGAATAATAATCATCATAAACTGTAATATACTTTATAAAAGCACATCAATCTCTCTACCGAGTGTGGTTAAACCATTTGACTTGACTTATGCATTGTTCTGTATGTCGTATAAGGTTTTATGCCTAATAGTGTTTGGGTTTATTTTTGTGTTTGGTTGTATTTGTTTTCGGGTTACTCAATGTAAAAATGTTGTTGGTATGCTTCTTCTCTTTTACCGTATTTCTAAGAAAGTGACGAGGAGAAAGACAAAGACAAAGACAAAGACAAAGACAAAGACAAAGACGAAGACGAAGACGAAGAAAAAAAATGGGAAAAGAAAAAAAAAATGTCTTCTGCAGGCATCCTCATGAAATGTTTCTTTTGAAGCTCCTAGTACATTGAAAGGTCTACTTGTTTGATTCTGACATCATAATATCAAGTATCATATAAATCCATAATACATTCAAAATGGCTAAAGGTAAAGGTAAAGTAAGTATAGGAAAACAACAAGACTATGATGCTCTGCTAGCTGATATTATTTTGTAAATCTAATACTGTGGTTAGCCCCTTACATCATTGATTGATTTGGAAATTAGGAGGACCTTCATGAGATGAAAAATATTGTGTTTTAAGAAAATATTTAATGGCAAGAATACAACTAACATAAATTTTAGGGTGGTAAAAACAGAAGAAGAGGTAAGAACGATAACGAAGGTCAAAAAAGAGAGTTGATCACTAAAGATGAAGGTCAAGAATATGCTACTGTGACAAAGCTCTTGGGTAATGGTAGAGTCGAAACCCAATGTTTCGATGACGTTAAAAGAATGGCACATATCAGAGGTAAATTAAGAAAGAAGGTTTGGATGGGTCCAGGTGACATCGTCTTAGTCTCTTTAAGAGATTTTCAAGATGATCAGTGTGATATTATCTTGAAGTATAATGTTGATGAAGCCAGACAATTGAAATCTATGGGTGAATTGCCAGAGAACGCCAAGATTAATGAAGGTACTGCCTTTGATGAAGACGAAGAAGGTGATCTCGGTTTCGAATTCGGTGCTGCTTCTGATGATGAGGAAGATGAAGAGGGTGGCAAGTTGGATGACTTAGATATTGATGATATTTGAGCTACAGCATAATACTATAAAAACTATAAAAATAAAATGAAAAATGCAAGCATTTGAAAGCACATGATCTGTTCAAATTAGTTTAATTTTAATGCATGATTACTTTTAAATATGTTCTATATTTTTTAAAAACGAGTCGTTTTGTAATAGTAGTATGAGGATCCTTTTTTGACCTCCAACTCAAGTATATATTTTATTATTGTTGTTCAAGTTCCCAAAATCAGCAATAATTACCCGGAATGGTTGTCACTACTAATTAATTCTCTATTTGGGATCTCACAGTAGAAAAAGAGTGAAAAAAATTTTCGCCGCTCACAGAAATTGTGAGGAGCTCGAATCTTCTGAGCTCTACAAATTCAAAATGAAAATTTTATGGACGAACCTGCGAGAAAGTAGAAAAAAAAAATGAGAAAAAAAAATTGGGAAATGCTGAGTGAAATATGAAATATTCTTTGGCAAATCCTCTTTTCATATTATAAGCTTGTTTAATAGTTAAGGAATATCAGCACGATCTCTTATAAAAATGCCTATCGACCAAGAAAAATTAGCCAGATTACAAAAGACTTCCGCCAACAACAAGGTTGGTAAGTAATTGACTCATATTTTGTAAAATTATTTTTGATTTTATCTTAGCCAAAATACTAACAATTCTCTTTAGGGTATGTTATTAAGTTCTAGTTCATGCGTGATCCAGTTTTCTTATTTGATTTTGGTTATTTGATTTTTCAATTAATTAGTTTAGCATATTTGAACATATTGGATTGAAAGTTAGTTTGTGTTTTTCAGTATGCCATATGCTTTATACTTATTGTAATTCTGGTGTTTCTTTGAAAAGGAAGTAAAAGAGAAATTATTGCAATCGGACATGGAAAAGAGGTCAAAAAAAAAGTTATCTATATTATGGATGAAACGGGGTCTATCACTATTCATGTTATTTTGTAATTATGGTCAATGTTAGAATATTTGCGCCAGAAAATCAATTAATTGTGAATCAAATCTCATCCGATATAACATGTGCATTCGACATTCGAAACATCTTGTGTCACATTAGCATTAATACTAACATTATTATTTTAGAGGTGCCCGTCGTAAAGCCAAGAAGCCATCATCTGAACAAGATGACACTAAATTACAAGCTGCTTTAGCTAAGTTGAACCCACAAACCATGACTAATGTGAGAGAAGTTAACTTCTTCAAAGATGATGGTAATGTCTTACACTTCAAGCGTTCTGCTGTTCAAGCTGCCGCTCAATCTAACACTTACGCTGTTTACGGTAGACCTGAAGAAAAGACTTTACCTGAATTATTGCCAGGTATCTTGCCTCAATTGGGTTCCGAAAACTTGGATGTCTTGAAACAATTAGCTGAAAGTATCCAAAAGAACGGTGGCTTGAATGCTGCTCAAGCCGCTGAATTGGCTCACTCTCACGACCATGACCATGACCACGATCATGACCATGCTCACGATGATATTCCAGATTTAGTTGAAAACTTCGATGAACAAGTCGAGTAAATAACACATATATAGAAATCGTACTATAATAATAATAATAAATTTTAATTTATCATTAAACTATTTTTTTTTATTTGTTTAGATATTGCTGCTTTCATGTCTAATGTATTGAATTTGTAGACTATTTTTCAACATATTTAATGAAGTTAACTTCATTACATGGTATATGATTTCAAGCCTAAAATACATCAAAAATGGTCTATACAAACTGCGAAATGGTATCAGCACTTATAAATTTATATTCTTGATATCTGATAATGAAACATAGCCAACTTCTTGAATTTTTTGAAATTATCGGACTTTAATTTTTAAAATTAGTAATAACAATTTATTACTGCTTCTGGCAAGCTTTGATTTTCAAAAAGGCCTATTTTCTGCTAAACATATATCTCAACCAAAGGAAATACAGAATTATATTTTAACCAATTTTAGATGATATGGTTGAAAAAGGTGAATGTAAATATTTAAACCCAACCATATTGATGCATAAGCGTGCATAAGCCTTACTAATTTGTTGACATAAGAATCTGTCAATTGAATGTTTTCATCATATCTTCAGGTTCTCATTTTGTGATTCAATATTATACTAATGCCTTTGATCAAAAATACTATGTATATATAACGATGTTTTCTCAATTCAAGACTATTTTACTTCCAGAAAGAATTCTAATTAAAGCGTATTGTCGATATTCTATGCGTAAAACTTTTAGTATTCTTTTTACAAAAATAGTTTCTGTTTCAAGGATCGAAAAAATAGAGATAAATAACTATGCTTTTTAGGCGACATATAGTTTTGAAATTTATTCTAATAAAAATGTACACTATTCCCCACGTTATTTTGTTTAAATATGCTTTGCACGCTTTTTCGCAAATTTTGTAGTAAACAGTTAACTTTCTGTATCTACACCTAAAAAATAAATAAAAGTTTCTTTTATTTATAACAGTAATTTGCTCTTTCCATCAACGGTTCGATAAATATGATTTCAGAAATTTCTCAAGCTTAATTTTTTATTCTATGTACAGGCAGCCAAGATATGTTGCCTGGATTTTGCAAAATAGGTCTTTCTTTCTTATTCTTCGTTTTTTGTTTTCACATTAGATAAAATGGAACTTAAATGGCTTTTCAATGGCTTTACTAATTTCCTCTTCAATAACATTTGTCAATTTACTCCCATCTCTTAAACTAACCCATTCACCATTAACTAGATCATATCTGTTTGGACCACTGATAGGACTACTGAGCCATATTTGCTTATTTGGTGGCTGTTTGTTTATACAGTAGTTTCCATTTGGTGGCAACTCCATATTTAATACTCCATCAGAGTAATCCACTTCCAATTGGATGTAATCTTGACTTAATTCTTCTAAATTGTCAAACAAAGATTCCATGTAACTGCTAGAGATATTGTGATATTCATCGATATCAATATTATCAATCTCCGTGTTGATCTCCTTTCCATCTGTCGTCAAGATTGAATACTTCTGGCTTCTAAAAACAATGTAATTCGAGTTCGTTCTACGGGCAATTGAGCAATGGATGCTTCCTCTAGATTTAGGTCTTAAAAGACCCCCAGATAGTGATCTGGCTGGTAATGCAGCTTTATTTAAGCATTTATTAAGTGCTGCTACTTGTCTGAGCATTTTCTGTGCGAGTTTATTTGTTTCTCAAATATGTCTTGGGGTATCAAAATAGATTAAAAACAATAATACCTAATTTAATACCTAGTTGAGTCCAAAGGATTTTAAGGAAGAATTCGATTATTACTTTTTGTTCGTTTTTGATTAGGCGCCAAAGAATTTTCTTCGGTTATATAGGTTTCATTTGCACAAAAAAAGCCATCAGATAAACTGTGGCTAATGCAGCACATAACAGTGCGGTAAATTTTTTTTCTATTTTTTCACCTCAGTGATTAATGCAAATATGATTCTAATGTGGAGTATGTTTTTTCAAACCCTGTGGTTATTCGTAACCTATCAAGTAATAAGTTTATTTGTGAGTTATGTTCTTTTGTCACTATTTATGGGTATTAGGTTACTAGTAAATTAAAAAAAAAAATACCAATAACGAAAAATTGTTTTAATAAGGCAGTGAATTTTATTAAAGCATTGAATGATATGAATATTGCCTTTCGAACCTATCAACGATTAGTTCTCAATATATCCATCCTTTTGATTGTTGCTTCGGTGCTCCTTTTGTTTGAAGTTCCTGGTATTTATATTCTCATAATCACATTGTTACTCATGATATCGACATTGAACAATAATACTTTTCTTAATAGCATTTTACAAAGGTTTGTAAAATTGGATATTAATAGTGGGAGAAAAGAGATAGTCAACACTATACATTCGTTGTATGATTACCAACCTAAAACCAAAAATTGGAATAATAAAAGAATCAGAAACTTAAACACATTAAATTTCAGACACAAGGATTTTGCACTTAGGTCTGGCTATTTGACTAGAATTGAAGAGTTAGATGATTTAATTGATATAAATTACACTTTGATCAAAGATATTGCTGCGTATATTGAAGACAAGTACCAAATTCTACCATCGGAGTTGAGAATGGGAATTTCTGCAAAACCAAATTTTAGAATTATTGAATCTTTGTGTCATTATCAAAGAGACTGGTCAAATAATAAAGAAATTCAGCCAATTATCAAGTTTTTCAAAAACAGTATATCGAAGATATCTAAAATTGATAAATCAGTTAGAAAGGATAACACAATAATTTTGGTTCCTGGATCTGGTTTAGGAAGATTATCTCATGAAGTTGCACTAATGGGTTTCAAAGAAGTTCATTCGATAGAATATTCTTTATTGATGAATGCATTCAATGAATATATTTATAAAACAGATAAGGACTATGTTGTTTATCCATACATTCACTCACATTCGCATAATATCTCCAAAGATAATCAATTCAGATCATTATCAATTACTCCATTTACCAAGCCAAAGAATTTATGTTTACACCACTCCAACTTCTTGCAGTTTGATATTCCAAGCGAAAACTATGATAATGTTATAATTCTTACTGAATTTTTCGTGGATACTGCACAAAATGTCTTCGAATATATGGATCAAATCAAATATTTAATTGGAGATAAAAATGGTTATTGGGTCAATTTAGGACCCTTAAAATATGGTACTAATCCTAGAATTGAGCCTACATTAGAGGAATTCAAAGAGTTGAGATCATATTACAATTTCAAGGATGTTGAAGATACAGATCCTTTAAGTGATGAGTTGATAGGTTATCTTACCGATAAAAAGAGTTTGTGGCAAGGCTATTACGGCGTAGGAAGATGGATCTCTAAGTTAGAAAAACAATAATGTAGCTACACTTTTACTTTCATTTCATTGTATATTACTGTTAATTATATATATATTCTCAAGAGTCTACCATTTCAAAACAGTTTATATGCGTATATAGATGATTCTATTTTCCTCTGTATATCTTTCAACTGAGATACCTTTCAGCAACTATTATTTAGTAATATCATTACCTTTATTTATTTGCAATTTCTTATCTTCACCGCCACTAACAATACCAACCTTGTCATGCCAGTCAACTGCAAATACCTTGCTACCAGTATCGTTGTTTTCTCTGGTTAAGGTGTAAAGACTGCTATCTGATCTGATATCCCACACTTTAACCTTACCATCATGCGATGCACTACTAAAAATGTAATCACTCTTCGGATCCTTAGCTAAATCGACGACAAAGTTGGTGTGTCCTATCAATTGTTTTGATACAATATTATTACTCTCTCTTGGATCATGTAAAATAATATGTCTTGCACTAGAACCGGCCACTATTAAATTAGGCAATTCTAAAGCTGAAAGAAGAGAATAATTGGTCACAGAACTATTAACATTCTTACCGGTCACTAGATCCCATGTTTTAATAGAGTGATCTTGAGAGACAGAATAACCAACTGTAGAATCGTTGATAGAGAACAAAACTCCTTCAACAGGCTGAGTATGTGCTTCCAATGTGATTAACGGGGATCTTCTCTTTGTATATTCATTTGAAATTGCAAGTTTTCTTCTTTTTTTTGCAGCTGTAGATGTTAAATTGTTGAACATTTTATCATGTTCAATTGTGATAGCTTCCATATCTTTTTCATTAGTTGACCACACACAAACATTGTTATCATAAGAACCAGATAATATACGATTCTCTTTCAAACATACATCTAAAGAAACAACTGGTGCTTTATGATTTTGCAAAATTGCAATAATCTTACCTTGTTCAACATCGTCATCATCATCATCGTCAATAGTTTTTCCGCTAGAATTTTTAGTCTTCCACAAAAGCAAGTTTCTATCATTACCAGCAGATACAACTCTGGTTTCAGAGATCCATTTAACACTTTTAACAGGAGCTGAATGGCCAGCAAATTGTTTCTCAATTTTTCCACTCATATCGTAAGTTCTGACGATACCATCATAAGAACCAGTCAAAATTTTTGGTTCATATTGGTTTCCATGTAATATGTTTTCATCCTTGATTATGCTTATCGATGAAATCCAATCGTCATTATTAAAACTACTCAAGAAAATTGGAGGTAAAGTGGACTTTTTATATTCAAGAGTTAATAAAACTTCATTCAGTAAGCCTTTGGATGTTAAATATTCTGCCAAGGATGTGCTTAGAATTTCATTATTGATCAAAAAATCAAATGGAACAACATTTCCTTCTTCTCTATTATTTTGCTGAACCAACAAATAATTAACAATTTCGGAAAGTCCAAATCTCTTCAAAGAAACTGGCGCATATAAAGCATTATCATCGACTTTTAAATTTTCATCTTCTTCCCTACAGATAAACTTTATTTTTACCTGTGATTTAGTATCGGCACTCATTTCGATATTGTATTTATTTTACGGATTTAAATTATTCTAAAATAATTCTTCGAGGAAAGGTAATATATGTTAATAGTATGTCTTACAGCCAATTCTATGGATTGGAATTAAGTATACAGTGTATGCATACATTGCTTCATCTTTTAATATTTCAGCACCTCTGATGGACAGATTTATTCTTTTTTTTTTTAAAGAATTTTTTGTCATTCTCATCTAGTTATGAGCCCGCGAATTTTTTTTTTGTTTATACCTTGGATGTATCATTTTTTTTATGAAGCGACTTCGTGGGGGGCAAGCAAGACGACTCACATAGATAAATATCCCCTTAAAATTTAACACATCTCTGTTTTATCAATAATTCTACATTTGAAATAAATGTATATATATATATATTTTTGACATATTCTGTTTCCCCTTTATATACTCACTTTTCCTTTCTAACCCCTACACTCTTATTTTTCGACTAAGATATTTTGTTTTGTTCTATTTATAAAGTAGCATTTTTACTTGGCTTACTTTCCTTGCTATAATCCCGACAAATTGAATCACCATGAGACAATCATTGTATAACCAACTTGCCGGATTCAGACATTTCAAGAAAGCAAGAAATACTGAAAAGCTTTGGAATCCATTTCCAAAAAACTTTTCTAATAATTTATACAATTTTTTTAATCTTTCAGGGGGTGCAGCTACAGATTCAAGTAAGACACAGGCTCATCCCAAAAATGATGATTACGAATTAGACCTAATATCTATGAAAAAAATTCCTAAATTCAAAAGGAATCAAAGTAATAATGGTGATCTTACAAATATGGCAAAGAATATCAGGCTACGTAAAAGACACGTTCTTCCAAAGCCGTCCGTACAGAACGATTTCTCAGATACCAGTTTACTTGAAAGCTCTATAAAAACATTACTTGATGAAAGAAAGCAAAGAGACTGGGTGAATAATAATACTTTCAATCCAGATGGTAATAATACTGTGAAGGCATCGAGTTGTAAGACTTCTAAGCCAATTGATTACAGAGATGAAATAACCTATGATAAATTGTTTTCAAATATTCCGAATGATGATAGCAAGCTTAAATGTATGAATAAAGAGAATAATAAATTAGGATTGGCTTCCAAATCAAATCAGGGATATGATAATGTTATTGAAAAGTTTAATAATTTAGAAACTGTTGTGAAAATGATGGAATCGAAAATTAATAATATTGAAGGAAAATCCGCTAAAAAATTTGAAGAAATCGAGAATAAGATTGAAGATCTTAGTAAATCAAATATTGAAATAAATAAACAACTTAAATCAAAAGAATCTAATAATGATAAATTAAGTAGCAAATCCTTGGAAAAAATTGATGAAATTTTCCAATCTGAAGATAATCTTCAAATATTAGAAGATTTATTAAATGATGTCAAAAACTCACAGAAATTGGAAAGAGAATCTAAATTTAGAGAGATTAGAGCTTATGAATGGTCCAAAAACAAAATATTACATCCAGATAAAACTATTTTTTTACCATTCTATAGAGGTAATAGCAATTTAGAAAGCTCTATGAATGGATATTTCAATAATCTTTCAAACAGTAGTTTATTCCCAACGGTATCTAGAAAGCAAATGTTTGCTAGAAAAGTTAAAGGTTTTGTTAAGACATTTTTAATGATTAGTGGTTTTGGGTTTATTTCTTTGCTTGTTTTTGATATTTTTTCTTTAAGGCTTTAGATATAATGAATAAATTATATGAATACTTTTTTAACTTAATTTTACTACTTATAAATTATCATTAGATCAACTGTAAGATTTACTGAATGCATGTGAAAATTATTGTATGATAAGCCAATAAATCATGCTACCCTTGAAATTGTAATATGGTGAGCACAGTGATGTCTTTTATAATTTGAAAAAAAATTATGCCAAATGATTACGCGTCATAGGTTACGCGTCGCTATTAAAGTAACACGTAAGTCTTAACCAAGCATAGAATGAAATCAACAAATTAGCTATTAATCATAGAGAACATTTTTTTTAGAATAGTAACTCGTTTTTCCAGATTATTATTTATACGATAATATAAATTATGTATGTGCATAGGATATTTTGTACATTAGAAAGAAATAGAAAAAAATTAAACGAACAAATAATTTTTTCTCTCTCTTTATTCAAATAAAATCGGGAGATTTCCTACTCTATAAATGAAAGTTGATTGAAAAATCAAATGATCTTTTAAAATTTTATAAATATTCTATTTTCTCAAAACATCTGCCTTGGCTTAAGAGCTTAACAGCCTGATTCATTATAATATGGTTTAAATAGCATGGTCATGAGCTTCTTATTACGAAAAAAACGCAATATCAATTATTTACATGCAACAGTAATAGCCATTATAATGTTCTTAACATCTATAGTACTGCTTCTATGTAACTTACAATATAACTTAAGAGATCCTAAATCTGAACTCAGACCAATTTACTTCACATGTTCCTGATAAAATGAAAATGAAGCCTATATATATCACTAAATCACTAAATCACTAAATTTTTTGAGAAATTTTGTTCAATATATTTTTATATTTTTTATATTTAGTTTTTCTCAATAAATTTCATTGTTTTTAACAATGTATAATATGCAATCATATCAAATACTTCTACATTTCAAGAGGTGAACTTTGTTGATAGTCTGCTATTTTCTTCCGCTGGCAAGGTGTAACTATTCTGTTGTGTCGAATGGGGCGCGTCTCTAGACTTTTTTTTGTAAGTTAAAGTACAAGTCGCGTATATGAGGCAAAGAAAAAATTCAACATGCATGGCAATGATGTACAATATTGGGATAGTTGTCGTGTGAGAATAAAGGACATTAAAATCGGCTTGCCAGTGTATTACGCATAAATTATGGAGAAGGAAATCTACTTACATTTTTGTGTCACAAGGAAAGTCTCAACGGTCAAACTATAAGTTTGTAATGAATCCTGTAATTTTTATTTTTTTATAAATTTTCAATTTCATTTTTTTAATATCATTAGTTTTTCATAACCTAATTTAAGATATTCCCTTCTCTTCATACTCACCTAATATGCACCATGAAAACACAGATATTTCTTATGAAATCACTTTTCACTATTTATTTAGTACTACTAAACGGTGCCTATTGTAAAGTTACAGAAAGAATTTACAACGAATTGGCCTCAGCTGCAGAGTTGACATCACTAGCATATTGTGTACGTCTGAATGAAAAAGTAATACAAGTTAAAGAATTGTTTGAAAACCATATAAGGCAACCGATAAACTTATCCAACAAACCGTATTATGAAATCGTATCAGTTTTTGATTCGCTGAATGGATACAATGGAAGCGGTACCGGGTTTGTTGCAATAAGTCATTCTAGTAAAACAATAGCTTTGACATTCAGGGGCACTATTAATTTTGATGATATGATGACAGACTTGACAATGACTCAAGTGGAGTATGTTTCACTATTAACTGGTAAAAAGAGCTGTGAAGGTTGTAAAGTGCATTATGGGTTTTTGGAGTCACTAAAAAACACAAGAAAATATTCGATAGATTATATCAAAATTTTGAAACAAAAGTTCCCAGATTATAGAGTTCTAGTGACTGGTCATTCATTGGGAGGCGCAATAGCAACTTTAGCTGGCGTGGAATTGCAATTAGCCGGATATGATCCTTTGGTGATAACAGTTGCAAGTCCAAAAGTTGCAAATAATGAGTTTGCTACATACATCGATGGTATATTTGATATTCAGAAGCAGGATGCGCGCTACAGAAATGGAACATTGACAAGCTTGGACTCTGGGATTTGGAGAATTGCCGCGAAGGGAGATATAGTGCCAATGACACCACCTGGCACCACATATGTTCATGTGGGGCTTAATTTTGAAATAGTTGGGTTTATACCTTTGGCTCAAACTGCATCTATGGTGGAATATTGTGGCACATCAAAGAATAACAACCACCATGGCATTGAAGAGTTATTCTATATGATGATGACAACAAACGCATTTTTTCTTCATACAAACTATTTTTTACCGCAGAGTGGATGCCCACAAAACCTCTTGAAGAAGTTGAATCTATCGTACTATTGATGAGGTTGGTACCTTCACTCTGCTGAGGTATTTGGGTGGGCATTACAATAACCGCCCGCCAATGTCAGGACTTCAATTTTTTTGCAATTAAAATCACGTGACATGCACATGATGAACACATATATTTGTCCGGAACTATTTTTTTCTTGTCTTTCTTTTTTTTGTTTGTTTGAGGATATATATTTACGTAAAGGTGGTCAATGTATATGACTGAGCCTAAAACATCGGCATTTAGCATTATACATACACGTATCTATACACGCTTAAGAGGTGAATATAACCACTGTTGTTGGCCAAAACAGAAAGAGAAGTAGTACAATTGATTGGATCTACGATACGTCAGTTCTCATAAGCGTAGAGATCTGATGGATCTGAACAACTTGGTTTCGTTTCCATCCCAACAGAGGGGGTACTATCAGAGTACGTGGTTGAACGGAAAAACTGTCGCGTGCGTGGAACCGCTTATTTCATTTGATTTGTTTTCCATGTTCTTGCTATGCTTGTCCGACAAGCAAAAGTTTGCAGTGACGAGCGAGTGAATGTTCCATCCATTTATCACAGGGACATGCGAGTTGATTTCAGACAATTGCGGCAAGTGATGCGTCGGCCATTTATAATCTCCCACAACAACAGAAAATAATAAAAGCGTGCGGGGGCGGTGCAGGGTGCGCGCGCAAGATGCGCATCTTGCGCACACACAACGCATATATGTACCGCAGGCTAAAAGCAAACAAATATGCCCAGGAACGTGGAACTGCGAAGCAGAGCAAGAAAAAATAAGCGGTGACGCGACGATTTGCTTGCTGCCGATAAGTAGCTTCCGACAGTGCAGGAAGGCGGTAAAGTAATAAAAAGTTGCAATCATCCTGAGGAACTTGTTACTTATTCACACTTTCCTGTGGAACTTGTCAGCTTCACCCTGCAGGTAATGGACTCCTTTTTGGTGCGACTTGTTGTATGGGCTATCCATAGAACCGGTTCTTCAGCCAAATACTGACCTATGCAATTGTGCATGATCAGCACACGACGGAAAAGAGCAATAGGTTTCTTCCTCACCGCTGCTCTGATTTTTTGGGGGCGCGCACTAAACCTGCCATTGTTACCCGGTGCAGGAGCCGAGACTCTTGCATCCGCATATGACGTTGCTGATATATATTTTCTCTGCTTTTCTCTTTTCCTCCTTTCGGAACGAATTCCCAGAACAAGAAGCTCAAAGGAGCTTTTACAACGGGGATTTTGGTCTGCAATTCATGTACTCGGATTACTATGCATGCGGCCAGATATTTTTTATTTGAGGATTTTCGACACTAAAACCTATGCTGACGTGTAACTGTATACTGCTCATGCCCGTCTGCATAAGATCTGTCGAATATGGCGAAGAAGGAACAAAAGCCAGCAGTGCCTATTGTGCACATCACGCAAGCAAGCAACCTCAACAAGGCCTCACTGGCGGCTAAATATAGGTATTTTCGCATGACATGTACGGGGGGGGGGCTATTCTTAAAGTGAAATGGTGAAACGAAGATGACAAAAAGAGGACAACTAAGAACACAAGCAAGTGGAATCAACGGAATAGACAACAGAACAGGTTGCAAAACGAAGTAGGCATCGTTTCACACATGCGGAATTTTGCACTGTCCTCTTTGCTATCATATCAAAGGGACAGTCGTCGAAAGCCTTCGCTTCTTCCTTTCTTGTCTTGTTATTTCTTTTCTTTACTTTTCTTGTATCGTCTTCAGTTTTATCTATTGCTGATCACAGCTTTTCGCTGCAATTCACAGTTATTGTTGCTTTGCCGAACATCACATTTGAAATAATAAGCGTTGCATGCATGTCCAGAAGAGATTCAGCATGATACTTCTTTCTCAGTTTTGAGATCTCAGTTTGTTCATGTACACACACATATATCCAGACAGATAGATAGCTATATATACATGCACACCTGGTTCCCTTCTGAAAAGCTAGCCTGAGTGTTGTCTTCCTTTTTCTTCTTCGTTTTTCTTTTTTTTCTTCTTCTCTTTCTCTTTTGGTAGCTGTCTTTTTGTTTCTTTTTTATGCATCTTATATAATATGCGATAGCACTATCAGCGATATATCGAATATAAACATCATCATTTCCATCCTGTATGGATCAAGTCTCGTAAACTTTTTTTGTATTGTTTTCTTGTTTTTCCTATTGTTTCGTTTGCTAGTCATTCCAGAAATACCAATATTTTTTCCAAAAAATATTGTATATCTACCAGCCGTCTTATACGTCTTTCATACTCACGAATCTCACTATCCCTGGATAGAGTGACTGGTTTCATTTCTGCTGGTTTAAATATTGCTGTTTTTTCTTCCATTCTTCCATTTTTTTGTTTTGTTCCTTTTTATTTGTTGGCTTATTTATATATAAAATTTATTCTTTTTTCCAGAATTGATATTGTTCTTTAAAAACAACTCTAGGAAGGAAACATTTATGCTCTCATAGTAACTTAACTTAGCAAAACCAAAAGCAATATCGGTATCGATCTAGTTTTATAGAAAGACACACCTTGTGAAGTTTGATCTGCTAGCTGCTACTAGACCTCCTGCACCAGCTCATTTCTATCATATTCACCAGCAGCATAGCATGATTCAAATCAACAAACAAGCAAGTCCAATGAAATCTATTATGAATCCTTCTCATTATCCACCATATTCCTCAAAAAATAACACCTCATTCACTAGACCAACTGCCAATGCTTCACCATCAACGCAAAATGCTACTAATCAAAAGAACAAAGATTCCTTTGTGAATGAAATCTATGGCAGCAGCTCATACAAAAGATGCAGCGTAACTAGCATTTTGAATCCATCCTCTGATCCATCTTTCAAAAGAAGAAAAATTTCACTGTCTGCTTCTTCTTCAGCAAGGTCAATTGTCGCAACTACAAAGATTAACAGTTGTAAACCTATAAATAGCTCGCAAAGTAAATCGACTGGTAATCAGATTAATAATACAACACCTTGCAGCACAATATATCCACAGAAAAAACAACCACAACAACAATCCCTTTTGTCCATTGGAGGAAATGCTAGTAGCATATCTTCGCCTTTATCTGGAGAGACAGAAACTGCTACAGTATTATCTGCAATGCCCTATCCTCCTGGGGGTTACGCCGGCTTCCACGCTGCTGCCGATACCACAGGCATGCCGGTACCGCATTATCCATATAATTATTCTCATAACACGACTCCATATACCATTCCTCCGTTAGGTTCGATCCAAGCAGAAAACAGTAGAAGATTCAGCGTACCTATAGATGTTTCTAAATCTGTTCATTATCAGGAGCCATTCCCAAATCATGTTCGAAATGATCATAAAAACTTTATACAAGATAGAGGTTCTATGATGTTCTATGGTAATAATCATGCAATGAATGAAGCTCATAGTTTCAAAGCCAACATACATATATCTGCTCAATGCAATCCTGCTATTTTTCTTGTTGATGGCCAAAGACCATTACCTGAGGGGGAGCATTATAATAGTATCACTGCAGCAGCAGACACTAGTAATAATAATAATAATAATAATCTCAAGAGTACTGAATATTCAAGTATGAGCGAAAATATTCAGTTGGATCCGCAGAAGTATCCGCTAACCACCGCATTATTGAGTAACAGTCTGATAAATAGAAACAAAAAGAAAAAAGGCGGATACAGATGTAGTGGAAGTAAATGCAATGATAATTGCATATTTGGAACAGTAGTTGATTTGGCTAAACACTTGGATGAACTACAAATAAACAATGCATACAAATGTGATCACCACAATTGCTTCTACAAATATATTGGCTTTAGTACCTCAGGGTCGTTGAAGAGACATTTGAAAATCCACGAGAATGGATCAGATGTGTTTCACTGCAGATTTTGTGATAAATCATTCAAGAATGTGTTTAACAAGCACAGGCATGAGAAGTATCTTCATAGAAGATATTTGCAGGATCCTAAATAATAGAGAGGTGTGTTTCTATTTGTACTAGTTATTTTATGATGATCTATTTTTTTTTTAACTTTATTTTAGCTCTAACTTATTTAATTGTTATTTTATTTTTCTAACCTGTGCTATACAATAATATATGTAATCTATTTTCTGTTTTATTTATTTATTTTTTGATCTTCTAATATTTATATTAATACTACTCATTAGGTTTTTGTCTGGTATTTGATTATCCATTGGTTTTCTCTTTTTTTCCTGCATAATAATTCATTTCAAAGTAAAACATGCATGAAAATAAGCAGCAACGAACAAACAAACTAATTGTTGCAAAATTTAAAGTTAAGCCTATTTCGGCAGTTTAAATAATTTATTTTTTGGGAAAGTCGATTGAGAAAGAGAGAACAAAAAGTGTCTCAATGCACGCACTTTTGATAACCGATGACAGTTTGCCGAAACATTTGGAAAGCGTGAGACACAAAATGAATGTTATTTACCTCTTAATTTATAATAAATACAGTGATATTTTCGATTAAATATATCATTTGGTTCATATTATGAAATACTTGTTTTATTATATTAATATTCTCACATTGCCTGTTGCTAATATACTGCGTTCAGAATGAATTTTTTTTAAAAAAAAATTGTAGCCTGCTATTTTATTTTGTGAAATTATGGTATACTTAAAAGCTACACTCTGGACTAGTAGATGCAAGACTTGAAATATGTTCAGGTTAAACTTGTTCATACATATGTACAGATGTTTTATAGATTTCACGTGTTACTGATAAAGCATATAGTAATACGTAAGTGGAAATATGTTGATAACTAATTCTTATCTGGTTTTAAGTACAATATTTGTTTGATCTTAGATGTTAATTTGGAATTTTATTCTGGGTGAAAGAGCTATATTGCTTTATACTTTAAACAGTAATTAGATGCATAAGTAGAAAAAATATTTTTAATAGTTGCTATCATCTAATTATTATTATTATAATTGTTATTCACATGACCATCCTCTACCAAATATAGCGATATAAGTTTACGGGGTTAATGTCAAATTAACTTTTGACTATCGCGATTGAACACGGTTCTATATTATAAAGATTTTTTTTTGTTTATATAAGGTCATATTAAAACATTCTGCTACTGAAAATAGGGGGGAGGGGGTCACACAAATGGAATATAGTTCAATGGATTCTTCGCCAACTCTATTAAACATTGTGCCAGGAATTCAAAATAATGCATATGTTGATAAACATGCAACAAATCAATACCAATGTACTGATTCCAGTCAATATTGGCAAAAAAACTGTCATACTTGAACAAACCAGTGTAGCTTATTTCAGATTTAGCCTGAGGTACAGGCTTGGCACTTTCTATTTCAAACTCCAACCCAGCATGATAATACTCTTTAGATGGTGGTAATAATGGTACATAATCATCTTTTGCAATGACTCTCCAAAACCCTTTTCCTAGTTTTGTTATTTTCCCATTTCTGAAGTCTCTATCCAACTCCGTGCTATTAAATAAAACATCTGTAAAATTTGCAAAATTCTGATTTCCAACCCTCGGACCACCAAATGTGATAATAGTTGGTTCAAGGCCAATCAATTGTAAATCAAGACCCAATAAAAGTGCATATGCTCCGCCCAATGAATGTCCAGTAACCACCACTTTAAATTGATGATACTCATCATCAACATATTTTTTAATAAGGACAGCTAAATCTTTATAATACTCTTTGTAATGATCAAAGAATCCAGAATGCACTTGACATCCTTCACATTTTTTAGTCGTATTAACTAGCGGTTCGTACTCTTCAGGGAGTAAGTTCAAATCAATTTTGGCATCGTTGATATCGGCTGTACCCCTGAAAGCCACTACTATTTCTCTCTCTAAATAATCTGCCGCTATAAATCCAGCACCATAGATATGATTCTTCTCACGGTACTTTGTATCATGATCAAAAACATTAATTACACTGTATCTGTATTCTTGTTCCTCGCAGAAGTCCAATGCACACCTCAATTTGTCTCCTGATCTGAGGCCTCTTGGGAAAATTGGACTGATACAATACGCAACTGTGGAAAGATTGGCATTGAGGTAGAGCTGATCGTATATAATGTCTGAGTAGTTATTCACTTGATACTGAGTTGTAAATTCTGGGAGTTCTAGGCTGGCGTTGAAACTTTGGGCTTTTTCTACCAAGGCCAATTGTTTATTTGGCAACACAGGACTACCTAAGCACCATTCAAGCAAAAGTGCTAAGGTGAATAATTGTAAAAGCATTTTGATATAGCTGAACAAATCTGTAGAACATTAACTTTAAAAAAAACTTGTTGTATGTTTTCTCTAATGCATTGTCAATCTATAATATTTGGAATATTTAAGGTGTTACCTTAGGAAATTCAAATGATATTTATAACATTAGTAAGGTTGTGGGGTAATAATATTAATAAAACAAAATAAACCCCTCCTAATATCGAAAGGCGACTTCGATCAGGGTGAATGTGCTACAACAAAGACGGTAGTCTCTATCCACATGAGGAGGAGGAGGAGGCACGGCAGTATCAATCCATAGAAACGTTTGGAAAATTGTAACACATGAATGGAAAATCCAACGTTTTATACTTCGTCAAAGTTCTAGTGTCAAAGCTTCTATAAAGAATTTTCATAATTCGAGAAGATGGCTGGAATTTCCCATGAAGGCTCTCAAAGTAGTAATTTTTTTTGATATTGATGCCGTGAATGTCATCAGTTATGCATGGTAGAATCTTCTTTCTACTATTTTCCTTCAACCTGTGTAAATGATGCTATTTTTACAAAAATTCTCATTAAGGTATGCAATGCGCATTCAACAAAAAAAAAAAAAAGAAAAAAGAGAGATAATTATGAGCTCGTGCATGCCTGTGTTTTCAGTGCAGGGAGCAGAGAACTCATTAAAATTGCAGCTTTCAGACAGATAAAACAAAAAAAAAAAAGAGAGTAAAAATGAAAGCTTCTAAGTAATCTTATCAATTATTCACAACCTACTAAATTGGTGAATGTACTTTTAAAATTTCATATACAAATACAATCCAAAATAATTTTATCAAAAAGTTTACTAATTTTATTTCTCTTTTGTTAAGGTACAGGATATGTTAAAT
Organism: Saccharomycopsis schoenii; assembly: GCA_010994365.1. Taxonomy (NCBI): domain Eukaryota; kingdom Fungi; phylum Ascomycota; class Saccharomycetes; order Ascoideales; family Saccharomycopsidaceae; genus Saccharomycopsis; species Saccharomycopsis schoenii. The sequence continues at coordinate 694,267 of JNFU01000006.1, read as the reverse complement.
CAATTAATTTTTGGATTACTTCTTTCTTTATCACATCTTTCCCAAGCTTTCAACTGTGATAGCAATGAGTTTAATGACTTCAATTTTGGTTCTATTAAGGGTCTTCATCATGTCTCTTTAATCAAAGAAACACCGCCATCAGTATCCAATCTAACATGGTTCATAAATTTGTGCGGATCTATTAATGTTTCGGAAAACAAAGATTATGAAGCTTTGTTGAGTAACTGCCCACAAAATTCACAGATTTGTGGTATAAAATATGTCTCAGTGCCAGGAATGGAACCGATTAAGACTGAAGTGATTTCTCTTTCCGATTCATTATCTCAGGAAGTCTTAGTAAATAAGAATTACAAAAACCCCAACAAGAATGATGAAGAAACATCTTTGGTAGAAGTTAAGCTCAGTGGTGGAAACTGGGGATCAAATACACTTAATACTAAGTTATCCTTAATATGTGACAAAGATGCCAATGATGATACAGAAAATGTTAAGGTATCTATATGGGATGAGTCTACATTATCTATTAATCTAGCTTCATCTACATTATGCACAAAGCGTTCTGATAAGCCAGATAATGATAATAAGCATGGTGAAAACGACAATAAAAAAGCAAGCGGTGGATTGTTGGGGTTTATTTTCAGTTTGATTTTTAACTTGATTTGTGTTGTGATTGCTATCTACATTGCAATGTTCGGTCTTACATATTTGAAAAAGGGTGGTAGTTTTGCCGATATTCATACAGATGTTAGCGGAAAGTTATTGGATATTGGATCCAATATTCCTGCGTTTATCAGAGAAATTATAGACAGGTTTACCGGAAGCAGTTCTAACAGAGGTGGCTATAGCGCTGTATAATTAAGTTAGCTATTATTCAATATAGTGAATTTTGTATTTTATATTCTGAAAAAATTCGAAAAAAAAAGATCAGGAATTGATTTGGTTTCGACCAAAAAAAATTTTTAAAGCTAAATATACATTTACAGTATTTTGAAACCCGAATAACAAAAAGAAGAGCAAATTAGTTGAACCAAAGGCCTAAGAATATAAAAATGACTTTAATATTGATACTTGGGTGTGATTGATATGTGTCAAAACTATCAGCCGGAAAATTAACAAATGCAAAAATCACCAGCGCTCGCAAAAAAAAAAGCATTTTTCAACTCTTTATATTACCCTGTCGTTACATATTTACACCTTTACATCACCAAGCACGCAAAAAAAAAAAAAGATGCTTTGTTCTACCAATGAAAAAAAAAATTTCACTTCAAGTTTTGTTCTCATGTATCTGACTTGAAAATTTTTTTTATTTAACTCTTCGATTTCCCTCAAATCCTTTTGTGCTTTCCTTACTTTTTATTAAATTGTTTTTTTTTACTTTCCTCATCTACAAATTCTATAAACACTAATACATTAATAATGTCTCACAGAAAGTACGAAGCTCCACGTCACGGTCATTTAGGTTTCTTGCCAAAGAAGAGAGCCGCCAGACACCAAGGTAAAATAAAGTCATTCCCAAAAGATGACAAAACTAAACCAGTTTCTTTAACTGCTTTCTTAGGTTACAAGGCCGGTATGACCACTACTGTTAGAGATTTGGACAGACCAGGCTCCAAGATGAACAAGAAGGAAATTGTTGAAGCTGTTTCCGTTGTTGACACTCCACCTGTCGTTGTTGTCGGTGCCGTTGGTTACGTTGAAACCCCAAGAGGTTTAAGATCTTTGACCACCGTCTGGGCTGAACACTTATCTGATGAAGTTAAGAGAAGATTCTACAAGAACTGGTACAAGTCTAAGAAGAAGGCTTTCACCAAGTACTCTGCTAACTTCGCTAAGAACTCTGAAAAGGAATTCGCCAGAATTATTAAGTACTCCACTGTTGTTAGAGTTTTAGTTCACACCCAAATCAAGAAGACTCCATTGTCTCAAAAGAAGGCTCACTTAGCTGAAATTCAATTGAACGGTGGTTCTATTGCTGACAAAGTTAACTGGATCAAGGAGCACTTGGAAAAGACCGTTTCTGTTGATTCTGTTTTCGAGCAAAACGAAATGATTGATGTCATTGCTGTTACCAAGGGTCACGGTTTTGAAGGTGTTACCCACAGATACGGTACTAAGAAATTACCAAGAAAGACCCACAGAGGTTTAAGAAAGGTTGCTTGTATTGGTGCTTGGCATCCAGCCCACGTTCAATGGACTGTTGCTCGTGCTGGTCAAAACGGTTACCATCACAGAACTTCCATTAACCACAAGGTTTACAGAGTTGGTAAGGGCAGTGATGAATCTAACGGTTCCACTGAATTTGACAGAACCAAGAAGACTATCAACCCAATGGGTGGTTTCGTCAGATATGGTGAAGTCAAGAACGATTTTGTCGTTGTCAAGGGTTCTATCCCAGGTATCAAGAAGAGAATTATCACTTTGAGAAAATCCTTATACGTTGACACCTCTAGAAGAGCCACTGAACAAGTTAACTTGAAATGGATTGATACCGCTTCCAAATTCGGTAAAGGTAGATTCCAAACCCCAGCTGAAAAGTTTGCTTTCATGGGTACTCTTAAGAAGGACTTATAAGTTTCTCTTTCAAGTGGTTCTTATGTTTGATATAAGTTTTAATTTATGTGTAAGTATTTATTTAGTAATATGAATGTATATTTTCGCGTGAATTTTCTTATTTTTTTAAAAAGACGACTTTTGTCACTGTAGTTACAATCAGTATATTAAAAAAATTAGTTTAATTGACATAAAAACAGGAAATTGGAAAGATTTATTATTTCCATACATTCTTAAATAAGTCATCATCAAGACTACTGTTTGTTCTACCTTGAGATTTAGTGGATGAAAAGCTTGGGTTACTATTATTCCATACATTTCTTTCTACTGCACTTGCATTATTAGAGTCGGTTGAGTTTGAACTTGGAACTGCATTTAAATTCAAAGAAGCCAATGAGCCATTTAAAGATCCGGTTGATTGGAATTGTGGTTGATTGTAAATATTAGCTGCCGGCTTATTAGTATTTGTTGGCTTTGAGTATAATGCAAGAATAGACTTTTTCAAATCAGGTCTATTAGAACGACCAGAATTCATTGCAGATTGGGTTGAGTTGAACCCAGCGGTCTTAGAACTATTATCATTAGCGGCAGCAACGGCATTACTGTTTAATAAAGAAGGAGCACTTGATCCAAAATTCAAATCTAATAAGTTTGATGTGTTGCTCTTAACTGGCTGTGAGGCTGTTGAACTAACAGATGATGATACGGAAGATTTCAGAGTCTTTGAGTCACTTAAGCCACCCAAAAGTTCAAAAACGTCAGGCTCCGCACTTTTTCTCACAGTAGGTTGAACACTAGCACTAGGGTTCTTTGGGATACTATTCATGACGTTTGGGACATTGGAAGTGCTACCAGAGCATTTGATGGTACTTGGGTCAGGAACAGTTTTCGTAGATACCCATTTTTTCAATTCGTACTTTGTTCTAATGAAGTTCTGCATTTTACTATCTTCTGGAACATAATCCTTAGGTAAATTGTGTTCCCAATAAGTGTTTGCCTTTTCATTACCCCAATTAACCATTGACTGCACTTGTTCATCGGTCCATGAATCTAAATCTATCGACTTTACCCTGGAGATGTGCGTGCCCATTGATCTATGAATACCTGAACATCTAATACAGATATATATTCCCAAATTCCAAGAAGCCCATCTTGGGTTTGTAGCTGTTTTGCAATCTGCACATCTTGTATTTGAACCCTGTTTAACTAGATTCTTCAATACTTGTTGATTTCCTTCGTTATGGGTTCTTCTTGAACCGGTACTGTTGTGATTCGTTCTACTTCTGTACGAGGACATTATCGCTACTTAATTTCTGCTAGTTTTCTTCACAAAAACACAAAAATCCGATATGCACTTGAAGTTACAGATCCGTCTAATTCTGATCCTCAGCTGTATTCTTTTTATTTTATACCGGTATGTCTATAAAGATCTTATATAAAGATATAGAAGCGATTCAAGTTAGATCCTCTCATTTTATGTGTGTGGACTATATCTATTTCGCCAGCGTGCTATAATTTCCAAGATTTTTTTCTTTTCTGCTTCGTTGACAAAATTTGAACGCACAACAAATGATAAAACACTAGATAACAAATTTCTACTTGGAAATGGTTCGCAGCACCGTGCGGACTATTATACGATGATGATGACGGAGATAATAGAACCTTACATAGATAAATAGAATATAGAAGAGATTGAGATTGAATATTTATTGGATTTTGCACAATTGCTTGTACGAAAAGGTTATTCTTTTTTATTTATTTTATTTTGGGAATTAGACCATATATCCGATGAAGGAGAAAGCCAGAACAAAAAAAACAGTGTCCGAATTCTTTTTATCTCAAATAGAAACAGCTACTGGCTGATCTAACTGAATATCTAAGGCAGCACTACCGTCATTGAAAGTGTTAACCAACTTGTAGTTTTCGGTATTGACTTTCTCAATTTCCGGATGATACAAACCGGTAGATCTAATCGCATCGATAGGCTTGATGGTCTGTCTACCGTTTTTGAAAACATACCTAGCAAGGGAAGTACATGCTGTTCTGTTCTTCTGAGATGGTAATGTGAATTTGGATAAAAAGTAAAGTGATTTTTCGTCCCAACACAAGACTCGAGAAGTAATATTGTATTTTTCGTAGGGCTTGATTTCCTTTTTGAAATTACATTGAACACCAGCAACAGCAAGGTAAGGGAAAACACCAACACGGCTACTAAATTCAACTAAAAACTTTTGGAAAATAGTAGAGACACCATGGGTTCTGGCAATGTCAAGCTCTTCAAAATAAGTGGAGTTGGACTTGTGCAAGAACATGTCGACCTCGAATGGGGAGTTATACGTCTTCCAGAACAGCAGCTTGAAAATACCGAATTTCTTTTCTTCTTTGGTTTTGAATGACGGTCCCAATTGAGGTTTCATACCAAATTTTCTTTTAATTTGTGGGATAATTAATAATTTGACTACTTGATTATAGAATCTAAAAAAGTAAGCAAATGGAAGTGTCTTGTATGAACTGATGAAATACAAAGCAATAATTACTTTTAAAGCAGTTTTTAAGAAGGACATTCTGTTATTGATACTAATGTGTAGTTAATTGTAAAGTGGACTAAAGATATGATTGAATTGATTGATTGATTTCTGTAAAACTATATATGATTAAACCTATCGGTTTCTTTCAGTAAAACCAAATTAAAAACCCACAAGATAGATTGCAAATGCTTCTAAAACTATATCTTTTTTTTTGCTTAAGTGAAAATTTACCCCTTTTGGCGCTTATATCGTAACCCCGATCTGATTATTGAATTATCCGACTCAACATTTTATTGTTTTAATGAGCTATATTAAAATCTAAGAAAAAATAAACAAGAGTACAAAGCAGTTACGAATATGCATTTTTTATTCATTTATCATTTATTAAATTTGCTGCAAGCAGCTATACTTATATTCAAAGATCATTTTTGGGTACTGTCGGAAAAATGTTTCCCAGGTGTATCTGTTCCGTCCTTTTTTGACTGTATATTTTCTTTTTGTAATTTGTTAATCTAATGTTGAAAATGTCTTTATTTAACTTAAAAAGTTTATTTCTTTTTTCTAAGTCTTGAATCTTGGCCTTCAATTCTACCTGCTCCCTTTTCACCAACTTCAACTTATCTTGTAATTCTTTCAATGACTTGCTTCTAAGCTCCTTCCCATTTTCAGAACTGGAATTTGGCAGAGCAGTATTATCTAACTTGCTTTCAGCTGACTTATCGTCTTCTGGGTCAGCTTTATGGCCTTTATCTGTCCAACTCATTATTTTATTCCAACTGGACGATTTTTCATTTATCAAAAAAGTTATCATCTTTTCCTTTCCTTGTTTACCTTTCAACTCCTTTAAAAGCTCTGACATCTCGCTGCCTTCATATATGTTCTCACTAAATGCTTTGTCGCTTTTTAAATGCAGATCACAGATGTAAAAGAAGTCTTTCTGATTACTTGTGACTAATACAGTCACCGTTGGCTTATAGCATATAAAACATGATTTTGCATCGGATTCTGCTACTTTCCGCAATCTATATATATTGTCAAAAGGAAGAGTACTCATCGAGATAAATATTTCAAAAATATTGTTTACTTGTTGATGTTTTTGAAGCTTGTTTTTCATAATTCCAGAAGTACAACTCAATTTGGGTAATCTGTTACCTTTAATCACCGATAGATCTGTTTATGGTAGCAATTAAAAGCGGCGATAAAAAAGAAAAACATGCAAGATTAGTGCCCATAACCATCGGAGGTAAGGTCCTCAGCTTACACAGTCCGTGAATCTTTTCTTGAAAATTAAAGTTTAAACTAATCTATTATATTAATTAAATCATAGAAGAAATTAGAAAAACTTATATATAACTGCCATACTATTCATAAATTCAACCAGACCAAAATTGATAGGAGTTAGGTGCTTCTACGCTAATTGGATTCAAATCCTCTTCATCATCATCAGAGCCTTCCTCACAGTAATCCCTTGCACGCCTTTTGAACAATCTCATATCTGTCAATGAGCTAAGCTCTTTTCTTAATTCTTTCATGTAATTTTCCATTTGCTTGATTTCTAGTTGCAATGCGCCCACATCAACATCGGAAGCTGCTCTATAATTATCAATTATTTTTGGAACCGACTTCAGACCTTCACTTACTGCCGTGGCTGCAGTCATAGTTGCTGTTGTTGTGGTAGTAGTAGGAGTAGTCATACTGGAAGTTTCTGTAGCAGGAACTGCTTGTCCGTTAGCTGGCTCACTAGCTGAATTATCATGTTTCAAATCGTTGGTAGATGTGACTTGACTTTCAATTGCATTAATAACAGGGTTGATATACACTTGTTCAGATTCGTTTAATTTTGTCTCGTCGGCTTTTCTAGCATTAGAATCAACAACGCTACTTTTCAATAATTCTAAACTTCTCATCATTTTGGTATGCAACTTATCAAATGATTCATAAATATCTTTTTGACGCTTACTCATGCTAAGCTTACGCGTAATAACATCATCCTGCAAATTCATCAACGTTTTCTTTTGTTGCTCGATTTCCATTTCTGCAGCAGATAGTTTCTCTAATTTTAATTCAACTTTATTAATGGACTGATTTATAATTGTGGAAACTAAGTAGTTCAACTGTCTTTCCTCATAGGTCGCAAACAAATGGGAACGGCCTGCTATACCAGCAATTGATGCCGATAAATTTTCCTTGAAAGATCCACTAAAAGTAGAATCCTGTTTTTCAGGTTCATCTGTCTTTATAGAGACGGTAGGTTCTAGTTCAGTGAGAGTAATATCGTCACTTTTCCCACTTTCTATTGAATTTTTCAATTTGTTTAGGTAAATTTCATCAATTTTTTTAATAGCTCTATTCTTTGCCGCTATTACGACATCTTTGTCCACTAAATTACTCAAGTAGGTAATGGTGGAAATCACAGGATTATCAGTCGGTGAATATGGCAAATGAGGTGCATATTTTAATGGTCCTAAGTTTTCCATACTATCAAGGAAAGGATCTTCAATAGGTAATTGCAAAAATCTTGCAATACACTGATCAGGTGATTTTGTTCCCACAAATGTTGCAATTCTTAGCCAATCAAATTTTGTACCATGATCACCACTAACAGAATTCTCCTGAACAGCAATCAACAACTTTTGCAATTCTAATTTGCTCCAATTTGAATTATAATCATTGATAATCTTTGACTTTTTGAAAGAGCGTTCCTCATCCAAGTTTTTGTTCTTTTTGATATCCTCTGTAACATTTCCATGATTATTATCAATATTATTTTTAGACTCAACATTAGTTGTCTCAGGTATATCATTCTTTTGATAACTCAACATAGTCTTGAGTTTTTCCAATTTTTCTTTTTCATATTTTACTGGAAGAGTAAAACTTTCAAAAGGAAATAACCCACGGGGATTATCATATCCAATAGATGCATTAGGGATTGCCGGAGGTGCTACTGGCATAACTTTATTTTCAGGATTTACTTGATAATTTATAATTCCCCATTTCGTTAAGAATCTATGAATTCTTAATAAACAACCAACATCCCCCGCCAAATTTCTTCTAATGGCGGTGAGTGATAAATATTCATTAGGGTTTAATCTATAAGCATTAACCATGAAATTTCTATAGTAAACATAAATTAAAGGGGTTTTTGAAGAATTAGAATTATTGAAAAATTCTGGAATACCCCTTATTTCAATATCATTGATCTTATTAAGGGAAAACCACGAAGCATAGGAAGGAAGAATAATTTTATGTAGCTGGGGAATTTCTTCCAAATCATGTTTCACATCATAAGATTCTTGGGGATTTACTTTTTTGGCTAAAGAGTCACTGGGCTTTTCATCTTCTATACTTTTCGGTTCTTCAGTATTGCCTTTCATTATTACATCCGTACCTTCTATTTCTGATACTTTCTGCTCGCTTGCTGGAAAATCTTTTCGAGGAACCTGCTGTTCAATTGTAACAGGAGTTGGCTCGGCATTTTCTTTATCTTTATCTTTGATCGTGTTATCATTGTTTGATCCATTGCGAGTGATTCGTTCATGGCTGTCTATATTAATCTCCATCGGTGCATCTGATATGCTCAAAGCTTCTGGCAAATTTGGGTCCTTAATTGTTAACTCTTTATTTTCAGGTGATTCCGTATCCAATTTGTCACTCACGGCATTATGACTACTTGTAGTACTGTCAATTTCCTTTTGTATAGCCAAATTTTCAGCAGCTAATACAGAGCCGCTGCTATTATTATTCTCATCATTTGCTTTCTTATTATCCACATTTTCTGTCAGTAGAACGGAGTTTTTAGAAATTGTTGATGGCTCTATTTCCAATTGAGACAGTACCTGTTGGATAACTGAATTTTCACTACTTTTCTCAATTGAAGCTGATGCTTGATTGGATTGTTTGGTGTTCGAAGATAAATACTCGGAACCACTTTGTATCATGCCAGTCGTCTCTGGCACTGATAGTTCAATACTTAAAGCCACGTCAGACTTAACAACAGGATTCATTTCATTAGATGCTGCCTTGATAATTTGATCAGATTCTGCAAGAGCATGTTTTTTAATCTCTATTGGGGATGATTGAGGTTTAATTTTTTCAATCTTTTTAGAATCATCTGTAACAGCAATTGATGTATCTGCAATGTTATTTGGTTTATTTGTTGGAGCAGTAGCTTCAGCTGATGAAGAATCAAGTCCACCTTTTGTACTAGATACCAGAAGGATTTCATGTGTTGGATTCTCTGAAATTGTTGACGCATTATTTTCAATTCCTGATGGGACTGATAATTCATTAGCTGGAAGTAACATTTCAGTCTCTTGCTCATTATTAGAGGATTCGTAAATATTAGGTCCAACTGGGACTGTTTGTAAAAGATCAGATTGAAGGGGCGTATCTATATCGTTGGTTTGATTAACATTAGATTCAGCATTAGGTTCCACTGTGGATGCCTGCTGCACATTAGATTGGCTACTCATATCAGCATTATCTGGGGTGATTGTAGTAGAATCGGCATTCAATTGAGCCATTGTATCTGTGGACTCGGGCACCCCTGCATTCGATTGGGGATTATCTGTATTCATAATGCAAAATAAAATAAATCAATATTTTTCGTTTGTTATTCTCTATTTATTGGAATTCAATTATAAATGTTAGTTTGCAAAAGATTTCTCAACGCGTTAATATCTGAAAGTTGTTTACATTTTCGTGGTTCTATTTCTTCCTTATTTCTCTTTTTTTTTTTTTTTTTTTTTTTTTTTTTTTTTTTTTTTTTTTTTTTTTTTTTTGTTTCTCTCTATTTTTTGTTGCCCTTTCTTTTTAGCTTAGAGTGCGCCAACCAATTTGAAATTTACCAATTGAATGAAGAATCAGCGGGTAACCGTTAGTAAAGATGCAAATCTATAAGCATAACATGTTTTAATGGATATGGCAATTTCATAAAATATCAGTTCATATGACACAAGCCAAAAGAAACTACTTATTATCTAAAAATCTATTAATATGTATTACTTGAATGCATTGATTTCGAATTTATATAATATTAATACAGGTATTTTGAATTTCCATAATAATTTCCGTTGTAATTATTGTTTGATGAGAACTTTCCAGTCGTACTATTGTTTGGCTGATTAGTGTTTTTGTAATCATGGCCATTATTATAGCTAGAATCGTCATTACTATTGTCTCTCTCATTCGGTGAAAATCTGTTCTGCTGGTAATTATTTTTAAGATTGTTAGGGTGATAGTTGCCATTTTGTTGATAGTTAGTAATCTGCTGATAGCTATTATTTTGCTGATAGCTATTACTATTCTGATAATCATTATTCCCGTTAAACCCTGACGGAAATCTGTTTTGTTGGGGTGATTGAAATCTATTTTGGGGACCTTGCGAAAATCTATTTTGAACACCTGATGGAAATCTATTCATATTACCATTGACAATATTATGTGAATCTTTGTTGGGTCTGTTGGGATTACGTGGAAATCGACCGGAATTCGTTGGATTAGCTAGAAACTGATTATTTGAGGGTTTATTTGATCCACCAGATGGTATAAAGTCAATTTTACTACCACCATTATTCCTATCACCAGCTGCAGAACTTCTTTTATCAACATTAGGATTTATAGGATTAGGTATAGTTCCGGTTCTTTTTGGTACAGGTATTGCACTAGATAAAGGAACAACATCATTATTATTATTGTAGATACTAGGCATCAGCTTCGGTTTCTTAATATTCTTTCTGACTTTAGCAAATAAATTACTCTGCTTTTTGGCTTTGTGTTGTGTATTGAAAATCGAAGGCCGTTTTTTATCATTTATGGTCCTTTTGGCATCATCTACTTCACCATTCGTTACTACAGGCTTATTAGGTAGGCTGCTAGGAGTGAGTATTTCATTGGATCGTTTTGATATCTCAGAGTTGTCTTTCTCTTTCTGCTTGTCTTGTGTTTCCTTACCTCTCTTTTCCTTTTTATCTGTTTTATACTTTTTCTTTTGTTTCCTCTCGGGTGGAATTTGAGGTGCTACCAACTCACCGTCTAAAAAACCAGGATAGGCTGTTGTCACAAGAGATCTTGATTCCGCATTATCAAGAAGATCTCTCCAAACCCTGCTACCATATAGCGACTCCTTATTACCTAGTATCCACAAAGTTGTTTTTGCACGCGTAAGTCCAACATTCATTCTTCTTATATCGTTCAAGAAACCAACACCATTTGCTCTGACAAGTGACATTATAATAATTTCTTTTTCTTGGCCTTGGAAACCATCAATTGTATTGAAATCGATCACATCTAAAATGGGTTTACCAAAATATCTTACAAAAACATTCTTTAATTTGAAAATTTGTTCCTTATAAGGTGAAATAATACCAATTTTGCCATCCAAAGATAAATTCTTCTTTAAAGTAAGCTTTTCTAACGATTTAACAAGGTCAAGTGCAATATTTGCTTCTGCGATGTTAAAAAAAGACTTAGTTCTGGAACTCAATTCTTGTTTCCCTGACACATTGAAGAACCTATATGGAGATAATGGATACTTTTCGTGCCAGAATCGTGTGTTTACGCGCCCCATATCTGGCCCATCGATTAATTTAGAATCATAGAACTCTTCGCTAGGAAATTCTGAAATATCAGGATGCATACGATATTGGACATTTAACAAGTAAATAGAATCAGGATGATTTTTTTGCATTCTTACAAACAAACTTTGATCATACTTGAAGGTAGCAGCAGTTTGAGATAAAACCGTGGGAGGTAGCTGATTAGGATCACCAACCATAATACATCTTTCAAAACCATATCTCAAAGGAATAATCGCAGATAATTCTGTACATTGACAAGCTTCATCAATAATAACAGTATCACAAGAAAGGTTCATATTTCTGACAAAATCATGTGCAGAACCAGAAAGTGTGGAACATATAATGTTAGCCTCATTTAAGATTTTGAATTGAATATTTCTTTTATCAAGCTCTTTGTTACGATAAGAAATGGATGCATTCTGCCTTTGTTCATCAAGCTTTCTTCCCAATTCGTTCTTGTTTTTGGTGATTTCTCGTAGTTTGAATTGTAAACTGATGACTTTCTCCTCGGAAATTTTATCAGATTCTAGTTCTTTCCTAATTTTATCTCTCTCAGCAAGACATTGATTAAGTCTTTCCCTAATAGAATGATCGATTACAGGTTTATCTGCATCTCTCGAACCCAACTGCTTTTCTACTAATTCTTCTAACGTAAGATCTTTAACAGCATTATTAATAGCATCCGATCTACCTAAACGAACAACCTTAGGTTTAAATTCTTCTCCACGAGCATTTCTGGATGAAGATCTTAAACGAAGAACCAATTCATCTACTGCTGCATTACTTGGTGCGCAAATCAAAATCTTTTTCTTTTTGTCAAAATTCAGACCATTTGAAGGAATAGATATTGCGTTGGGATTAGTATCCGTCAAAAGATATCCAACAATACCTAAAATAGTCTTAGTCTTACCTGTACCAGGTGGACCTTGAATCAATGAGAACCCTTTATTATGAACAGAACCGTAAATAGCTCGAGCCTGCGATTTATTTACATTATAAATTTTAATCATTTGATCAAAAAGAGATTCATCTTCAATTTTCTCATAAGATGGCTTGGCTTTAAGAATACTAGGGAGCATATCATAATACGACAAACCCATTAGCGAAGAATATTCTCTCTCTATAGTAGTCATTTGCAACACTTTCATTGCAATAATATCAGTCTGTGGGGACAAAATAGGAATCATCGGGTTTTGTCTTGGGGAAATCCTGAGCGTAATATCTGCAAACTCGGCATTTGCTGACTTTATTTCACGAACCTTTGCCAAGCAATTGATATTATTATTTTCTAGTGATCTAGGATTTATATCTTCGGCATTAACAGAAGGATCTATAGATATAGATAATACAAGCAAATCTGACTCACCAATCCTATGGTCTTCTAAAACTGATTTTTTGACAGAAGCATAAATATCAAAAAAACTATCAACAGAAGTACGAGAACCCACCAACATACTAAAAGGCTTATTTGATACAAGTTCCCTCGCTTGGACAATAGCTTGCCATGCCTCCAAAAGGAGTAAATTCAGAAAAACAGATTGATATTGTCTAATATCTTTAAAAACATCTTCAACATTTTTATAATTATCTATGGTAAATCCTGAAGGAATATTCCCTTCTCCGGTGTATGACCAACTCAATATTGTTTTATAAAGAGGATCCAAACTAACATTTAATCTCTTTCTCATATTAATTTCCTTTCTGCGTTGCTCCTCTATCGGATTAATCTTCTTTGTAGATATTGATGTCTTCATTGACATTTTTTCCAAAAGAGTAATTTTATCTTTTTGTTTCTTTCCCATCAATTCGCTGAAGCCCTTTGAGCCTTTATCATCTCCATCACTATCATCACTTTCATCGTCACTATCCCGTTTACGTCTTTTACTGTGAAAACCAGATTTACTAGGTGGATGAATAACAGCAGGCGTGACAGAGGATGATCTACTGCTCTTGAGCTCACTTCTGAGACGATCCAATTTAGAAGCTGATTTAGTAATTTTTGGTTCCTCTGAGTTATCCTTGCGTCTAGAGCTGAGAGTAACAGCAGCTTTTTGTGGATGTTCTTCTGCCAAAATTCTTTCAACCAATTCTTCATTAAGTGTTCTTGCTCTAGAAAGAATTTCACTTCTCTGGTTGGAATCCAATTTGTTTTTAAATTTCTTTGCTACAATGGAGTAGCGAACTAAGTACTCAACTACATGATCAGGGAATTTCAAATTTAACTCGGCTGCTAAATCTATAGTTCTGAAAATTAGATCAACACATAAAGTTAGCAATGCAGTGTCACTTAATCTGAGCCAGACCATCATAGGCTGAAATGAGTTCATAATCTTTTGAAATAATTCTTTGGTGGATTCTGAATTTCCAGATGAGCCATCATTAATATAAACAGAAAAACTTTTAAGTGAATTCAAAGTCAAATGTGACAAGTCCAAAGTATCCCTTGTATATTCAACCAAATCAGATACGTTATAATGTAATGCCCAATCAATGGTTTTCTTATATATATGCACCAAAAAGTTCCAACATTGATTCCAAAATTCCTGTAAGGTTGTCCTGTTCAAAATTCGAGTAATGGTAGATTTATCTGTCTGGATTAAAAGACCATCTATTGGATCGTTTAAAGCATTAATAACATCCATTAGAATTCTAACAGTTTTAGGACATGGTTCATAGTAACCTGATTTAACCAAATTTTTCAATGCTGAAGTAAGTGACAATAAACAATTTTCAGCATGATCTTTTAAAATGGATTGAATGCCTTCATACCTACCAGTACTGTCATAAGCTTCATAAAGGATTGAAGTGGCGTTTTGTGTGATTTCTTGTTCAGCCGATAAAAGACATGACCATAAACCATTCATAGCATTTATATCTGTAAGTGCTGCTTTGATATGGGTCGCATCTACTTCTAAAAACATAGATAAAAGAGCATTGATATATCTTATAATTTCATTATACTGATCTTCAATACTAGGACCCCCAGTTAAATCAATAACAGAAGTCTTTTCTGCAGCTTCTTTAGATTTTTTACTTTTGAGGATTCCAGAGACATTAGTCAACGATGAAAGTATCCAAATTATAGAGTTAGTCTGATTTGGATAACCTTTGCGCATCTTTAAAGATTGCTTAGTGACCTTCTCCCAAAGTAATCTTGAAAAAGGTGCTAACGAGGATTCTACGTTAAAATAAGAGTCAAAACTATAATGAGCAAAGTTTAGGATATCAAATTGGAAACATTTCATAATTAACTTCAAACAAGATGATTGGATGAAGCTGAAATTTTCAAGATCTTGTTGATCCAGTTGACTATTAATGCCACCAAATGCGAACTTGATGAAAATATCACTGTGTTTATCTACCAAGTTTTTAGCTTCCAATTTTGCAAGTAAATCTGAAGCAACATTTAGAGTTAAAGAATCATGATCGATGGTGAGAAATTTAATCAACATGTCACAAGACAACGAAATCAATAGGTTTTTTGTAAAAGGTGGTATAGTAATTTGATTATCTGTTGCCATTTTAATGAAGAAATTTGATATGATAGAAACAGTTTGTTGTTTCTGCGAACCGGAAAGCAGGCTTAACATTGGATGTATCCATAATAGCATATCATTCAAAATAGGATGCGGCTCAAGATCATCAAATGTCGTTTCATTATTTAAGGTTAACAAATAATGAAGAAAATAAGGATTGGAAAATATTGTGTCTAAATAATTCTTAAAAATTAATGGTTGAATATACTGCCAATAATCAACTTTGAGTTTTGTAAGTAAAATATGAAACGCTCTCAACATGAAAGGTAAAGGAACTTGTTGATATGACATTATTTGATTTGTTAACACAGTTATTAAAGGTACCAATTTGAAACTCAAAAATTTTTTCATATACTCCATATTAGAAGGGGCCTGGAGTTTTTCAATAATAACTTCCTTATCACAACATGATAATAATGGAATCATATTATTCCAAAAGTTGATACAGTTGGAATCATTATAGAAATCTGGGGATTGAATATTATAGAAGTGCTTTTCATATTCTTCTTCTAAAGATGCATGGAAATCAACAGTAGTCATCATAACCGAATCATACATTTCCTTCATAATTGATGTGGCCCACTGCTTTTGAACTGCCGAACCTTCAAATAAGAAATAAATCGAGGCTGACGGAAGTCTACTTTGAGTAAATTTGAAAGAAGATTTACTTGCCAATAAATAATCAAAAGTATTAGCGAAATCACACTTTAATTGTGGATCTACCCTTAGCATGCCTGGACCATTCAAACATTCTATTATTGCCATCATTGTTGGTTTGTCAAATGTGATTTTAGGTGTAGTCATCGCAGATCGGTTCTTCTCTAAAGATATCAGTTGTGATGCTTTTGAAAGTACTGGCACTAATCTTGATGCTTCCCATTGTGAAATTAACTCACTAAACTTTTTCACACTTTCAAGTTGTAGATTTCTTTGAATCAAAAACTTATTTCTTAGTAATGCTTTCCCCATATTAAACATGTAAATACATCTTTGACAAGAATCCAAATAACTTCCAATTTTTCCTTTATACCACGTCAATGCATCTGAGTCAGGAAATGAGAAAAGAATCAATGAGTGTACTGCTGGATAATAACAATTTGGATCACAAAATAGATGATCCTCAGGAGGAATATTTGAGATATATTCAAAACACTTTTGAAGAGTTAGTTCCTGTAATTTATCATCATCAGCATTATTATGCGAAGATTCAATAAGACGCTTTAATTCTTTGATATCTGGTAATTCGCCAGACATTCTTTTGCACACCAAGTTATGAGGACTGTATTTTCGAGTTTACTGAATATTATACTTTTGAATATGTAGTTTTTGCTCCAACTTCACTCAATACTTTAACCAGAAGAGTGATGTAATTTCAATTACCCACTTTTCAAATTCTTCGCAAGTTATAATTCTATAATAAAATATTTCCTTTTTATAATAGTCTTGAACTTAAGGATGACTTAATGGTTTGGTTTAACTGGAGTAAATAATAATATTTATATAAACCAATATAAAATTTTTTTTTTTCATTGTATTTCTTTAGACCACTCCTCTTCGCAAGTTAAATGTTTATGCTTCAGTAATTTTTTTTTTTCAGGGAATTACAATTTGGCTCAACGCGTCATTTTGACGCGTCTTAAAATCAATTTGATGATCATGATATATATCTGCTTTAACTAGTCCCCTTTAAAGATGTCACAGTCCACATAACTTCATTAAAAATTACCTAGTCCCTAATAATAATATGGAGTATCTGATAATAGTATTGGTCAAAATTTAAACTATTATTATTTGCTTGCCTGAACGCAAATGCCAATGTATCTAAGAGAACAGCTATTCACTTCTAATGGTTTATCCCATATTATATTTTTTTTTACAATTTACAAAAGGTTTCACATTGAAAATTACTGGACATATACTTTTATATTTTTCTCCCATAGAAGAAGCTGACAAAGATTTTGGATATTAAGTTCATAAATTTAGCTTAAGACTATACTTTTTTTTATGTAACATGTAACTTATTTGTATACATTTTGAAGGCGGACAAAGTGAATCAGCAGTAAAAACAACGTAACAATCATAGAAAAAATAAATATAAAGATATAAGAACTATGAAAGATTGCATCTCCTTAAATATCAGCTTCGCATAGCCCAATACCGATTATGCGTAATTACAGTTAATTTGTTCTGTCATTGTACTTTTTCCTTATCATATACTAAATAACGATTAAAAATGAATACCCGCCAGATCTCCATGTATTTCTATTTCAAAATGAACTCAGAAGTTCCAAACAATAAATCAGAAGGTATCCTGCAATTTTACAGATACAAAAAGAAAACATCAAAATTTAGAAATATAATACTTCGCTTCTTTGGAAAGTTCGTATGGACAGAGAATGCTTCTAGTCGATAGAAAAGTAAAAAGGAATCAATATATTTATAGATATACATTAAGCAGACTGTAACATATGTTCATAATTGCAAAACTAAGTAATATTATAGAATGCGCGATATCTACTTTTCAGATTTTTCATCATTGAAACGCTTTTTAATATACTCCAATTCTCTGTACGTTCTTTCCAATTCTTCCTTTAATTTCTCATTAGATGCAGACAATTCAGCAATTGCTTGATCGGTCAATAATTTTTCGAAAGTCCATTTTTCCATGTTGTTAGTAGCGCTTTCTTGTAATCTTTTAATGAGTTCAACAGCTCTTTGTAATATTTGAGACTTATTGCTTTCAGCAGATGGTAATAGAGCAGCTAATTGATTAATTCCTCTATTGATATTGTCTCTTCTCTTTTTTTCCACCACTTTATGACTTTCTTTTCTTTGTCTTTGTGAATCATCTGCTGATAAAACTGGTTTGACTGGTTTTGCGGCAGCATCCGAACTATCCTCCTTCTTACTACGTGATTTGACTTCTGTTGCTGCATTGGTTGGATCAGCGGCAGGAGAATCAGCTGTATATGAAGGATTGGACTCCGGGGCAGGATCAGAAGCGCTGGTCTTTTCAGAATTATGTTCGTTCTCAGCTTGCTTTGTCAACATTGTTTGATAATCCATGGATGTCTTCTTGGTTCTTAGGTCATCAAGGTTATCAGATTCTTTCGATGTAGTGTCTGATTTCTTGGATGTATCTTCGGCGGCTCTTTCAGCATTAAGTTTCTCTATCTTAATTTTGGAGTTAGACTCATGGGATAGCAACGCAGAATCTATCACTTGTTCTTCAGAAACTTTACTGATCTTATTAGATTTGTCTGATTGTAAATCTTCAGCTGATCTCTTTTGTGTTGAACTCATATTGGCGACTAATGGATATATTTGGACAAAAGGATTTCTTTAAAATTTTTTGTTTCTTTTTTCTTGGTTTGTAAATTCTGGGCTAATATTATCAAAACAAAAAACTCTGAAATTAATAATACTTCAATATATGGGAGATGCTATAACTGACCAGTCTATTTGCTGTCAAAAAGGGTAAGTTAGATATTGCAAGATGTTGAAATAATATTGTCCTCGTGACTTGAGAAGAATAACTGTTAGTATACAAACTCAGTAGCAAGAAAGAAAATAAACAAAAAAAAAAAGAATGGCCAAATCATGTGCCATTCGTGATTTTATATATGTAAAAAAATCTTTTTTTTTTTTTTTTTTTTTTTACTGTTTGTTATGTTTTAAAGCCAGACCACAAACTTCGGTAGACATTCTTTATTGTTGCGAACGGAAAAAGAAAACAAAGTATGTTAAAAAAACGTGATTCTCAAAAGTTAAAAACGTGATCAGAATTAATGCTAAGAGGACTTTATAGTTGCTGGAATAGTTTGTGCATTGGAAACTCTACATCTGATTGGCCAGTCATGTCATTGACAACGAATGTAGCATATGCTATATTAATTAACGTATATATGATGAGTATATAAATACATAGTAGCCAGTGAAGAGAATAAATTAAGAGCAACTAAAAATGGAATACAATAGACAAAACAAAAATAAATAGATCAGATAATGAATGACAACGAGCAATAACAAATCAACATAAAAAGAAAGATTAGAAAAAAAAATAAACTAGTAAAATAATCATAATAATAACATATAAAATGAATTGAAACAATAAAAAAAAAAGGCCCTTAATATTCAAATTCTCGTTTAGGTCTACGAATGATTTCAAATTGTAGGTTTTTGTAAAGTCTCGACGATTTTTTCTAAATCCCATCTGAGAGTGATGTCTTTGGTCAAACAGCCATTCACGATATCTACTAATGCAGGATCACTGCCTCCTGCATTCTGTAGCGACTGGATGTCATACTTACCTCTGGCAATAATGGCAGTTAATCTAGGCTCAAAATTATGCTTGAATGGCAATCTACCAACAATCATAGTATAAAGTAAAACACCCAATGCCCAGATGTCGGCAGTAGGTCCGAGAGGCGGTGGATTAGGTAACAAGATCTCAGGTGACGCGTAAGGTAGCGAACCAATATGAGTATGTGGCATCGGGGTCTTGTCATTGCTTGGCTGATCATTTTGAATGTAGTTAAACACAATAGGTAAGATATTTAAACTTGTGGAAGTTGGTGCTGGTCCATATTGTCTTTGCGTGATATGCATTGGCGTATCATCATGTGTCTTAGATCTGTCAAAGACGATTTTTCGTAATTGTGTGTTTTTGGTAGCCAAGAAACCAGACGAGGAAGATCTAGGAATCAACGGTCTGTTTGTATGGCTCTCAGATGAATTTGATAATGGTGGAGTTACATGGTTACGTTCATTCAACATTGTATAGGACGCTCTAGCTGAAGAAGTCACATTATTCTTTGTTCTCTCGGGATCGATATAAAAAGTACTCATACCAAAATCGCAAACTAAAATATGGTTCTCCACCTTATTTGTTGAAGGATTACGAATTTCATCAATCAAGCAATTCTCAAGCTTCAAATCTCCGTGAACAATGCCATTATAATGCATATAACTGAGACCATCCAAAATCTCGAACGCAAATTTTCTAATCAATAACAATCTCTTGGAAATCACTATAGGCGAGTTCGGATCATTGTATTCACCCCAATTTGATACAATATCAAACAATGTGCCACCATAAATTCTAGGAGTAATGCAAAAAATAGCATAACTCGTCTCTTTAACAAACAATAACGGTAGCAATCTTCTATGGTTAAGTAATTTCCAAATACGGATTTCCTTTTGGAAGCATTTTTTTACTAACTCATTCTTAGTTTTCACAATTTTAATAGCCCTGATCAACCTATGAGATGCATCGCTTGAGTTAACAGCATCTGTATTATCTTCCGGATTTAAACTAAAGCATTCTCTCACAATACCCCATGATCCATATCCGATGATTTTACCCAATTCGTGATGCATTACAATTGAACCCTTAACGTCAATATTTTGCTTGGTTGCAGGTGCAGGTTTAGCTGCAGTTTTGCTTGTCCGAGATAAAAACATCGTAGCAGCACTCGGGTGCAATGATTTTTTATTCGTAGTTTTACTTTGTGGGGAATTATTGGAGAACCTTTGTTTAATTTTTTGTAATAATAGTTTTGAATCTAACAGTTTAGTATTCTTCGGAACAAGCTCAAGTAAAATGTTTCTTCTTTTGGTAAAAGACAATTGAACAAAGTCGTCTGGAAGCTTACTAATAATAGCATCATAATCAACAACAGTACCATCACAAACTTCATTGATTGGCTTTGATGCATCATTAGCGGAAAGTTTCTTAATAACCGAAGGCTGCGTTAAAGTTTCAGAAACACTTTGTTTTGGCACAACTTTCCTCACTTCTTGTTTAACTTCTAATTCCTTTTCCGGGGCAGTGGAAGTAATACTAATTTTCTTTTCTGCTTCCTCAGCTGGTGGAACTAAGCTAGATAATTTTCTTTTCAATTCATTAATTACTAAAGGTGAAGAATTAGCTGAGGAACTGGTACTGGATGAAAGACTATTATCCATGACAACTGTTCCATGTTCCAAGTTTGCATAACCACGATGATGTTCATCTTCATGATGATGGCTCGACAGTTTACTAATAATATCAGTCGTGGACACTTTGACGGATGGTGGAGATGTAACGGTCATATTTCCAATAGCCAATCCTTTACTAAAATGTTTAGTTGTAGATAGAACAGGTGATAATTTCTTATCGCGGTGAGTTACCATTGTTGGCTGTTCTTGTTTCATCGATTTCTTTGGTGATTCCCTTGGCAGTTGTATTCTCAATGATGTACTACACACGGTATTTCCAAAAGGTTTTCCAAGTTGATTTGATGAAATCTTTTTTGGCCTATTGTTCAAATCTGTAGTTGTACTCTTGGATTTATTTATGATGAACTCAGGAATCTCTTTCAATTTTGAATGTCCACCTGTAAAATTATTATAATCTGTGTCGTGAATATTTAAAATATTCTTGGAATAATTCTTCAAGTTTTGATTTCTTAATAACCTTAATTCCGAACCGGGATCATAAACCACGTTACTATTGGTACTATCAAGAGCATCATTAGACATTATTTTCTTTTTTTCAATGGTGTCAATCTTCTCAGATTTACCGCTTGTGTCAGCTTCAGAACTTGTGACGTGCTTGAAAGAATAATCATGAGGAGCATCAGATAAATGTGGATCATCATCATGATTAGGCATATCTGCAGTCAACTCATCATGATCTTCATCGATATGTTTGATATTCTGCAAACTGTGAATAGTAGCTAACACCTTAGTTTCATCATCTTTAGATGTATCATGGATATGACTAGAAATGACTTGTAATTTGTAGAAGCGATCATAATCTTTATCATCCAGAAACCATTGACCAATGCTTGTTTTGAAATCCAAACCTGAAATATATTCGTCCTCGCAACCTAATAAACTTTCAAAATTATGATATATTGTTACATTAGGATGTAATCTTAAACGATTGTTGTTGTTATTAAGTAATGCCATTGTGGAGGTAGCTAATTGATGTGTCTTTGATAATTCAAGTGATTTATTATAAGAAGTTTTAGGCATGAACATAGGTTTATAGTTTTCATCAGGGACAATGGTTCCACCGTGAAGGGTGATATTGATTGGAATTGTCAACTTCTCATCAGAGTCTAAAGGATTGTTATAATCATCAAATTTAACAGATAGATTATGTGGCTTGTCACTGAGATTGATGTCAGACTGAGAATTTAGGTCTAATCCACTGTAGGCATTCTCTGCGGCTGATTTCTCTTTTGGCAAATTCCCATTTTGCGCTGATTTTTTCTTAGAATATAAAGGCTTTTTATGTCTATTAATACTGATAGCACTATTGTTCTTGGTGGAATGAATAGAATCGTCCTGCAACTTTTCATGGTTGGCATGTAAACTGTAAAATGGTCTATGTTTATTATCATAATATAAACGTTCCCCAGTAATTGTAGAAAAGTTAGCTGTTTCAGACTCAGAGTATGTACGAGGTCTCATTTGAGGTTCTTTTTTATTTTCGGACTTTAGCAAATAGTCAGGTGAGCCTCCTGGAGTACTTGTATCATTGTTGTGAAGTGCTGACATTTTTTTCTCTGTTCTAACTCTCATTAATCTCGTATCTTCCAATGGATTAATAATATCGTCAAAAAGTTCATTTCTTAAAGAACCATAATTATCATTGTAATACAAAGATGCTGCCTTATCGTTATTGATGAAATAGTCTCCGTCTTTCTTGTCCAAGAGTTCAAAAGGTAATATTTCTGCAGGGAAGTCACGCTCCAAAAGCGTGGATCGGTTACGTATGAAAGAACTATCCTCATCCAATACATTTTCTTGATTGAGTTGTGGATCACCTTGTGCAGCATCTATACTGACAATTTCAGAACGCCTGCTCCCATCTATGGACGATCTCCTGTCGTTCTCAAAGAGTTGAGTCTCGACCTTTTTGTCTTCTCCGCCAACTTCATCTTCGTCATCATCGTCATCAATAGCATTATACAAACAATCTGATATAGGAAGATGTTCATTATTTATTTGCTTTTTAGAAAATTGCTGCTGATTGGAAAGGATGGAGGAGCGAAGCTTAGAAATATCAAGTGAAGAGTCATTGAATGAATTTGGTTGTGTTCTATACTCTGTTGCGTTTCTTGCAGCAGCTGGGAATAGGTTGGAAAAACTGTTATTGTTTAGGACGTCTAGGTTGCTTGTACTAGAATCGCTATTATCTGCTATAGTTTTTTGAAGGTTCTGGATTCGCTTGTTTATCTGGGTGATCGGGGTATCAGTAACCAGATTACTGTTAGAAACAGATTGCGAGCTTCCGGTTGAGCAATAAAGGCTGGTAGGAGACTCGACAAAGTTATTGGAGAAGTTATACCCAGTTATCAAGGTGGGTCTTGCAGGCTTGTTCTGTTTGTTCGTGTAAGAAACGGGAATTCTGGCACTGCTGCTGTTGATATTCATGAGGTTACCTGATGATGAAGAGGAAGCGCCACGGATGTGTTTTCGGAAGTTGTTGCTGTTGCTTCCAGAAGAGGGCAAATCATTGCTTGGGCAGTAGCTTGGGTCCATATCTACTAACGTGTCCGTAGGGAAGAAATCATAGTTTATTAGAGAGTTTTTAATGGCAGACGTGTAGGGAGTCGAGGCGGCGGTGTTGGTGTTTGTTGAGTACGCAGCCTGGTTCCTTTTGATATTTATTGGTCTGTTGTTTTGCCTTTGATCGTTCCTATTTGGAGGTGGTGGAGGATCTGATGGTGCCATTGTACATAATTCAGACGAAGAGGACGTGTCAAGTCAGCAGCGGAGGAAAGACTCTGTTCTAGTTCTTTGAAGGTGGCAGATAAAACAGAAAAGGATTGTGATGTCGGCGTATCTGTATCAAAGCGATCAATAGGGTGACACTACGTAACGTAATTTTATCTTCTTGAATCTGGTGTGTTCCAATGGGATGGGTGGCTGAATATTATGTGTGCTTGATGATTGATTTGGTAGCTAAAGCTGATTTCCGCAATGATTATGCTTTATTTCTTTTAGTTTTAGTTTGTCTGAGTTTCTTTTTAGGAGTATCCTTCTTCAGGCAGATGCGCACGAACTCAGCACCCGTACAAATTATATTACATAGTCGGATTTTTTACGCCGGAAATTTGTAATGCGCACAATGACATAGGAAAAAAAGACTGACTGCTTTTTTGTTGTTGTTCTTTACAGCAGTCAGAATGAGGAGAAGCAAGAAAGAAAATGGGGGAGAAAAGAGAGAAAGAAAACAAAATAAAAGCAAAGTACTTCACGTGTTGCACGTGATAATAAATTCACATTGAACCTGCTTCTCTTGGTTCATAACCCATTTAGGCATCGCTCAGAACCTAACAATTGTGCCATGGCTCGTGACGCATGGACTTTGTAGAACCGCCAGTCCACTAAAAGGAGAGAGAAAAAACTGCTCGCTTTTGCCTCCTGGCATACGTTGAAAGATGTGGATTGATTGATTAACGTAATATTGCCGCCACTCACCTTGCAACTAACCATCTAGTAGACTCTGTGTTCATCCACGAGATATCATTATTCGAATCCAGACAGACCATTGCTATTATTGTTTCTGCTTTGCGCTAAACATTGGATCACTTACAACCTGCAACATATCGCGAAGATGAACGCAATTGCCAATAAACTATCAGAGAGTCGTGAGGACAACTTACGCAACAGCGTGTTGCTGGATCCCCACAGCTTGACGTCGATCACCCCGTCGTTGGCCCTTCCTCCAATATCAAAGCCAACCGCTTTCTTGAGAGCCCATACAGATGACGCCACAAACCCAGACTGCAAGATCAAAATTGCTCACGGTACAACAACATTGGCCTTTAGATTCAAAGAAGGGATCGTTGTTGCTGTCGACTCCCGTGCCACTGCGGGCAGCTGGATCGCATCCCAGACCGTGAAAAAAGTCATTGAAATCAACCCATTTTTGTTGGGTACCATGGCAGGTGGTGCCGCCGATTGTCAATATTGGGAGACCTGGTTGGGTACGCAATGTCGTTTACACGAATTGAGAAACAAAGAAAGAATATCCGTGGCTTCGGCCTCTAAGATCTTAGGTAATTTGGTTTACAATTACAAGGGAATGGGCTTGTCCATGGGAACAATGGTCTGTGGTTACACCAAGAAAGAAGGCCCAACTATTTACTATGTGGATTCCGATGGTACAAGATTGAAAGGTGATATTTTCTGTGTTGGTTCCGGTCAAACATTTGCTTATGGTGTCTTGGATTCCAACTGGCACTGGGATTTAACTGTTGAAGAAGCCTTACAGTTGGGTAAGAGAAGTATTTTGGCGGCTACACATAGAGATGCATACTCTGGTGGTTCCATTAATTTATACCACGTCACTGAACAAGGCTGGAAATACTATGGTAACCATGATGTTGGTCCTTTGTTTTGGGAGACCAAGGAAACAGAAGGTTCTTTCAACAATGTTATCACTTAGATTTTCTTTTTTTCTTTCTTCCTTAACCCTCAAATATATGTATGTGGATTCATAGATATTTTCTTTATCCTATAAACTAATAACCGTAAAGAGTCGCAACAACTTCAATGTTACAAGCTTTAATAGATATCACGTCTTATTAGTATATTATAGATTACGAACAAAAATAAAGGTCGAAACCAAAAAATATATTGTATTATTTACAGAATCATCCTCTCTATTTATAAGCAACCAACACAGAGGATGACAAGTTTCTCTTTATATCTTCATTTTCGACGTCATGGGTATCTTCGACTTCACCCCATCTACCAGTTTGATAAATAGTTTCTAAGTGGAAGGCTCTAATAATTTTCTCTAATGGGAGTTTTTCGATCTCAGCATCTTTAGATAATAACATAATAGTGTAGATACCACAGATAAAACTCTTACTACTCAAAACAGCTTTTTCAAAAGCCACAAATTGCCAAACATTTAACGAGTTCAAAAATGCAGTGGCTGCAATCTTGGTAGCTTCAGTCTGCCTGTTAGAGCTAATACCATGAAGTTCAACATCAAGAAAATTCAACTTAATTTTTTCATGCTTTGGATGGTATTTAGTCAAGAATTTCTCAACCTCTGCTATCATAGGGTTATATAATTCGTCTTGTTCTTTTCTTAGTTTACCTTCGAATTCTTCAAGTGGGGCAAAAATTAACAATGTATCAGTATCCAAGTATCTGAGCATGGTTTCATTCACGATTTCACGGTCACCAATTTTGGCTTTAACCTGTTCATCGGTAGTACCTTCAGACAACTGAAAATCTAAAGCTCTAGCGGCCAAAGATGTTAATGGAACTTGATGTGGTTTCATCAGTAAGTTAGGTAATGATCTCCACTCCAATGCAATTAATTGTGCTAATAATTGCTTCTCTTTAGGTAATCTTAAATCATAGCCCAATGGAGTTCTTATACATTTGTTGTCCAACTTCACCATAACCTCTTTCTCATTAGTTTCAACGTGTATTTTGTCCCAGAACTTGGTAAGGGTCTTTTCTAATTTGTTGGTCTCTGTCTTGAGGTGATTTTCAATGACTGCGGATCTTACTGCCGAAGTGGCGAATAACCGACTTGCATTTAAACTAATACTTCTTCTAATAGTAATCATTTTGAATCTCGGTTGTTTATAAGTAAAGTGTTTTGTTATTATAATAATGAAAATGGTAAAACTAATTTATAATTAGTAATTATAATAAGTTGCAATTTGATCATGAATAGGTTTCTACGAATGTAGCATTTCTCTGTAACTTTTTTTTCGGCTCTTAATGTATGATGATGTTGAAGTTGAATTGTCGGTGGTGCGTAATACGCACCGCACCATACCCAGTAGTATTAGGGACTCTTATTCGAAGCTCAACGTAAACATAATAGGCTACCATGAACAAGTGAATATGATAATTTACATATTTCCAATGCTTATGGTGATATTTTACAAAGACATAATTAATATTATATGTAATTATCATAATTCTAAATGCATGTTTTTGGTATGGCAAAACGTGCATTTTTTGGCTTGTTACATTAAGAAAAGTTGAAAAATAAACATCTGTTTTGATTTATTAGCTACATACTCTTCATGCTATATATTCAAGACGACATCACAGTATCAGCCTTATTATGGTCTGGAAAACTAGTAACGTCCTTTGCTAAATGATGAAACTTAATATTTGTAACACCCCCAATAGTACCATTCCACTTAATCAAGTTCTCTACATTGATAGGATCGTTCAAAACGGGGACACTAAACCCAGTGACATACTCATTGACATCCTTTGATTTCTGATCCTCCAACAAGTCTTGTCTCTTGGTAGCCGGTCTACCTGGTCTTCGCTGTTTGATTAATGTGTTTAGTTCTTCGTCAAATCTGGAAATGTATGCCTCAATAAACACTTTAACTTCATCAAGAGTAAAGCTTGTTTTATCATCATTGACTCTATTTTCAACGGCTTCTTGAAAAAAGAGTAATCTTTTTAATTCATGCTCTCTTCTTTCTAAATGCATAGTTTTCTTCTTTTCTACTTTGCTTTCTCTTAAACTGGCTTTATTCAATTTCCCAAATTTACGACTCTTTGGGTGAACAGCGAATCCTGGCCCTTTAGACTTCTTGAGCTGTTTGGACACCTTTAATAGACTTTTTCCTGTAGGCATATTTTAATATCTTATATATTATATTGTTCTTTTGTTTCCCCAATTAAAGTAATATCAATCACTTCGAATTACACTTAGATGACACACATATTGTCAAAATTGAGAAATTTTACCAATTTTAAAAATAGAAAATAAAATATTTTCTAAAATGAGACAAATAAATTTGAATTCACAGATGAGATGCCACCCAGACATCAGACTATTTTTTCAACATCTGGACACCATCTTCTTCAGAATTTTGGTCAGCCGACATGAAAAAAAATAAAGGAAATTTCAAATATTTTTCCAACTTCATTTATAGAGATATCCATCAAAAACATTCAACATGCCCAGGCTTATCAACTACTACCAATAATCTAAATCTGACAATTTATTTCATTCCTGACTTAAAAGAATTTCCCAACATCTGTACTACAAAATGCAAGTCTATACTACTGAACAATTATTAGAATTAAAACCAAATGCTCAAGCTCCAAAAGAATTTGACATTGTCACTTTCACCACTATGATTGCTGAACTAAAAGAAAAGATCGAAAAGAAGCATACTGCAGAAGGTGAAAATAAATTTACATTTAGAAGACGTTCCTCCCGTCACGAAAGTAGACCGCAATTTGCTAAGAAAAACCACAGAAAACATGAACAACCTAAAGTTGACGCTGATGGTTGGGTCACTTACAACAAGGCTGGAAAGAAATCTGTTACTAATGATGACGATTCAGAAGCCCGTGATGATTTCAAAGAAAATCATAAGGCTGCCAGTCTTATCAAAGCTAGACCAAACACTAAGCGCATTGGAACAAGGGCTGCTGCTGATTCAAGGGAAGCTGCTGCTGAAGTTCGTAACAATACTTTCAATGCTTTCAGTGCTTTAGGTTCTGATGATGATGATGATGATGATGATGATGAAGATGATGATGATGATGAAGCTATTGAAGAAGACGAAGATGAGGAGGAAGAAGAAGAGGAAAAATAGATGAATTAGTATCTGAATAAATATATCAAATAACTTTTCGACTTATTTGTATTGTTCTTAAATACTTTTTTTTCTGTTCATTTGAAAAGAAACATTATTTTCGTAATACATTATTATAAAATCAATTGAATATATTCACTGTAAGATGTACTTTTGAAATGTCGATTTAAAATATAATATTAAGGGAAGTAATATACAAAGAAATCAGAAGAATACGTTATGATAAATATTAAAAATAAAAAGCAAAGAAAAAAAACACAAAATTACTTATAATAATACACTGGCAAGACCAATCTTCTTTTAGGTGCTCTGTACCAATCATAATGTAATATATCTGGCAAATTAAAACTAAAAACTTGAGGCTCATGAATGCAGAAGCGAAGCCAATGCCAAAAAAAATAGTTAAAAAGATATAGGGGAATTTGGTAAACTTGAATCTGATGAAGACGAACTTGATGAATCGTTCAGAGATTGGAAATATCTCAATTGCTGAAATTTCATATTTTTGCGTAATTTTTCTTGTATCTTTAATTCCGCAACGGTTAATAGTTTCAGCTTTCCTGCTTTACCTTTCACAACAGCTGAAGGAAAGTACCAATCATAGAAATAATAGTTATAGCTTAAATCTAATATTGATGCTGTTGAATTATCATTCTTATATGCACTAAGTATACCATCGGCAGTATTTCTAGAGCTTTCAGGATGCTGATCACCGTTTTTACTATCGATACTTATTTTCTGATATTTAAACTGCCCCTTATCTTCGTCAAAACCGATGTCCCTTGAGCGCTTGAAACCCATATTGATTGTTTTCTATTCCGTCTTTCTTTTTAGAATACTTATTGTGTTTCTTAAATGTCGATACAGTAATGTTATCAGCAATAAATTTATTTTAGCTTTGGCGAGCTATTACTATCAACCTGTATTATCCCACAGTCATGTATCATCTAATAATATTTTTATTCCAGGGGTACCGTTTGTAGAAATTAGAGGTTTGATAACATCTATGAGAAAAAAAGACAAACCATTCAACTTATCCCCTTTCGCTATTTGATTGTCATGTCAAAAAAAAAAAAAAAAAAAGAATAGCAAAAAAAAAAAAAAATCTTCCATCTCCTTATATTTTCATTTTCAAAATTATAAGCCTAGTGTACAAAATCTGGTATAATGCTATTCTGCACTATTTAGCCTTAACTTCCAAAATGGCATAGTTAGAACTGACATTCGTGCTTTCCAGTGTCAGAATTGAACTTTCATGTTGAGAAAAAGAGCCAGTCTTCAAATCATGCAAGATTACTTAATCACTATCTAATTCTTTCTATTAGTAATAAATTGTGTGCGCGTGGATTTTCTTAGTAACAAGAATGAATGTCGAACTGCGAAAAAAAAACGGAGAACTGAACCGAAGGTAACAGTTAATATTTGAAGTATTTCAGTCACCTGTTTCTGTAATATCTTGTTTTTTCAATACTATCACTTAATAGTAAACGCTGAATTAGACAGTGATATATACAAAATCTCACAGTAAATCAAATTATCAATACTAATAAAATGGTCGCCGAAGGCTTAGGTGCTGTTGACCAAGTTTACAACGGATCTGGGTTACGCATTGGTATTATTCACGCTCGTTGGAATAAAGAAATCATTGATTCATTGGTAGAAGGTGCTTTAGAAAAATTGGAAGAATTTAAAGTTAAAAAGGAGAACATAATTGTCGAAAGTGTGCCAGGCGCTTTCGAATTACCTTTTGCCACAAAGAGATTAATTGGGCAGTGCAAATTTCTGAAGAAGCCTTTGGATGCTGTTATTTCCATTGGTGTTTTAATCAAGGGATCTACCGCTCATTTTGAATACATTGCAGATGCATCCACCAAAGAATTGATGGGTTTACAAAAGGAATTGGATGTTCCAATCATATTTGGTATTTTAACATGTTTCACATTAGAGCAAGCTTCTGAAAGAGCTGGTCTTATCAAAGGCTCTCATAATCATGGTTATGACTGGGGTGCTGCCGCTGTTGAAATGGCTACAAAATTTGGTCCTGCCCAAGCAGCCTATTCTAAATGAGTTAAATCTTCTAAATATCTACTATTCAATAAATGATAATTTTTTTCCAATTAAAAATAATTTTTTGATAGCTATGATACCATAGAATGTGTTCTTGAACCTGATTTGCTTTTGACTATGTCTAAAAGCTTATATTAACTAGAATATTGTCATGAATAAACGTTATGTCGTAATTTTATATTTTTTGATCACGTGTTTAGTACATTTATTTTCTCTAAGGTTGTAATCTAGTTTCAGTCAAAAAGAAAAATATTAAAATACGTTTTTCTATTATTTACAAATTTCTTTGCAGTTGCTTTGATATAATTACTGTTATCAAACAAACATTTTAATATCACAGCAACTTTCATTCTCCTAGGTGTATGAATAAACAAGATAAATAATATTGGATTGGTTACTCCATTTTTAGAAAACCCAGTCCAGAATAACCATGAGCGCAAGCTTCATATCAATAAATTACCGATCTACAGATAAGCTTGATCTAGAAGTGGTTTTAAATACCATAATCTCACAAGAGTACTATCAAACAGCTACAATTTTTCAAGGTGATATTGAATATTTGAAAGGTTTGAGGTTCAAAGTGTATAGCATAACAAATGATTTAATCACAAATCAAATGCAATTACAGACTTTGAAAGACTATATATTAAGCTTGCAAACTTGTTTAATCCCTAAATTTCCAAATGATTTGTTTACTGCTACTTGGTATGGTAATGATTTAACATATTCTAATGAAAATCAGCCTATTTGTTTCAAGTCTATGAAATTCGAATTGATAAATATGGCATTCAACATAGGTGCTGCATACTCTCAGATAAGCATGTCCAAGAATGACACTGATGAGAACATAAAGAAGAATTGTAACAATCTTCAGATGTCAGCTGGATGCTTTGAATATACTTCTCGATTACTTATGAAATACAATGATTTAATTCCGCATTTGCCTTCTGATATTGATATTGAATGTATCAATTTTGTGAAGTGGATAATGCTAGCACAAGCGCAAGAACTCATATGGGTCAAAGCTAATAGAAACTTAATGAAAGACAGTATTTTGGCTAGATTGAGTAAACAAGCGTCGATTTATTATGAAAATGCTATGAATATTGCAGATAAGTTGAATATTTTTAAGACCACTTATTATAATTATGTCCATGTTAAAAAATTCCATTTCGAAGCTGTAGCTCAATATAGGTATGCATTAGCATGTAGTTCCGAACAGAAGCATGGTGATGAAGTTTCAAGACTAAGACAGAGCCTTGAATTATCTAATAAATCTTTGAAATTTTTGAAGTTGTGTGATTCCGGTTTATCCAAAGATATTTATGAATTCAATTCTGTGTTAAAAGGTACACTAGATTCCTCTGAGAAAGAAAATGATTTAATTTACTTAACACTTGTTCCTCCGTTTGAGACCCTTGAACTAATTCAACCAGCACCCATGGTAAAGCCTATCATCCTTGAAGAATTGGAAACGCCAAATAAATTTACAAAGCCTTTGTTTCAAGATTTATTACCGTTTTATGTGATTCAGACATCTCAAGCATTTAGAGAAAGGCAGGAACTTTATGTGAAAGAATCTTTCAATGATATAATTTATAAATTAAATCTTGGATTAGACAATTTTCTCAGTTCTCGTAACTTACCTGCCTGCATTGATTCATTGGAAGATAACTCATCATTACCACATAGCTTTGTCGTGAAACTTGAAGAAATTAAAAATTTAGGGGGTATTCAAAGAATTGAAAGTACCATTCATGATATTGATAACCTAAAGAATCAATCATACAAATACGTTGATGGTTGCAAGCATAGATTGGAATTGGAATTCAATGAGGATAATCTATTAAGGGAAAGGTACGGTACCATTTATTGGACTAGACAACCATCAAGTTTAGTTGGTAAACCTTTGATTGACGAAATCCAAAAATTGGATAATTATTTGATTCTGGCAAAGCATGGGGATTTAGTAATTGAAAACAGCTATCTTAAAATCAAAGATTCTCTCAAACTATTGAGCCGCCTGACAGCTGAAGATCTATCTAAGATGATACAACAAAATAATAAAGTAAATAGTGATTTGCGTGACCTAAACCTTGATGAAGACCGAGAATTACATACGAAGATTTCAGAGTTAAAAGACCTTATCTTAGAATCAGAGAATCTTAAAGAAGAAAGAAAGGATTTTTTATCTATTATAGACATTAAGTCAACTAGAATGACCATTTTACCAAAGATAATAGAAGAATATAAAGTGCTAAGTAAACAAAACAAAATAATTGATTCTAGTTGTCAACCATTCTTTGAAAAAATTTATGAAGAACATATCTCTGGATTTAAATCAGATTTGGGTGTAGTGCAAAATGAAAAAGTAAAGCAAGAAAGTTTAGAGAGTAGAATAGAAAAGGCATTCAACGAATTCATAAAACTTAAAAATATCACACAGATTAAAAGTGGAAATTTAAAAGAAGAATTTCTTACAAATCTACAAAATAATTACGATGATTTTATTAAGCTTGTTAATAATTTGGATCAGGCAGTTACTTTCTATAATAGTTTCTTAGTGAAGTGCAACAGTACAATCACCATGATTGATAAATATATAGATGAGAGAAGACTTGAAGCAAGAGATTTGGAAACTGAGACTAATAATTCCATTAGCAAAGATAACAATAGCAATAAACATCCCAAAACGTGGAACCCAGGTAATGGAATCAATTTCGAATGAGGTAGCATATATTTCTAATATTGGTTGTATATTAATGAGTACATAAGTTTTATTTGTGGCGACTAAATGAAGTGAAAGATATCTTTTTTTTTCATGTTGAAAATGAAAATGACTTTTGTAAACTTAGTCGCTATTATTATATGATTAACTTTACAAAAAAAAAAAAAAACTAGAAAGTGCGAAGATAGCGAAAGAGAAAAAAAAAAATCAATACATATATATATCATTTGATTTTTTGCCAATAAAAAATTCAAAACATTCATTTACTACTGATCTGATGCATTCTTTTTATGTGATATCATCAATCAAAAATCTTTGCCATATTTCCAAGAGGTTCAAGTTCTTCTTAAGAATAATTGCAATAGAAACTATTGATAATGGTAAGAGCTTTCAAAGGTACTCTTGTAAAGTGGTAGGTTTTTATAATGTGTTTAGCAATCCTTATTGGATCACACAAATGAATGAAAACATATTAACTATTGATAATGTTTAGCGATCCATCAATTAAAGCTCTTATAATAGATATAGATTCCAAAAGACATGATATAATAGTAGAAGATATTGATGATACACATCTTGTAGTGAGCGCGGACAAGGTTCAATTTATTAAGAACGAATTGGAGAGAATCTTGTCAAAGAATGTTTATAACTCTTTGGAGGAAGAGGAAGACCGTGATGAGTAGAGTCTTCTCCTGCGTTTTTATGAAGAGGAGCTAACCGGTTAATTGTTTCAATTTATGTTAGTTTTGTTTGTCATTATTACCTTTTGATAGAATTAAATATAGAAATATTAGTTGTTTTATTTGCACTGCTGTAATAATAGAAGTTCTTACAAATAGAAGTTTTCAGAAAGTTATATGAATAAATATATTCCCCTTGGATATAAAGCGTTAAAAGTTAAGAAAATGAGATAGGTAGAATAAGAATGTGGCTAGAGAAGAAATTATAAAGCGTTGAAAAAGAGATTAATAAGAATAAAAATGTTTGAGAATTGAATGAGACTAATCACTAGTCATAAAAGTCATGATCATAATAATTAAATAAGAAGTGGAATGGGATCCAGCCCATTATTTTTGAAAGTCGTTAAAAAAAAGATAGAATGCTAAGAGAATGACTTACACTATTGTACGAACAGAACT
The DNA here is from genome assembly GCA_010994365.1 of Saccharomycopsis schoenii. Classification (NCBI taxonomy): domain Eukaryota; kingdom Fungi; phylum Ascomycota; class Saccharomycetes; order Ascoideales; family Saccharomycopsidaceae; genus Saccharomycopsis; species Saccharomycopsis schoenii. The sequence goes on along the minus strand of JNFU01000006.1, from coordinate 659,537 downwards.
GAAATGCCTCAAGTTGTTAGAAGACACAGAATGTTTAACTGTACTCTTATGAATCATAGCAGGCTGTTCTAAGCATGTGACACTTGAATTTTTAATATTTTCAAGAGCCATAAGGTCGGCAATAGTAGCTTCATGCTCTTTGACGGTATGGGCAGCATTAGAGTTTTTCTTGCTAAGGGAAAGTTTGCTTCTCAAACTAGCAATTGGACTCATCAATTTAGCTGAAGAACCACTCTTGGAAGAAATGTTCGAGTCTATACGATACAATTGTGGGGATGCCACTTTTGGAGAAGACGATCTGGAACCTAATTTGGCTAATAAGTTTTTAGGAGAAGCAAAGATGGATTTACTGTGTCCTGAAGCATCCAAATACATTGGAGAATAAGATTTTCCAACAGTGATTGCCTTAGTTGGTGGTTCAACAAAACTGAAATCGTCTTCTTCTTCTAATGGTTGTTGAAGAGATGACGATGAAGAGTTATTTAAAGAGTAAGCTGAAGAGCTGCCTGAAGAATATGTGGATGCGGAGTTGGAAAGAGAAGGAACTGAGGAATGACTCTTCTCCATCTTTATTGGAGAAACTTCAGAACTGATAGAAGAAATAGATGAGCTTGAAGACATAGCTGATGTAGGAGTGACAGATTCGTATGAAGAGACCGAAGTAGCAGAATGAGGTGGATTGAGCATTCTCTTGATTGATGAAAAAGAAGCTGATTTCTTGAGAGATTTCATGCTTGGCTTCTTCGACAATAAAGATAATTTGTTCTTTTCGTGCATTTTTTGTTTCTTAAGGAATTCTTCTTGTTCTTTCATTCTTAATTTGTTTTTAATTGGAACTAAGAATGGTTGAAGAGATTCATATAAATCTTCTTCAGTTATGTTTAAATCCCAATCCAAATAACTCAAAACTTCAACTTCTATGACGTTTAATTCTTTGACGGATAACAATCCACTACTGTATCTGGCCCAGTGTTTGTTCAATGGAGAACTATCATTGATATATTTAGCAGTTAAAATCAAACAGCCAACAAAGATTCTGTGGTGAGTAGTTTCAATTCCATAAATTTGATCAGATGGTAAAATTTGTTTCAATCTGTTCAAGTAAACTAATGTTGCCATTAAAGTTGGTACCTGAACATTGGAGTATCTAATTAAGTTGACAATGAAAGATTTTAATGATACTGATTTTTTCTCAACTGGATATTTATCTGGAGTAGTTGGAGGAGATGGATATTTCTCAACTGGAGTCTTGACATTTATTATAGATTGTGTAACAGTGACCAAATAGTCCACCATTTCGGTGGTAACATGTTTTCTAATAAATATATCAAGAGCTTCTTTGTTAGACATTTTTGAAGATAGCTGTAAGTTATAAGGATGCGAGTTGTGAATTTTTAGTTGGATTTATTAGCTATGAGGAAATAAACTAATGAAAAACAAATGAAAGAAAATCGGAGGAAATAAAAATGGAAAAAAAAAACAGAAACCAACAAGGAATATTTATCACTTTAATATGAACTTGAAATGACAGAAGTACAGCCAAGCACTTTTTGATAATCCACGCACGGGAGGCTAGTAAGTCTGCAATGAATGGAATGTTGTTACAAAAATACACAAGTAGGAGATCTTGATGCCTTGATTGATCTAAAGATAAATTTGTCATGTTGGAAATAAATAATGCTAATTAAAAAAAATGCCTTACTCCTGGTACATCTGCAATATTTATTTTTGGGGGGAATTTGACTGAGTGTACGGGGATGTTTCATTTGACATGCGTGAAAATTGTGCATGGGCTTACATGGTTGCTTTGCAAAAAGAAAAAAGATAATAAGGTGCAGCTTTTTCAGAAATTCAACATGGCAATTTCGCTTTCACCCTTTTTTTTCTGGTTAACCATCTTAGGCTTACTCCTTTTGGTATACTATATTAAGCTGATTCATTAACGTATTTGGTATATAGCATATATTATAGAAGTCCACAGGGGATTTTTTGGGCAAGTCAGTTCTTCAAGGAGAAATGACGATCTCGAGAAGCAAACATGTAATCCCTTGATGATTTAATCCTCCTTGCGTTTTGGTAAGAAAATGACACCCCTAATCCTCTTTAAAAAAATTTTCACAATATGATATGATTGATAAAGCACAGTAAATAGGCAGAGAATACATAGGGAAGAATCGAATATTAGCGAGGTAGCGCGTTCTTGTTGCCGTTCTATTCTAGTGCATCTACTTTGCTATCCACAGAATAAATGAATAAGTAAATGTATGCTCCAAGGTGTTAAAGCATAGTAGGAATTCAATTCATTCTTAACTTGCATCTACGCTGACTGTCGCTGCGCTATGTTAAAAATAAACTAGCTTACCAACAAAGGTGCGCACACGAAAAAAGCGATAATTTGCACGTTTCTTGTGAAAGCATGTATGCTGGATCTATGTTTTCAATACGCAGCTATAGTGAGGATATATGAGAATGATGGATAGCTTTTTGCCCAAGACCATCTCGATAGCCGTTGCCTAACATGGATACTTTTTATTAATAGAATAATGTTCATGTATCCTTTTCTTTGTAAGCGATAAGAGTCTGAACCCCTCTAACGAAAAGCAGGAGCCTCTGAGGGTGTCTTTTTTTCAATGATTTATTCAGACCATGAAAAAACGGATGCCATAATATTGTCTTCGAGTTTTTTGGTCGTGAATGTCAAATGAAATAGCAGGTCGTAGTATCATGCTTAGTTTATTGAATCATTAAAAGCTGCACATATTGTTTTGAGCCCTGGGGAGCGTCACATCAAGACGACAGGCAAAGCTTGCAGCTCTTTTCTTGTGAAACACTGTCAAACATATATGACTGTATCAGAGATGATCTTCACACATCGCTACTCGCTCTAAGATGACACAAGTTTTCTTCAACGAGTAAGCTGTAATGAAATTTCTCTTAGTATCAGAAAGTAGCTAGTGCCAATGTTGTAAGATTCTGTAGTCTAGCCTTTTTGATAATACCTCCATGTTTGTGATGATTGTGAGCTATAATCAACCAACGCAATTAGTAATGATTACAACGACGGCTATTATCCCCTGAGTTGATTTTGAACTTTCAAAATGATATCTTTTACTTGCAGTTCCATTTTCATCATTGAAGACATGGGTAGCACAGCTTTCAGTAAGATCTCCACAAAACTATTTGCTGAGATATGCATTAATACCCATTTCCATGTGATCATATTGTATAAAATGTGGTGCATGGTTTACTTTGCTGTTTGGGTTAATTTACTGGTTATGTACCCTGTTTGGTCTTCTCAAAGAAAAAGTAAAAGCAGATGAGAAGAAAAAAAATTTTCTGGCTGCTACTAACTTAAATAAAACGAAAATTTTTCTTATTTTTTGAAGAAAAGAGATTTCAAGCTGATGCTTAGTGAAATTTCTTTGGATGTTATGCTGAAAAAAAAAAGAAAAAGAGAACTGCATCTCATTTAGCAGCGAAGAGAATAAAGAAAAAAAAATTTTAGTACAGAATATTGTAATCTTTGAGTAAAAAACTGGCAATATATTATTATTATTATTGCTTAAAATACCAACATCTTTTCATCAGAAGAAGACTATAGACAAAGCAATAGTATAAGATATTATTACAAAAATGGCTAAGATAGATTACCTTCTTTTCGAAGAGCCAACTGGTTATGCTATTTTCAAGGTTAAAACTCAACCTGATGATATTAGCTCAGATTTGAAGGAAGTTCAAAAACAATACAATGATTTGGCTAAGTTCTCCAAGATTGTTTCTTTAGTATCATTTGCTCCTTTCAAAGGTGCTGCTCAAGCTTTGGAAAACGCTAATGATATCTCCGAAGGGTTAGTTTCCGATTATTTGAAATCTGTTATTGAATTGAACATTCCTAAGTCCTCCAGTAAAAAGGGTAAACAAATCAACTTGGGTATCTCTGACAAGAACTTGGGTCCTTCCATCAAAGAGAACTTCTCTTACATAGATTGTCTTGCTAATGATATCGCTCAAGATTTACTCAGAGGTATCAGACTTCACTCCGATAAATTATTGAAAAATTTGAATGATGGTGATTTAGAAAGAGCCCAATTAGGTTTGGGTCACGCTTATTCCAGAGCCAAGGTTAAGTTCTCAGTTCAAAAAAATGATAACCATATCATTCAGGCCATTGCTTTGTTGGATCAATTGGACAAGGATATCAACACTTTTGCTATGAGATGTAAAGAATGGTACGGATGGCATTTCCCAGAATTGGCTAAAATCGTCCCAGATAACTACACCTTCGCCAAATTGATTTTATTCATTAGAGATAAGTCTTCTATCAGTGATGAATCTTTACATGAAATTGCTGCTATCTTACCAAATGATGACTCTGGTGTTGCACAACAAGTTATTGATGCTGCCAGGATCTCCATGGGTCAAGATATTAGTGAAGAAGATATGAACAACGTCATGACTTTTGCTGAACGAGTCGCCAATATCTCCGAATACCGTAAACAATTATACGGTTACCTCACTGACAAGATGCACACCGTTGCTCCGAACTTATCTGAATTAATCGGTGAAGTCATTGGTGCTAGATTGATCTCTCATGCTGGTTCATTGACAAGTTTATCCAAACAAGCTGCTTCGACTGTTCAAATTCTTGGTGCTGAAAAGGCCTTATTCAGAGCTTTGAAAACAAAGGGTAATACTCCAAAATACGGTTTAATTTACCACTCTGGTTTCATTGGTAAAGCTAGTGCTAAGAACAAAGGTAGAATCTCAAGATATTTGGCTAACAAATGTTCCATTGCTTCAAGAATCGATAATTACTCGGATAATCCTACTAATAATTTTGGTAAAGTATTGAAGCAACAGGTTGAGGAAAGATTAGAATTTTACGATACCGGCAAAGCACCAATCAAAAACATTGATGCTATGAATCAAGCTATTAAGTTATCGGTGGAAGATGATGATGATGAAGATGAAGATGAAGATGTCGAGATGAAAGATTCTGAAGATGAAAAGAAGGAAAAGAAGGAAAAGAAAGAAAAGAAAGAAAAGAAGGAAAAGAAAGATAAAAAGGAAAAGAAGGAAAAGAAAGATAAAAAGGAAAAGAAGGAAAAGAAAGATAAAAAGGAAAAGAAAGAAAAGAAAGAAAAGAAATCTAAGAAATAAGCAATCTGAACTTACTGTTTCAAAGCATTACACTTTTTTTAACTTTACAAAACACTATTTCCATTCTCTATACAGTCATCACATGTTAAATATATTCGTTTACTCTCGTTCGGTTTTATTTGCAAAATATTAGACAATCACTAATAATATCAATAATAATTCAATACATCTCATATATGAACTCCTTACTTTTGCTCTTTGCTTCATGAGGTTTATATTATTATTTCTGTGTTTTACTTATGAATATGATTCAATTCTGGACTACAAGTGTCATTCATCATAAATTATCTACATTAACCCACTTTTTTTTACAGACTACTATTTTATCATTATTATCAATAATTCTTTTTATTATATTTTTTTATTAATATCTCTCTTTATCAATATTTTTATCACTAATCAATCTACAATATGTTAAAAGACTAAAAAAGATATCTGTATCATCCTATGGATCAATTAATATTCATGGTTCCGTATATCAAATTAAGTGCGCGGGGCTTCATACATACAGAAAAGAATATCCTAATATAAACATATTGCGTGGCTCAATTATCAAAAACTTGACTAAATGGATCAAGATAACTGATTGTTTAGATGAACGCAATCTTTATTTTATAATTTTATAAGCATAGACCTAGGAGGATTAAAAATTAATATGGCAAATAATACTGCACAACTACCTAAAGAATGGCTTCAATGGCTTTATAACGTTCTAAGACCTGTGAGTATTCAGTCAAAACAAAAATATGAACTCATAATTACCCACAATACTAACATCATGCATATTGGCTTTAATTTTAAGGAATATCAATACGTTGATCTTGCATATCAGGATGTAGCTGTCTGCATTCAAACATATCCAACTTTGAAAGTTCGGACGAAGATTCATGTCAATGATCAAGGTCATCAAGAATTACTATTATCAATTTATGGAACTATTGTGACTTCTACTCGACATGGAGTACCTGTTGAGGTGTGGGTTCCTAAACTGTACCCTGTCATGCCACCAATGATATATATTAGGATTCCACAAAGTAATTCCCAAAAAATGGCAATAAAACCAAATAATTTTGTAGATATCAATGGAAAATTTTATAATCCAATTTTAAGTTATTGGAATGGCGCTGCAGACAGACTGTTTAATTTGACTGCAGTTTGTTTTACTTTAACTGATTGTTTCAATAGAGAACTTCCAATCTTTGCTAATCATGAAAATGGAATTGCTTTGAAGAAGGTAAATAAAAATAGTAATGGTAGTGAAGATTGTGCGGAGTATGTTGGTACTACGTCATTAAATCCTGATCAGACACCAATACTTCCACCAAAACCTGCAGAGATGCAGAAAAGTTTAATAGTAACAAAGCAGACACCACCGTTACCACTGAAACAAGGTCAAACAGTACTAAGGACAACAGCTGCTCCTGTGACGTTGCCAGTTAGTGAGCCTGAGGTTATAATACCACAAGTTGTAGACCTAATGGATAGTGAAGAAGTGAATACATCTTATAACACTGCCACTTCAACTTCTGAGTTGAAGCAGCAGATAATTAATAAGATTAACAATATAATTCAGACAGAATTCCCTGATTCTAGATTTGAATTTCAAATTTCCAAATTTCAAGAAATTGTTTCACAATTCCAAAATGTATTACAATTTGAAAAAACGCAGTTGGCAAATTTTGATAATGATATTACAGTCAGTGAATCAATTTTAAAACAGAAAATCAATGAGATCCAGCAGGAGTTGATAAAAGCAGACAAGTTTGAAGAGCCAGAGCTCCTGGAAATTATTGTAGGTGAAACTTTGGTACATTCGCAGCTTTATAGATTGGTAGCTGAATCTAAAAGTTTAGATGATACTATGTACTGTTTATCTAGATTACATGATAATGGCAAGATCCTGTTAGAAGTATTTATGAAACAGTATAGAAGTTTGGCTAGAGAGCAATTTCGAATAAAAGCATTGATTGGTAAAATATGCGGTATTTTGAAGAATAAATGTGGATAGATAGATTAGATTCTTCCTATGAAAATATTACACATTTATTTTTTATATAGTTATATGTATATAAGGCAACAACCTACTAACCTATTGAATAACGGCGCGATTAACTTGACTAGTCAAGATACCCACGATATTATCTTCGATTCTGGAGTCTGCTGTTTTCCCTAAATGTTTCTTAGGATCCTGTTTACCAACATATCTAGTCTTTAATTGATCTTCTGTCAATTCTTTTTCTTCTTTAATTCTTTCAGAGTATGCATTTGCTATCTTGACCATGCTTTCCAAATCTTGTAAATTTTTCTCATCTTTTTTATCATAATCATTCAATAATAATCCAGTGGACCAATTTTGTTTATGCAAGTTTAATAACATGTTAGTCTCTAAATCTGTCTTCATATAATCAATGTTCAATGAATAATAATTTCTATTTAACCCATGGATCAAAGCCTGAATGTTAGGTTTATTCAAATGACCAATGTTACTGGTACTCTGTCTAGGTTCTTGACCCATCATTAAAGTGGTAGGGTTAATCAATCTAAAAGCATCGATAACAACTTTTCCACGAACCGATTGAATAGGATCGATAACAACAGCAACAGATCTTTGATTTAGCTGCTCAAAAGCTTTTTGAGTCTGCACATCAACACTGGATAACCAACATCCAAATCCTGGATGAGAATGGTACCAACCAACAACGGTTTCATCCCTACCTGTTTGTCTTAACATATCCATCATTTTAGTTTGAAAAACTGAGTCAACTGCCTCCACAGAGACACCTGTACCTGATTGAGGCATTGCAAAGACATCAATTACATGAACTGTATATTCATCGACAAATTCTCCCAACATTAATCCCATAACTTCCATAGGTACACCTGCGGTACCATGTTTTAACATTTTCAAAAGAGCTAAACTTGAAATATATATTGTTTCTTTGTCATCACTGACCGGAGCATCTACCGATCTGCTGGAGCCCACGCCACCAAAAACTCTTTGTAAATTTGAAAGATCCATTATTTGCAGTATTACTAAGGATATTTGAATATTAAAAGTACGCAAAATATAATATGTACAATGCTAATTCCCTAGATCTGATCTAATTGACTAACTCGCTTGAATTACGCTTTTCCTCCCCAATCCTTTGAATATTTATTCATTTACTTGTAAATTCTTTCCTCTTTTTGTTAAGTGTTATTTTGGAAAAAGCAGTGGCGAAAAAAAAAGAAAACATAACAGAATTGGAAAGAAGTCTAATCTCATGCGCGCACATAACCATATGATTTATTTTATTAATACTGGCCTATTTTCAACATTAAATAATCATTAGTAAACTAAAACAAATTACGATTATGGAAAAAATATAAATACTTCTTAATAATATTGTAAATTGGAAAAATATATAATAGCAACTTCAGCAATTGTTGGCCAATCTCATACATTCATTTTTTGAGCGAGGAAAGACAACAAATCAACTTTAGTAACGACATGCAAAGGAGTCATGTTTTCATCAGTGACAACAGCAGCGGAGTTTTGTTCAAAGAATTTATTCAATTGGGACAACTTAGTAGATAGGGTAATATTTTGGAATTTTCTTCTTGTGAATTTAGATTTGGTGTTAATATCTTTAGATTTATCAAAATCCTTCAATTTTCTAAAATCGAAGAAAATATTAGAAATGTTGTCATTTAAATTTATTTTTTTTAAAGATAAGTTTTTCAACAAACTGTTCAACGTGATCAATCCAACCAATTGTTTGTCATGCAAAACTGGCAATTGGTCAAATCCATTATCTTGTAAAATTTTAACAACTTCGCTGATCTTAACTGAATCAGAGACACTAACCACTGGTTTCAATTTCAAATCAGCAATAGTCTTGTCGGCGAATCCATCATCTTTATCTTCAATTTTTTCAGCTTCGTAATGATCAAAGCCATTCAATTGCATCCAATCATCATCGACGAACTTGCTCAAGTATGATCTAATAGAATCTGGCAAAACAACCACGATGCTGTCTTCTTCAGTCAACTCAGGATGATCCCTAGCATATTTGACGGCAGCAGCAAGAGAAGAACCGGAACTACCACCAACCAACAAACCTTCTTCTTTGATCAATCTTCTAGCAAAATAGAAGGATTCTTTATCTTCAGTCTTATACCAAACATCGATCAAATCTCTGTCTAATACATCTGGAATGAAATCATAACCGATACCTTCGACTTGATAGCTTCCAACACCGGCTCCATTCAAGGCTTCCGGTAACGCCAAGATGGAACCGACAGGATCAGCACCAACAACAGTGATGTCATCGTTTTTTTCTTTCAAATATTTAGCAATACCTGAGATGGTACCACCCGTACCTGCACCAGCCACAACAGCGTGCAAGTTTTCATCCTTAGTTTGTTCAAAAATTTCATAGCCGGTAGTGTAATAGTGTGCCAACGGATTATTGATGTTGCCGTACTGGTCCAAGATGATGGAGTTTTTGATCTCCTTGTTTAACTTTTTGGCGACACCAATATGAGACTCATCACTATCCCAGGCAGCCTCAGTTGGTGTACGAACAATCTCGGCACCAAGAGCTTTCAAGACAGCAACTTTTTCACTACTCATTTTTTCAGGCAACGTGATGATTGTTCTGTAACCCTTAACAGCGCCCAAAAGAGCCAAGCCGATGCCAGTATTGCCGGAAGTTGGTTCAATTAATGTGTAGCCAGGTTTGATTTTACCATCCTTTTCAGCTTCCAAAACCATACGCTTCGCAATTCTGTCCTTGATAGAGCCACCAGAGTTGAAGAACTCACATTTGACAAGGATCTTTGGCTTGATGTTCAAAGATTGTGGAATTTTGTTAAGTCTGACTAACGGGGTGTTTCCGATATGCTCAAGGATATCGTCCGATAACGTAGGGATAGTTGATGGCATTTTTGTACTCACCTGTTTAACTCTGCTATTTGCTTATTATCTAATTCTTGACCTTTGCTATTTATTGGTTGTCTAATATAACAATAATAAAAGAAAAGGATTGTAAAGAGGAAAATTATAAAATGGGATCTATATTGATGATGTATTTATTAAAGGATATGATTAATATATATAAATATCAAAGTATCCACAGGTCAATAATTGTGTAATACTGTAAGGAAATGTCGTTATTTTCATGGTTATGCAAAGAGTCTCTGCTACAAAATGCAAGAAAAAAAAATTTTCTGCATTTTGTTTGTCTCATAAGCAATTATTATTAATAGTTAAATATATGTGCCCTGGTAAGGTGAGTCAATAAATGTCCGGATATACCGTATGTTATATTGACTTATTGTATTATCGCGGGTTTTATGAGCTGGTGCCACAGTTGTGTATCAGAAACTACTGAGAGACCCCATAATCACAAAAAATGAGCATCAATGAGTCCTCGTGTCTTTGATAATTCTTTTACTGTTATTAGTTTCATTGGAGAAGCGCCAATTTTTCTATGTATTGTTCTCATTAAATGATATATACCATTGTCTTTTCTACTGCTAGTTCCAAAATGAAAAGTGTCTTGTTTCATTAATAACGAGGGCTCCGCTGGGCGGGCCTCTAAAATGCCTCCTGCTACAGATCGCAAACTTCAGTCCAAAACTTGTAATGTATTCATAAAGAAAAATATGTTATCTATCTATCTAACAGCATACTTATAATTCGGCAAGCTTGTTTCCATTTTCTTCTCTCAACTTTTCACCGTATTTCTTAATTCTGATAGCTTGGACCTTAATGAATCCAGTGGCATCTTCAGGTTGGAAACCAGTCAACTCATCCATGGAAGATTCAGTGGCATCGTAAAGCTTTTCGGTGTTGGAGTATCTACCCAAGATGACAACGCTTCCCTTGAACAAGGCAACTCTAACAACACCATTCACTGTCTTTTGAGATGGCGCAATCATAGATCTGACGTATTCACCTTCTGGGGTAAAATACAAACCATTATACAAGATTCTCGAGTAATTCACGGTGACAAAGTTGTCTCTTAATGCACGGACTTCTCTGTCCAAAGTTAAACCTTCCAAGTCAATATGAGCAGATCTTAAAAGGGTCAAGCCAGGGGTTTCATAACAACCTCTGGATTTGATACCAATAAATCTGTTTTCCACGATATCAATTCTTCCCACACCATTTCTTCTAGCTAATTTGTTGGCAGTGAGGAACAATTCAACAGGGTCACTGACTTCCTTTTGTTCACCGTTCTCAAAGTAGACTAACTTGGATGGCAAACCTTTTTCGAAATGAACCTCGATATTTTCTGGGACATTAGGAGCCTCAGAAACAGGATCAACGGTCAACTTCCACATGTCCTTTGGTGGAGTAGTGTTTGGGTCTTCTAAAATACCGGCTTCAAAAGAGATATGGGCCAAGTTTTCATCGGTGGACCAAGGCTTAGCCTTTGTCTGTGTGACCTCGATATCCTTTTCAGCAGCGTAGTCCAACAAATCCTTTCTGCCGGCAAATCTGTTGAAAAATTCAGGATCTCTCCATGGTGTGATTACAGTAACATCAGGCTTCAAGGCATAGAAAGATAACTCGAATCTGACCTGGTCGTTACCTTTACCGGTGCAACCGTGGGAGACCGCAAAACAGCCCTCTTCTTCGGCGACCTGGATTTGCGCCTTGGCAATGACCGGTCTGGCAAGAGCAGTACCCAATAAATACACGTTTTCGTAAATGGCATTGGTCTGGATGGCTGGGTAGAGCACTTTTTCAATAAACTCTTTTCTGACGTCGACAACAACGTACTTGGTGGCACCGATCTTGAGGGCCTTGGCCTTGGCGGCCTCAAAGTCCTCTTCCTGACCAATGTTGGCCATGAACGCAATGACCTCGTAGCCTTGTTCAAGCAACCAGGCGAGAATGATACTGGTGTCCAAGCCACCGGAATAAGCCAAGCAAACCTTACCTTTAGACATTTTTTGTGTGGTATTTAATAATAACGAGCAGCGGAATAGTGTTAATCTTGTAGTAGATTTAACTGTGAGTTGTAGTGTTAGCAGAATTTCCGGTAACTCTTAATATAAGAAGAGCAGAAAAGGATAGGGGTAGATTTGGCTTAGTATTTATAGCAGGGCAGTATTTGAAAAGCTAATATTTTTCTTGGTGCTGAGAATTAGTGTTGTGAGTAAAATTTTGTTGTACATCCATTCTTTTTAACAATTCATTACTGAGTCATTTCCTGGCAGAGTTATGTATGCTTTAGCAAGACAATGACTAATTTTTGTGCATCTGTTGTTTATCGCAAATGAAAAAAAAAATACACGGCATAAAAAAAGTGCTGCACAAAAATAAAATAGAGTCACGCTGAGCAGACAGCTACACTGAGTCCGATTACCATTGGTAGCTCCTCAAAAGAGGTTTACTCACGTGATATACACGTGACAGTAAATTTTAGCCTCAGCTCTGCCATTATGTGCACACACCATTAAGCCTCGGCTGTCTTTCCAGTTGATATATTATTAAACTCTTCATATATATTTATTCATCGGTTCACTTAAATATGTAGTCATTCTGATAATAAATAAAAGTAAAAAAAAAATAAGAAGTAAAAAAAAAAAATGAGGATTGTTCCAGGTGCAACGCTCGGACTTGTGTGGTCTCCGGGATTTTTTCACATGTCACTGGCTCAAACCTCATCTATCAACAAGTCAGGATCCTCGTCATCAAACATCTTCGTATCTTCGTCTTCTTCGCCATCCATCTCCTCAATTCTCTGTAGATTCTTCATCCTTATTTGCTCGTTCATCCATTTCTGCCAGTGCTCCCAGACAACCCTGTCAGGGTTTAAGTTTTCCTCGTTCCACACTACCAAGGAGTAGTTTTTCTCAAGGTAGTACCGCTGCAATATCTCGCAATTAGAAACGTCTACCTGCTTGCTGTCCTCGCTCTTGACCACCTGCTTTTCAAGCATATCAAAATCTCCGTCTTTGTCGCCGTATGCATCTCTGAATTTTTTTTGAAACTCTGCGAGACTCATTACCCCTTCCAATAGGGGATTTAGCCCTACCTTGTGACTTTTTCTATGATTATTCTTCCTTTCGTTAACAATCTTGTCGTAAATTCTTTTGCTCTCTTCTTGTATATTATCACTGTTTATCACAATTAGTGGATCAATGTATTTCTTATCGATAAACATGTTTGTGCCTAGTTTGATAGTATCCGCGGCGTCACTGTCACTGTCATCATCAGTCTCACTATCTAAAAAATAGTCAATGTTCCTCGACACATTGTTTTCAGTTTGCAACTTATTCATGCTGCTCCGCACCTTTTTGTTTCGGCTAATCAGGCTATGTTCGCCTAGCCGCTGTCGTATATTGTTATCATACCTGCTGTATTTCTCTTGGTAATTCCGGGTATCCTTGTCTAGCTTTGAGTTACCACTGCGTGTGTCGTTCAAAGTAAGGTCATTTAGATAATCTGAAAGCTTTCTCTTTCTCCGAAGCAGTATATTATTGTTGTTATTATTAGTAGTAGTATTCATCATCATCATCATTTTCAGTAAAGTATCAGTATTGCTGTATTTTCATTACTATAACTAATATTATGTTAAAAATGGTGACATATTTCTGAAAGTGCACATATGGATCAAGCAATGGAATATAAATCAATATGTAGATGTTTTTATATAGTTCTTTCAATAACAATGATTACATGATTCAATTCAGTATAATAATCATTCGATGGAAGTTGCCAGAAATTCCAGAGCCAACCTCAAATACATCACGTGATCTAAAGCAGTGCTCGTAATTGTGGGCTATGTTTTCTTTCTCACTGTTCTTTTTCCCACTCTTTCGTGCAGAATTTCTTGTGGGGCGGGGCCATTAATAAAGGTTTTTTTTCTTCTTCTCAGGGAATTTTCCCTTATGTAAGAAAACTCAACACGATATCTTATTTGGTACTTGATCAGTTGGTCTAACTGATTGAAACTTATCAACGTAACTGGTATCGATATCACAATATCTATCTTTCAATCGCAGCAGCATTGTCCCAACCAAAATGCCTTTCAAACACTTATCTGAAACTGATTCTGAGATCCATGAAAATGAAAGACATCTCAGCCTTCTTGACCGTATCTATTGGGCTTACTACATTCATTTACCATTTTATTTGATGACTACAGGTGAAGCCTTTGTATTGCATTCTATTATGTTTGTCTTTGTTTCGTTCTTGCTTTATGGAATTGGAATGTATTTGCCATCTTCATGTTTGTCTGCATGTGCTAGATTGTATTATTATATCACTGGGGAAGATTTACTTGAAGTTATAAAAAATGACTACTTACCTGTTTGGTCTGAAAAATACTTACGTTATATTGACTTCAAACATTTGAACGCCACAAGATATATAGAGAATATGCTTTAACCGTGTTTTATGTTGCTTATCCAGTTTATCCATTTATTTATTTTATTTTACAAATTTCAATTCCACATTTTCTATTTATATATATATATAAATTTAATTTCACTTTTTTAATCTTTTCCAAATTTATAGTAATAGTCTTAATAGAATAAATAACATACATTTATGATAATAGCAGGCTTGAAATTTTGTATATATCATGTCATGTTTTATTTGCATGTGTTCTACAAAGTAAATGGTTGAATACTCATTGGATCTAAAAGAGTACTTTTAATTTTGATATCCATATATTATCTTTCAAAATATCTTAAACATTTTATTGGTAAAAGTTATATCTTTACTGTATTTTTGCAAACAACTTCATTTAGCTTATATTATTACATTATCTATATTCTTCTTTTTTTTTAAAAAAAATCAAAAAAAAAAAAAAAGTTATAAATGAACAAGATTTGAGTTGGGTGTAATTGGCGGAATTCAGACATCAGTCTTTCAATTTTATTACTTCTACAATTTGCCTATTGATTCATTAATCAGAAAATAAACTCAAAATATTCTTTTGAAATATCAAGTAAAAAAATGAGATTATATTCTTTTTTTTCCTAATTCCATTTTTTTTTAATTTTAATAGGAGATTAACATGTCAATGTATTTACTGCAGCACTATACAGTATATCTCTTGGTATAGAAAGTAAAGGCACTACTGTAATATTGAAATGAAAATAACCATAGCAAATAATCTAGATCTCAATTGAATCAATTCACAAAATAAAACATTTAACGCGTTAGTTAATATTTCAACAAAATCAAATTTCGCGCACAGATAGATACACATATAAAAAAGAACGCGTCCCAACTATTTTTATTTTAGCTTCATATTAGCTATTAATACTGCTACGATCAACTTATAAATTCTGTTAAATATATATAATTCTTCTATTTATTCATTAACATATGCTAACTATAATCTATTTATTCACATTCATTTATGATGCATACTATGCTTTCCAATTAGCATTGACTTGACTTTTCTTCTTCTACTTAACTTTTCTTCATTTTTAACAGCAGGAGCCCTTTCAAGCACTTCATTATCTGATTCGCTATCAAGTGCAATGCCACCACTATTACTATTATAACCACCGAAAGTTGGTGGTTGCGAAAAATTACTATTTGTAAAAGCGTCTAAGCTACCATGTAATTCTGTCTCCCCACCATCATCGGGTGATGGGAAATATTGATCAATTGTAGTGGCAGATGCAGAATTCTGTCTAAGTTTTACGATCTTAGAAAATAGCCCTCTTTGCTCACGTTTTTCAAAAATTGCATCTACTGGATCAATAGTACTAACAGGTGAAGCTGCTATAACATTTGCACTTCCACCGGTAGAATGACTGTGCCCATGTTGTAAAGTATGTGTTAAATTCATACTTGATGAACCTGCACTTGAATGTCCAGAGACTGTACGCTTAGTTAGCGTCAAATCATTAGCGTCACTATTCTTTCTACTCAACCCCCGACTGTGTCCCGTATTATTTGACGATAATGAACCCACAGATGGTCTACTTGTTCTTCCATTATTATGACTAGCAACAGCTGCAGCATATCTAACATATTTTCCACCGTCGTCTTCCTCAACGTCGATGACACTGCTGTTATACAAAGAACCAGATAAGGGATCATTATCAAAATCAACAACAACTTCGGTAGTAGTCGCCAATTTTCGAATAGTATTGGCCTTTTCAGTCATGTTTTTCGTATTATTTTTTGATTTTTGTTGCTGTAACTGGGCGTGAAGTTGCGATTGTTGATGTTGAGGTAGCATTGGTCCTTGCAGAGAGTGTGGAGAGAAGGGAGAATATGGCATAGTTCCACTAGTTGGAGAAAATGGAGGAGGTGAATAGAATGCGTTACCAGTGCCTGAAGAACTCTTACCCGGCGTAACCGTGGTTGGAGTATTATTGGAAGCCGGTTTGACAACATTCTTAGGAGATTCAGAGGAAGCAGCTACTCTGCTAGTAGCAGTTACGGTGTCAAGCTTAAGGTTTTTTGAAGGAACGGATGTTTCAAAGTTCATGGCTTTAGCGAACGGGTTCACTTGATTTTGATGGACAGATTGTTGAATATTCTTATTCTTATTAGTGTTATTACTAATCTGCATAGAATTAATATCGTCAGCTAAAAAATCATGATCATGCGTTTGATGATATTGATTAGTATCCTGCCCATTTTCATTGAATTCTAAAGTCTTATAGTCACTATTAAAATTCAACGAAATTTGAGGGATCTCAAATTGGACTCCTTCATCAACAGATAATGGCGGAGTATGCTTGAAAATGCCACGATATGGAGAGGAAACAGTATTCGGTTTCAGAAACGAACCACTTCTTCCAGGATTAGTGCCACCGCTGTGATTGGAATACATTCTTTGGCGAGCAGAAGCCGCTACCATCATAGGCGATTCAATATCATCGGTGGTGATATCAAGAGCTGAAGAAGAAAATTGTAAATCTAATTCATCATCGTCAAAAACATTCATAGATTTTTTTGGAGTGTGTGTGGTTTGCAAGCTCAATTTTTTAGGAGTATTACTTCTGCTGTTGCTCCCATTATATTGATTTTTTTGAGCAGTGTTGCTTGTATGATTTTTCAGCATTGGTAACTCTGTACGATCTTCATCCAATGTCTTACTACCATCCATCTTCTTTGAGCCTTCAATGTTATTTTGAGATGGAGAAGCAGCATTGGTGAAATAATAATCTTCAGAGATAGCGGAGTTGGAATCTGTATTAGTGGCTTTTGCAGCAGAAAGGAAATCATCGCTCTGCTTATTATTGTTATTATTACTGTAATAATTGTCAAGAGTTTCATAATTGTCTCCTGTAACCACTAAACCATTTCCCCCATAGGATTGTTGCTGTTGGTGATAATTATATTGCTGCTGCTGTTGTTGTTGTTGGAGATAATTGTATTGTGGTTGTTGACTCTGTTGATTCTGAGGAGGAGGATGAGACTCTTCAATCATCTGATTTGTCTTTTGTAATAATGAGATCACACTCTCATTTTGTTGTTTGGTCAGAAATTGTGAAGGCTGTAACTTATTTGAAGGCTGTGGTTGTGGCAGAGAGTGCGACTGTTGTGGCGGCTGTACTTGCTGTTTATGTGATTGCAGGGTATTAGATCCGGCGACGGGATACACTTGAGGCTGTTGGATGGAAGAAGGATGTGCAGATGGAAGCGATGAGGATGGAATAGATGAGGTTGGACTGGCAACGGTATTGGCAGCTTGTGCGTTATTATTAGTATCAATACTGAAATTATCATTGTTTGAATTGTATTGTTGATATTGATTGTTTGTGTTTGTATTCAATGCGCCAAGTTGCTCAAATCCATAGTATGGTCCTTGCTTGTAAATATCCTTCAATGGGTTGTACATGTTACCCATCTTACATACAATATCTATAACCTGGAAGATGTTAGGCCTAAAATTTGGATTGATATGAAGCATAATAAGAATCAAGTTTCTTAAAGGATCTGAGTATTGCGGCATCATTGGAAATTGTACATTCGCAGTAAGGATGGCTTGAACACCACGGGTTTCAAACGGAGTGATATAGTAACACAACTTGTAAAGAAAAACACCAAGTGCCCAAATATCTGATTTTTCATTTATGGGCAATCCTCTATTAAGATCAACCATTTCTGGGGATCTGTATTGGGGAGTGGTGTGTTTCAAGATATCGTTGTATAAATGTTGTAATTGCTTTACATTTCCTGGAGCAGGAATCACGTACGTGGTGGACCCAAAATCGCAAAGCTTGAAATTGTGATTAGCATCAAGAAGAACGTTTTCAATCTTGATATCTCTATGAATCAAGGGCTTTGGTAGGTAATGAAGTTGGGCGACAGCCAAAGAAATGTCGTACATAATTTTCAATATTTCCAACTCTGATAGTTTTGTCTTGAGACGAGAGTTCATGAAATCCAACAAGGATCTATTCGGACAAAGCTCCATCAACACCAAGACCTCGTACGCCATCAAGTCGTTGGAGGACGTCAACCTTGAGGCGTGGGAATCATAGTATTGCACAATGTTGGGACAGCCAATCAACTTTTGCATGACACGAACCTCGTTTCTTAGCTGGGCTAAGCCAGACTTGTCCTTAACCAAGACACGTTTTAAGCAGGCGATGCCACTGTGGTGTTCCTGTGGGTATATCTGCACCTTATAGATGTGGGCAAACCCACCCTCTGATAGATGCGATATTATTGTACACTCGTGGTTGCCGACCTTGAGCTTTGCGCCTGGCTCGAGCTGGTGGAGCTTCGACGAAGATGTGGAGCTGGCTGAGGGAGGGGGCATGTCGTGCGGTCTGTTTGCTTGCTGCAGCGTATTGGAGGGCTATCTGTGTAATATGTGTTGTAAGATGAGTCTACGCTGCCTATATGTGATCAGACAGGGCAATCAAGAGAAGGAGGATAGGGAATGGTGATGCCAGTCAGGACTGTGCGGTGCTATAGTTATGTCGGTCTGACGTGTGTGTGTGCTGTGATGTGTTAGTTACCGTGTGCAGATAACGTTATTCTATTCTTCACTTGTAGTTCCAGATAAGCGGTGGCAGAAGAGCAAAGCGCAACGATGGTGTTTAAATATGATGGAGAGATAGATCCAAAACTTCAGATGTAAGCTTGATTACAAGTATATAATATAACCATGTCAATGTCGAAATCAAGATTTGCCAGGCTTTGAGTATCTCAGAATTTCTGTGCGGTGTTGTCTTGTCTTGTCTTATTTTTTTTTTGTTTTTTGTTTTTTGCTAAACGCTGGCACTTTTTTTCTGATACGTTTGTTGCGTATCTAAGGATACTGATTTTTGCATAAAACGTATCTCTTGCTTACCATTTTGTACCGATCCACGATCTAGCTAACTGAAACTCTAAAACGGTTACGACCCAGAGCGGCGTTCTCTCGAGGAGTTTTCGAGGACAGAGTGCTTTTCCAGAAAAGGGAGACGGGGAGATGTCAGCTGCACCAGCAACAGTAGTGCAACTGTCTCAGTAAGTGGTCAGTAGGTGGATCAGTAATAGTAGTGGCTGCAGTATCGATAGCAGCAAAGCACCTAGCGTCGTCGTCTCCTGGACTACATACTCTCTGGCAGGCAGCATGACACAAGGGCTAGCAGGAACAGCATGCACTTTGCTATGCCCTGTGCAGCACCGCTACCCTGCCGTGCTCCTCTGGATGCTTTCCAGCAGGGGAGATGGTAGCTCTACGATTATAGATAAACATGCCGCAGAAAGCACAGCACAGCACTACATTCAGTATTTCCCCACGTTACAAAGTGGGCCCGCAATAACAGTAGTAACAGCGACAACAAGGTCCATCGTCAGATCGTCACGATGCCAGCGAAATGCACAGAGACATGTAGCCGGGCTGCGCAGCGAGCGCTCCGCGGAAAGCAAAGCGTGAAGTAATTGCATCGCCCGTCAACAGCTAAATCTCTTGCTGCCGCCCAACCTGCAGCATCTGCAAATTGGGAAAAAACCCAAATGGATGCCAGCGGTCGAACACGACAGCCACCGCTCTTTCCGATCTCTGTTCCCGTAGCAGCGTCCAACAACCAGTTCCGCTGGCTGACACAAAACGGCACTGGCTCCTGCACCGACAAAGGCTACATATCGCTGGTAAGCAGCTCCAACTGAAGAGACACACCTAGAGCAAACGGCAGCGACAAACTGGTTAGCAGCCCTGCATGTGCGCCTGGGGCCAGCAGGCAGGGCTCTGACTCTGTCTGTCTGTCAATATATGAAAGAAATACCGAAACAAGACTGGAAATGACTGAATTGGACTGATACACACATCCATCACGTTGTTAGTCCGTTTCAAGTATCAGCTTATTCTCCTCATCCCTACGCCGCAGACATGATGTCCACACAAGCAGCAGATAACAATAACAATCAGGATGGCTTCCAGCATTCGACCAGCCACGTCTCCCAGGTGGTCCCTCTCTCTATGAACTCCCTGAGCAACCCTGTGGCAGACATCCAGTTGATCCAATTCAAAAACACATTGGTCTTGCAAATACGCTACAATGGCGAACTCGATACAACTTTTCGGGTGCCGCTCTCCGATAGAACGTATCTTTCCAACATAATCTCCCAGAATTCTGTGTCTGGCGATTCTGAAGAAGTCCAGGACTATGACCAGAGACACGGACTCAGCAAACAGCAAATGGTCTCTTCCGCAGATATCGACGTGGTTTGTCTTGCCGGGATTACAGGGGGCAGGCAAAGTATTGAAAACGCTAAGCTTCGAGTGTTGGCCAGTCAGATAATGATTCTTTTGGTGTCCTTGAATAAGTTTGAATCCAGAGATATCTTGTTGAACGTCAGCTCAAATTTTTTTCGTAGTAATAAAAATGACCAGGATCCCAATAAGAACAATGATTTCAACATATTAATGTTTCTTTTGAAGTTGGTGAAAGAAGTCTACCTTCAATGAAAAAGTACATATCTCAGGTTTCTGGGCCTTAATAAATAAACGTTTCTATTCTACTAAAAGTAAGCAAAAAACACACAATTTTTCAAATATATACTCTTAAATACATTTTTTTATTCTTTCCGCTTCTAATCAAGTTGAAGCTTTTCGCAAGCTTCATTCCACTAAAACTTGTCTGTGACCAGCATATCTCAAATCTGCTTAACCGCCTACCATAAACCAACTTATGAACCGCACTGTTCAACATCATAAGCCCCACTCCCTGCCTTCTATATTTTTTCAACACAAACACTCGTGACACCCCATAAACTTCAGGTAAACTCTTTAAATCTAGTCCACCTTCAAAATCATACTGATCGCTGCCATTACCCAGCAATTCAAATACTTCTTCTGTTCTGACATCCATGATCTTATTAACTCTGTTATTTTTTCGATGCTCGTTACTTATTTTTTCAAAGCTGACAAGTCCCACAATTCTATTCCTGAAAATAAAAACAAAAACCTTCCCTAGCGAAGTAACAGAATTTTTCAAAACGTTTGATGTTATATTACTTGATGTCTCCTTGACTTTTCTGTATGCTTCAGTTAACCAATCTTCAGGTGCATCTCCTAATTCTTTATTAATCATCTCTAAGAACCCGCATATCATTTTCAATGCATTTTTCTTACTGAGATCAACTTCTCTTAAGAGACCATCTCTTTGCATCATATTGTTCTTATCGATTTTATGCATGTCAAAAAAAGTTCCAGAAATTTTGGATGACATTGAAGAATAATTCGGTTTTGCCCATTCACTTTTCCAAATCATCCCATTTACAGATTTTTCATGATATTCTTTATGTAATGTTTTGTCTTTGCTATTTTTTGGGTTGTACATCATTTGACATTCGCCGCAGCGTAATTGTTCTTTTCTAAAATTATCCTCAAATTTCCAATTATCTATATTTTTATTAGCCACAAAGTTATTCTTCTTGTTTTTATCAATCAGAATCATACTGTTAACATGAATAGTTTCATTGAAGGAATTAGATAAGATGTATGCAGCAGGAAAATTCTGTTTATATATACCGTTATTCTGATTGTTTTCATTATTAACATCATAATTATTGAAATTATTTTGAAATATTTGATATGGAAAAGGAATATAATTAGTATTATTATATGGATTCCAACATGAAAATTCATTATTCACAGCATTAAAGCCATTACTATTCAATGTATCACAATCATCCATTTCTTGAGCAATACTACAAGAACAACAAACTTGCTCATTCTTATTCTCTCCACCGTCAGATTCAAAAGCTGTTCTATTCTCACTGCACAGCCTATGTTTTTCATATTGGTGATGTTGGCTGCATGTATTTGCCAACGTGACACCTGTGTACACTTCTGAAACGGTAAAATCTACCGATGAAGGGGGTGAAGCTGGTGGTGAATCAATTCCTAAATTATACTTAGGTTTGAAATTATGATATTGTTGCAAAAATGTGGTGTTTAGTACTGGTTTCTCATGAATACTACCGCATAGAAGTTCATGCCGTGCTATAAGCTCATCAGAAAACCTGTATAAGCCGTTGCTATCACTATTACATAATTTACCAATGTCATCGTTGCTTACTTTTATTTTGTTCTCTGAAATATTATACGTTTTCGGAATTTCGATTTCATTCAATAGGAGACCATGTTCTTCTTTAATTTCCTGTTGGGTAGGTTCCTTATGATTTGCTTCTTCTTGCAATGGGCTTTTGTGCAATATATCTTTTGC
Source organism: Saccharomycopsis schoenii (assembly GCA_010994365.1). Taxonomy (NCBI): domain Eukaryota; kingdom Fungi; phylum Ascomycota; class Saccharomycetes; order Ascoideales; family Saccharomycopsidaceae; genus Saccharomycopsis; species Saccharomycopsis schoenii. The sequence goes on along the minus strand of JNFU01000006.1, from coordinate 636,734 downwards.
TATGAAGTTCCTGACTTTGATATAATCATAATCCTCACTGTCACTGGATAAACAAATTACATCATCCAATTTATCTTCATCGTCTTGTATTCCAGCATTTAATAGCAGGGAATCTGGAGAGGATTCTTCTCCAGACTTTCTCATTATCTTAAGCGATTTGTTTTTGTCTGATTGTAATTTTTTTTCATCATTATCATCATCAATATCCATGGAAAGATCAATCACATTCCCAGTTTCTGTAATATTAAGAGAATTCAGTTGTTTGGAATATGATCGAAGATATCGTTTCACAATATTATTATTATGCTTGTGGGAAAACTTTGCCAGCTTTTCTTTGTTTGCCGTTTTTTTGGATTTAGTTTGATGCTCTTTTTTATATTTCTTTACTTCTGACCGGACATCATCATTATTCACTTCGTCGGATAAAATGCCAATCGGCGATATCCGTTGGCTTCCATTTGTATTTTCCTTATCCACTGAGTCATAATTTTGGAATTTTTCTTGCGGATTAGAAATGATTTTTGTTATTATATGGTTTCTAATCTCATCATCACTTTGATCTCCAATAATATCACTGATGTTATCATAGTTAAGCTGAATCACTTCTGAATTATCCACGTCTTTTCCACGATGATTCACCCTTCTCTTTGAGTTCCTTAGATTTCTAAAAACAGGTTCATGTTTCGTCTTATTCCGCTTTCTTTTCCTTGAAGGGAGCGCCGGTACTTCTCGAAGTACAGGCTGTTTATCTTCATCTTCGGATTCATCATAGCTTAAGTCTATATAAAAATTTTCGGTACTTTTGTTCCGATTATTCATACCTTTTTTGCTTTCTGAATTAATATCAATAAGAATGCTATTTTTCTTTCTTTCATGTTTACTTTGAATTGATTTAATGAACTTAAAATCAAAATTATCGTTGCCATGAATTTCTTCGTTATGCTGTTCTGAAGCAAGTCTCTCTGAATCATATAAGCTACGCTGACTCCTTTTGGAAGCTTTTCTATTGGTTGTCAATCCGGGTCTTCCATTTATTGTTGTTCTATTGGCGATTTTCCTCAACTTTTGATGTGTATTCGCCAATAGGATATTTATAGGGTCGATTCCTCTGGCCTTGCAATCACTATCTTCAAAAAAATAATTTGTAGTTATTGTGTCTCGCTGTGTCATATCATTTATGAAATATTTAGTGTTTGAAATTTATCTATTTAACAGAAGATATTCTTTTATTTTACGTTGGTTATTTAAGATTCAGCTGCAATAAGGAAGTAATTAAATACGCTGAGTTGGAAATTATAAATAATATACTTTTTTTTTTTTTTCATTTAATAGAGCAAGAAAGAATTAAGAGTCAGACGCGTGCCGCCCGCGTTTTGTTGCAGAAGTCAATTAAATGTTTATTTTTTCACTTAATGAAATGCTGTATAGAATATAAGCATTGTAATGTGTTAAAAAAGTTACCTTATAGTACTCAACATATAAGAGGTCCTACATAAAATACATTTCGACATGAGCTATCCGAGCGAACTAATGTAATCATCTGGAGTACCATGTATAGTCTTCTTTGTTACTGATAATATATTTCTGCATATATATTGATTTACATCTAAATTTTTGTATCACGAGTTGCTTTCAGATAGCGATAGTGTATATTTGAAGAAGCTATTAATATCTAGACAAACGCATATTCAGTAAGATTATTGATCATTATTTAATGCAATAGAGTAAACTTAATGAATACTATTGCTTTCATTCATAACAGCCATTTCCAAAACTTCCACAGAACCTTTATTTTTGATTTTTTCGCCTCCAACAACTTCCAAGATTTGTTTATAATTCACAGGATCAATGATTGCAAAGATTTCCCATTCGTCTCCGAAGAAATTTTCGTTTTCTAATACACCAAACAAGGCTTTGAGTGGCTCACTGAATTTCTTTCCATCTTTACTGTTCCACGTAATCTTTATCTTCATCTGAGCTCGGGCAATAGGTATAATTTGCTTATTCACGAGTAACTTTATTATTTCTAAAGCTTGCGATTTTGCAGGCTTGTTTGATGACACATTATAATTCAAATCATTTAATACTTTTTGAATGATGGATGGTGGATATCTTTTCTTTGTACGAGGATTTATACATTTTGTAGACACAATTGTTAATATTTCTTTATTTATACTATCAATGTTTAATTGTCTTTCCTTTTCACCTAATTGAATCTCTCCTTTTTGTAAAATTTGTAAAATTATCTTATTATTATCAATTGTACTAAAAGATTTTTGAAGATCTTCATTCAGTGCAACGATTCCTTTAGATACATTGAGAAAAATTCTTGGAATTTGCAAAACTTCATCTAAATCTTTTTCTACACCCGATCTCCAATCTTGAACCTTGTTTTGATAGCAAGCGATCTCGAATCTTTTTTTGCCTTTTTTCAATCTGACTAACGACACGTTTGTAAGTCTAATTTGCGACATAGGTTGGTTGATCGGCATTTTTTCTTTATTGGTTTACTGTTTAATTGGTTAATTGATTACTTCTTTTGACTTTTTCAAATATCTTCTTTTGAGATATTAGGAGTTGTAGTTGTGAAAAAATATTTTAGGAACTTGATGAGATAATTTTTTTTATTTTTATTTTTATTTTATTTTTATTTTATTTTTATTTATTTTTTTTGGTTTTATTATTTTAATGAGCTTCCTTCCTGCGCTTATACAACATGATGCTTTGCTACTTATGTCGTAACACGGAAATCTTATATATACGAATCAATTATTCAGGAATAAACTAGATCTACGTATTTCTAGATAAGAAAAAGCAGAAAACATAGGAAACTTTATAAGATTAATAACTATTATCTAATGGATCTAACGTCAGATTTTGCAATTCTCAGACCTTTATCTCATGAAAGGGTCTTGAATATCCCACTCACATCATCAAAAAAGAAACATCTCAACCGAGGGATCGTGGGAATTCTTACAATACCAGATGGTGAAAACAAAACAAAAAAATTAGCAATTTTAACACACGGAATGGGTGGGCATAAAAACTACACATTTTTGAAGAAGACAGCACATAAATTGGCGGAGATCAATGGGATAAGTCTGTTTAGATTTGATTTTAGAGGATGTGGTGATTCCATTGACCACGAAGAAGCTGTTAGAGACATTGAATCAGATATAGAAGATCTCGATACAGTAATTAGGTTCTTTTCCAATAGTAATACTGCAAAGATGCTATTGAATATTGAATTTCAAATCGATTCGATTATTACACATTCCAGAGGAACTACTGCAATGTTTAAGTGGAGCATACTACAATGGACAAAACATTTACAAGGTGACAAAGATGCAATATTGATTAAACACTTAGTTAACGTCTCTGGAAGATTCACAGGCGAAGATATATTAAGCTGGGCGAAAAAAAATGTTCCAAATTGGCCGAACGTAGAAGGGAATGAAATTTTAATTTATAAAGATAAGCAGTTTAATCAAAAATTGTTAATTTCAAAAGAAGAAACTTTAATGATATCACAACAATCATATACAGGAGAATGGGATTTGCTGATATTGAATAATTCAGGGTTTTACGATGTGTTAACAATTTTTGGTGAGAAAGATGATAAAGTTGAAATTAGGGATGCACACAAGTTTGACAGGGCTTTGAAAAATGTAAATAAGTTGATCTTTGTTAAGAATGCGGATCATAATTTTTATGGGACTGTAAAATGCAAAAAAGAAGATGCAGAAAAGTTGGGGTTACCTATAAGCCCAAATGGACTAATTAATTATAATACTTTAGTAGCGGATAGTATCTGCGAATTCTTAACTTAATGGGCTGTTTGTGTCAACTCAACAATAATGACCTGGTTTCAAATCTTCTACCTTGAAAAAAAATGTCTTCTCACTGTTTAAGAACTTCGAAGGATTTTTGTTTATTCAGTGTATTAACAATATTTAAATTATATGAATTGAGGTGTTTATTTATTTAGTATAAGCCCCGATTATACTATTCATTTAAGTGGATTTGTTAACCCATTGAACGTCCCACAATAATTCTTCCTTTGGCATAAATGGTTGAACAATTAATTCAGTTCCCTGTTCACCAATAAATTCAGGTACTTCATGCTTCTTTTCAATTAATTCAACCTCGTCGAGACATCTAAGCCTGTCATCAGTTACATCATAAAATGTTTTGCCATTATCAGTAACAAACTTTTTCAAATTATCTAATTTGTTATATTTATCAAATACTTCAGCTACATAAGCAATAGCATTGTTTTGGACATAGACACCTGCACAAACACCAATATTTCTTGCTTTGTTGTTGTAGATATGCGGAGCAGAATCTGATCCGAAAAAGAAGTACTCTTTGCCAGAGGTGGCAGCATTAATCAATGCTGTACGATCAGTAGGAAGTTTTGCTACTGGCTTACAGAAGTTTATTGGGTTACCACAAACATCATCAATAGTAATAAACAAATGGTGGGCTGTAATGGTGGCTGCAACAGTGACAGGTTCACCAGATTTTCTAGTAGAGTTAATCTGTTCAACAGCATCAATAGCAGCTTTCGTAGTGCAATGTTCCAATACGATTTTTAATTTAGGGAAATCATTATGCAACTTTGCTAACGCTGGTAAGAATTTGGATTCTGCATTTAAAATATGGATAGGTTCCTCATCAGTATTCTCTTCGTCACCATGCTTCTGAGTAGATGGTTTTTCACCATGTAAATTTAAAACCAAATTGTATTTTTGCATGACTTCAAAAATAGGATAAAAAGCAGTGAAATCGTTAGGGTCTACACCTTTAGATGAATTTGTAGTGACTCCAGCAGGATAACATTTGATACCACTAATAACATTTAATTTTGCAGCTTTTTCAACTAATTCAGGGGTGAGTTCCTTACACAAGTAGAAAGACATCAAAAAAGTTGTCTTTGGAGCTAATTCATCTAACCTCTTTTTGTATTCAATTACCTTTTCAATAGTTGTGATCGGAGGAACTAAGTTTGGCATAACATAAACAACAGATATACCGCCTTCACGAATGGTTGGGGTAACTAAATCCATCATTTTTCCATCACGTAAATGCACATGCAAATCGGCAGGAGATCCCAAGTTAAACTTTCTTGTGACTGACATTTTGGATGCAGTTGTTGATAAGAATCTTTTCATGTTATTGACAAAAAAGTTTTACAGTTATAATTTTCAGAGTCATTAGTCATCAAATATTAATTTTTAGATTTTGTTAATTTTTTTTTCACTATCAATTTTTGTATCTCGAGCATTTTTTTTTTCTCTGCTAAGAATTCATACTTTTTTTTCGTGTTCAAGTTTTTTTGTCTACATAAATGACATTAGATGAGCAAACCAGAGAAAAAAAATATGAATCCATGAAAGTTAGTTTAGTACGTTGATGTCACTTATAGGATATGCTCTGTCCTTCACAAATAGATCAAAATAAGTAATATAGTTATAAAAAAGAAACATGTCTGTAGAAATTGCTCCGGCTCTTTCTACTGCTCAAGGTGAAGATATATTTGAATTTGACAGACTTAAATTGGACCGCATCAAGCAGCGTCAATATTTACCTTCTCATGACAGTAATGATCGTGATACTATTATTAAACTCTTAAGAGAATATTATTCTGTTGACTCACTTATACAATACATCAAAAGAAATCCGGAATTGAAGAACATTACCTTACAATTTCCTGATCTGTTGGTTTGTGATTCTAGTTACATAGTACAGATGTTACAAGAAGGGTTGAAATCCGAAGATTGCACCACTACCGATAAAAATAACACAGATATTGAAGATTTCCAAAAAGAAGTCAAAGATAAGAACTGTACTTCTAGCTGTGGTTGCAATAATAATAGTAGTAGCCACAGGGTGAATAACAGTGACTATGAAGTTTGGGTTTTGGCAGATACTTCATACAGTTCCTGTTGTATCGATGAGGTAGCTGCAGAACATGTAGGTGCGGATGTTGTTATACATTTTGGGGATTCTTGCTTGAATAAAATCAATAAATTACCTTCGGTATTTGTGTTTGGTAAACCATTTATTGATTTGGAGGCTTTGAAAAATAAATTCATAGAGCAGTACACTTCAAAAGACGAAAAAATCATTTTAATGGCAGATACTTGTTATACGTATTGCTTGAAAGATTTTTATGATTTGTTGAGAAACGAAGGATTTAACAACTTGGGCTATGGTGAAATAATAGATGATGAATCATCTTCAACAGGCAAAATTATTGGATATCAAACAGTCCCAGGCGTTGATTTCAATTCCAAGTTTTTCATTAATGATTGTAAAAGATACATGTTAGGACTAAGTGAAGAAGAACAAAAAAAGTGCAAAGAAGACATAGACACTTTTTTGCAAGATTATAATTTATTTCATATAACTATGCCACAATCGCCTAAGTTACTTTTCTTGAGCACAAAATTTTCTTCAATAACCGTGTATGATCCAATAAATTCCAGTATTAACACAGGGCCATTTTCGTCATTAATGCGTAGATACAGATATATGCACGTCTGTAGAACATCAGGTACTATTGGAATTTTGGTGAACACGCTATCATTGAATAATACCAAGGTTTTATCTGACGTTGTTGCAAAGTGGATAAAAGATGCAGACAAGAAATATTATTTGTTTGTGGTCGGAAAGCCTAATGTTGCAAAATTAGCAAACTTTGATGTAATTGATTGCTGGTGTGTTTTGGGATGTGGACAAGGTGGCATCATTGTGGATGAAGATAATGAATATTATAAGCCTATTGTGACGCCGTATGAGCTACGTTTAGCATTGAGTCCTGAAGTAAGTTGGACAGGTAAATGGATCACTGATTTTAATGATATCCTTAAAATAGATAATGAAGAGAAAGAGCAAGAGCCATTAGAAGAAGAAGAAGATTCCGATGATGCGTACGCTCCCGAGTTCAGCGCCGTTACAGGGAGATATATATATAATTCTCGACCATTAAGACAAGTCAAACACTTGCAAATCGAGCTTGGAAAACAAAGAAACGCGTATGACAAGAATAATAATTGCAGCGAGAACCAGTTAATTGAGAATATTTCTTCACAGGTTGTTATAAGCGGTGAAGTTTCTACATCAGCCATGCATTTGCAAAATAGACAGTGGACGGGGTTGGGCAGTGATTATATCAACGATGATGATTTTGATGAGAGTGGTGCCGAAGTCGAAGAAGGTATTCTGGGTATTGCAAGAGGCTATGGCAAATAAATTGCATACTGATTATTTATAGAAGAGATATATATCATTTATTCAAAGCTGGAAAGTTAATATATGTAACATTTTTTAAGCAAAAAAGACTTGACATTCTCTTGAAATGTTTCACGTGACTATCACGGGGATATAGTAACTTTATTATTTTATTATAAAGAAAAATGTAAACCAAAACAACCGCAATGATTTTTATTTTGCTTAAGTGAACGTCTTAAGTAGGAACGGTGCTAATTCTTTATCAAACGAAATCCAAACACTTGTTTTACTTACTTAAAAGTCCAAATATATGTGATAAAAACGCTGCTATTTCTTGGAGTTACTGCCTCAAAAAGAAAGCAAGAGTAATATAATAAACAAAACGTATATAATGAATAGATTGTTTGGGAGCAAGAGCACAAAGCCTAAAGCGACATTAAACGAAGCCTTATCAGGGATTGAAGATCGAGTATCCGGGTTAGACGTGAAATTATCTAAGATTAATGCTGAATTAGTGACATACCAGCAGAAACTATCAAGAATGAGAGATGGTCCGGGAAAGAAATCATTGAAGCAAAGAGCTATGAAACTTCTAATGCAGAAAAAACAAATTGAACAACAGAAAGATTTGTTAGAGAATCAATCTTGGAATATGTCACAAGCCCAGATGACTGCTGATAATTTGAAAAATACTATGGTTACTGTGGATACGCTTAAACAGACAAATAAAGAATTGAAAAAGACATATGGGAAAATCAATGTTGATAAGATTGAGGATTTACAGGACGAAATGCTTGATTTGATTGATAAAGGTAATGAAATACAAGAAATGTTGGGAAGCAGCTATAATTTACCTGAAGAAGTTAGCGAGTCTGAACTAGATGCTGAATTGGAGGCTTTAGGTGACGAAGTACTATATGACCAAGAGCAAGAAGGAATGGGATTGCCAAGTTATTTACCGAGTGAGACCAATACTTTGCCTAATTTTGTAGATGAAGAAACCGCGAACAATCCTGCTGCTGCCGAACAGGAGTCTGAATCAACGAACAAGATCACCGCTTAAGAAGGCTATATACCTTTTACTAGTATTTATTATAAAAACAAGCTAGAAATTCATTTTTTTTGTCTTTCTTTTTTATTGTAAGTATTGTACATATAAATATTTTAACATTTAAATAGTTGATGTAGCCAAAACTGACACAGTTACAGTGACAAGACTAATGATAGCGGAGGCACTCAAAGATGAGCCTAAACTAGTAGTACTCACATTAGCAAATGTTCCGTTGGAAGTGGAATTACCAGATGCAAGGGTAGTAGTAGCGGTATAATTAGAGCTATTATCTCTTTTTTCAACGGCTATACTATTTTCATTGATACTTCTCTTATTTTGCCCAAGAACTTGCTGACTGCCACCAGAAGATGAGCCACTGCCACTACTGACAACTTCAATCAGTGCCGAGCCACCTTTCAGAACAGTAACAACACAAAAAGTAGCGCCACCAGCACCAGTAGAGCTAGATCCTTGTATTTTGTTTATTCCCTGACTTGGATCAATTCCACATTGCAAACCATTACATTTCGATTCATCAGAACATGTGATACTGAGTCCAAAGTTAGGAGTTACAGAACTGAAAGATTCAAGATAAATTGGATTCCAACCAATTTTCACAAAAGTATTTCCATTGGCGTCCTGGTTAGCACCTGCAACATACGGAGCCCAATTTCCCTGAGCTTTAGCACTGGTCCCCCAAGTACAACCATCATCGACAGAGATGCCTGGAGTATTAATATAATAATGAGCCGCAGTTGAAGCCCAGTAATCTGTACCAGGAACAGCTAAATCAGCTTGGCTGTTTCCACCAATATTTGTAGGAATCAACATTTCTTCATTTCCTGGTAAAACAGTTTGGCAAAAAGCAACATTGGATCCAACCTTATTGTTCACACTGAGTCCACCTTTACCTTGAACACAATAATCCTTATTCAGGAAAGGTTTGGATACAGTACCATCTGAGTTACAGTGAAGTCCACCGTATTGGGATTGTGGATAAGTGTAAGAAGTTGCAGAGGGATCCCACTGAGCAGAAAGATAGCCTGGTGGACATGCATACGGACAATAAGAATTGGCATTACATGTTTGGTCCATGGAAATGGCCCACCCACCGCCAGTTCCTCCCTTATTAACTGCAACAAGTCCCAAATTCGTTGGAAATTTACAAGTATTGGTACCACGCTTCTTGCGCTCTTCAACTTGAAAAAGTGGATGCTGGTGTTTATGATGCTCACCAACTTGAATTTCTGCAGCAGTTAAAGCCGGATAATCAAGGGACAATAAGCATAAAAGAGTGGTAAAAAGTGCAACTGCTGAAGACATATTCAAAATTTTAATAACGAACTGGTGATAGAATTTAATTGTTTTAAAGAGGGAAAAAGAAATAAAGAAAGTAATTGATGAACGTACTAATGCACTCTTGATTGATGATATTTATATTACTTTTGTGAGAGTTAAGTTGGCCGATGTTGCTCCTATTTATAATAATTTGATTAATTGATAAATGTCTTTTTTTAAAAAGAAATAAAAGAAGTATTATAGTAGAGTTACCAAGAACTAATCGTCAAAAGGACGTTGTTTCTTTTTGATTCACATGAATTTTCTGTTGTCACTGCCGCCTACGAATAGCAAATACTTTTTGAACCTTGAAAAGGAATCCGGATTCTATGAAGTGAGTTCATTTTTTTCGATCATGATGCTGATCATAAACACTAAATCTTAGAATAATAGTCAATGAAGGAAGCGAGTTGAAAAAGAAAAAGAAACAACAAGGCAAAAGAAACACTGCAGTACTAAGAAACTATAAAAAGAAACAATGTCAATTCTTTAGCAAATTCACAGACTTTGTCAAATATTGTTTAGATAAATCTATTTATTATATTTACAAGGTTGCGAATACTCTTGTAATTGAAAAGAAAACAGAGGAAAGAAAAAGAAATAATGCACAAAAAGAAAGAGGACCCATATATTCTTCTAATGAAAAATTCACCATAGTAAGCCATATTACATTATGCATGCTGAATTTTTTTTTCTAGAATATCTCTTTTCTTTTTCTTAGCTCTCTGAGCCTCTTTGAACCTTTTATTTTTTATGCTTGACAGGTTTTGGACGCACATACATACATCATCGTCATTATACGCCCCAGCTTACTGAAAGACCTGGACCTTTTATTCAAAGTAAATAAAAATATATAGGAGAACAATCTTTTGATCACTAAGGAAAGTAAACGAGAGGCGAATAATAGAAAAATGAATAAATATCAGCTTAGGAATTTTATATATCGATTATGGTCATCATTTTTCATTGACTAGAAATTACGCAATGAATGACCATTACTAATGCAACAATTTAGTTCACTGTGATGGTGTCAATTGGAAAAAACACGGTGCATGCTAAATAGAATCATGAAGATAGTAGAAAATCATTCTCTGCGTTAATTTGAACTCAATTATTTGGGAGTTAGAAAGGTGTTCAAACATTTGATTTGCGTTGCTGGTAAAAATTGTTGAGGAAATATTGAATATGTGAAGTTTTATTGAAACAAACTGAATTCCCTTTTTTGTTTTAGCTGAAGGTCAACATACAGGCATATGCATATGCTAAATCAATTGAGTGGCAATGCTAACTTTGTTTACATTTTTTTTTACCAACATTTTATCTATTTCAAATATTAAGTAAAGTATATTGATAAACAAAACAGAAGAAATCCTAGGGTAAAAATATGAATCTAGTAGAAAAGATTGAATAAAATAAAATTAAATAAATCTATCAATAAGGCAAGAGAAAAAAAATAAAGGATGGTAATTGGGACAATTAAATGATATCCATTAATGACGTATTTTTTTATTAAGCGATACATATGCTTTTACCAAAATGCTATATAGTTAAAAGTGAGCAGCAGTATTCATCAACCCTGATATCGCCAAATCGGAGTTACCAGTGATGTATCCCATACTCGTATTAAAATTAATGTTAAAATTGTTGAAGTTATCAAAAGTATTCAAGTTGCCAGAACTTTTATCATTGTAAGAAGAAAAAGAAGAAGCTGCATTAGCAGCAGAAGTCACAGGAATAGTAGGAACAGCCATACTATTTTGGAAGTATGGCAAATTGTGCATCACTCTATTAGTTAAATTTTGAGGTGGTGGTAGCATTATTTGAAGTCGTGATGGCATGCATATAACTTGCTGAGCTTGTTGTTGATGTTCACAATAAAGCATTTTACTTGGATCAATAGAGCGTACTGACGAAGTATAATTATGGAAACTTTCAGCATTAATGCTATCACTATTAGGATTATTCTTGTAGTTGTAATTATCTTGAATTATCGCGAAATTATTTGAACAATCCTCATGGCCAATAAGACGGTACAAATCAGGAGACACATAAAGATTATCATTAATTGTGCTATTAAAATTTGTGCAGGTCGTACTTTCTGGAGAAATTGTCAAGATATTATGAAAATTCTGTGTGCTAGTATTAATACTTTCATCGGAAACGGTTGGCAAAAGTGGAGGTAATTGATGATTTTTCAGATAGGAATTATTAGTATTAAAATAAGGAGGAGTCAATAAGGACTTTTGATTATTTGTAGAAATAGGAGATTTTCTCTTTGAAGAGGTGATAAGCTTCTTTGAATTATGACTTTTCTTTTTAATAGCAATTTTGACATTTAATAAATCAAGATACGTGACATTTAAAAAAAGATGCATTTTCTCAAGATAGTTGATCCAATTTGAGTAATCGACAGTATTGAAACAACACAGAAAGACATTATAGTTAAGAATCTGCAAATAAGAAAGCTCAAGGGAGTTAATTTTTTGAAGGGAGATTTTAGAAAGTTGCGACCAAGTAGAGTTTGTAAATGAGGAATCATCATATGTTTTGTTGGAGATGGAGAGACAGGCTATGAAGTGAGCAAGTGGAGCGATATTTTTCAAACTGTTGACTCGAGGATGAGTGGAAGTTGTACTCATACCAATATTATTATTAGCTCGCTGGCCAGAGATATTTTCGTTAATAGCAGTGATAGCCAACTTATAAAACCTCAATGCGTTAACAATACAGACTGACAGAACACCAGTCATATATAATACATGATTCAACTTTCTAGCAAGACAAGTTAGGGATCTTGTGTTGATATTGGTGCTAGTATTAGTATTGTATAAATGGATGATTAGAAGTGCTAGAAAGCGGGTGTTGTTGTGTGCTAGGGGATCAGTTAAAAATGAAGGAAGATCATGATTGGCAGACATTTTGTCATGTAGCGTTGATTAAGTGAAAAAAATGATTATGATTTACATAGTGAACTAGAGAAATAAGTGGAAATATATATATATATATATATAATTATAATTATCAGGTACATGTTGCTGTATCAATCAGTGAACATCGCAAGATATTACAGATGGTAAGCTATAATTAAGTGCTTGCACAATAGACATATATTGGTATGACAATATCGAAATAGATACAATAAATAAACCTGATCTATCTGCCATATACGTTTTGAGACGCGCGTTCACGAATATTTTGGGTCTATTACCACAACAAACAGAGGGGCAATTAAAACAATACAGTTTAGTACCTAAGGAGATATTATGTGTGAAATAGCCGTTACAGCCATCTAGACAATATTTGCTTACCTATAATATTCACAGCGAGGACATTTGGCTAGTACAAACTTTAATGCGGATCAGCTCTATTAAGAAATTAAAGCGGGAGGAGAATCACACAGCTAAAACAATCCTCGGCTATTGTGTTCTTCCAAATACGCTTCTTTATTTACTTATTATATCATCATCTACCAAGCTGAATTATATATACATTCTCTTGCAATAATAAGGTATATACAGGCTTTCACATTTCTTGTACAGCCTGAATTCACTTAATTTGATGCTGCTAATATTTCTGCATGTCTTTTCTTTTTTTAACGTTTGCATATTTTTCTGTTTTGCCCAGGCGTCTTATGATATGATTTTCTTTGCTGTAAAATTTTTCTTTTTAACTTTCTTCCTGCTCAGCATACATGATATGTTACTTTTCTTAAAATAACTGAATTTAGTCTGCCAACAGGAAATGAAAAATTGTTGTTAAAATTGCTTGTGCGTTAGCGTCTTTGCCTTTCTGAGTTTCTTTTTTTCTTTTTTTTACTATATACATTTATTGATCGTTAAATTTGAATATATTCATTCAAATAAGTGATTTATTCTGTTTTGATATGCAATTTCAGAATATACATCTACTCCTGTAATTTATTATATATTAGTCTTTCTAAGCACACTTTTTTTTTTGATATTATTAGTACTAATTGTGGTATTGTTCAAGGTCAAATGCTTTTCTGTCTTTCTTTTTTTCTTTTCTTTTTCTTTTCTTTTTCTTTTCTTTTTCTTTTCTTTCTTTTTCGGTAAATCTTTTTCGTATATTCAGACAACATTTTACTATGTTCACACATAGCCTACTTGTTGTTTCGCATTACCCAACAATAATAACCTTGCTCGGTGATCAAAAATCTTTATTGACCACAACATTTCCAAACCGGCTATCTCTCAATGATTCGCAAGCATCCATCCAGAGCTTCATCTCTTTAATGCTGTCCAAATTATGTAAATTTACAGTAGGAATTACCTCTTTGCAATTCACCAACACTAAAAACATGCAGAGCTCGGCAAAACTCGAGTGTTCGCTGTATGGTAGTTCATAGACTTGCGATACTTTATCATTTTTGAACTGCCTGGCAAAACTTTCTGTTACGTTGAAATCTTTGCTACTTTGCCAAAATTCGCATACACGTTGTACTATTATCTGTTGTCTTCTTGTCCGATCCTCTTTTGTGCTCATGCCATTTTTACTTGTGCTCACAACTTTTTTCCCGTTAATATAGGAATTTCCTGAAGTTATTCTGTTGTAACTCCATCCTGTGGGCCTTATCCCTACTACATTTCTGAATTTATTCTGAAAGGGTCTAAAATATTTTTCTAAATCTTGTAATTCTCTCATGCCGACAATATGCAAATTGGTACTATATGGATCATCAGTTATCATTGAATTAAATTTTGTGTTGTAGTCATCGTTATCTGCTGAAAAGCAATGGAAGATTCTTCGCTTTGTAGAATCGCAGTAGATCTTAACGTCTAATAGTTTCGCAATTTCAATAACTAGCTTTTCCTTTCCTATAGTGTAACTCCCCACGCATATTAAATGTTTTCTTTTAACCAAGTCAGTAGTTAAATCTATTACTATATGAGTATCAATATCATTATGTACTTGATCATTTTTGACAAATTGGGTGATCCGTTGTTGATATTTCTTTTCCGTATGTTTTCCCTTTGAACGTTTCCTTAAAGAATCAATAATTTCAGAGAAACAATCATCAATAATGATTGCCTTAACAAACTCACCAAATCCAGTGACTACTTTTTTCTGAGCAGGGAAAGAATATAATGGATTGAAATAGGTGGTATCTAAATATAATTTATCAAGTTTCACATTTCCAAGAATAGGGTTTTTCAACATCGCTCCACTAGCTCGAAAATCTCCTGTGTGCAAAATTCGATTAATTGTATATCCATAATTTTCACAACTTTTGAGATATTTTCGATAAGTTGAGTGTTTACAGTTACCTTTATTATTATTCACCAATTTCCAAATTTCGTGTTTTGTTGGTTGTTCATTCTTCTCTTCTGCTGTTGCATCAAGAATGCTTTCAAATAAGAAAAGCACAGCTCCTGGACAATGATTAGCATCTATCAACGTTACAAAATATCCTCCATCATCAATTTCATTATCCATTTCTATTTGTTTCATCTGCCCTCTTTTAACATGATATGTTAGATTTATTTTCATCCCCACAAGCCTGTTCTTATCGGTATTGAATTTCAAATTTATCAAGTTTATCGTGGTATTACTTGCAAAAATGGTTCCCTTATTCCAAGACTTACAAATTCCAATATAATGATCAGCATGGAAATGACTTAGGAAAAAGTGATGAATTTTATCGTCTGGTGCAAAATTCAACGCGTCAACGGCAACTTGATAATCTTTGTGAATTTGAAGCCTCTTGTAAAACGGAATTGGGTTTTGTGTTCTCCGTTTTTTTGCAGTTGCTGTTGCGGTTGAAGTTGAAATAGTTATATTATCGGAGATATAGGCAGTGGTGGCTATGGTGGTGCTATCATTGTTGTCATTATTGTTCATGTTCAAATTAGGGGCAATGAGTAAACAAATAAACAAACAAAATAAAAATAGTAACACTTTTCCAAATGAGAGGCTAGATATTATAGATTTCCATTATTACGTATTTAATTAAGGAAGATTCTTTGTTATTTTTTGTTTTTGTTTTTGTTTTGTATCTGGCAAATTCTTATGGATCACTGATAGTGAAATATATCATGAACTGAATGATTCAATCTACGATTTTGTTCATTTCATCATCACCATGTCATTTCTTTATTTTTTTTTCCGCACGAGAATAGCTCAAAATAAAACAAAAAAAAATGTGACAGCACCGAAATTCATCACGTGCATAAATTAAGGGCACTTTTAGAAGGTTTTGATTATTATTGTAATTTATCTTCTTTTCCGAAATATTCGAATAATCCTTTTTTTTCTAATACCGCAAGAACTTACCTTTTTTCCAAGGGTCACTAAATACAATGTAATTTATTTTTAGTTACCAGATTATCATATACGGTAAAAAAATCTGAAAGCCTAGAAAACTAGACAGTAAAACATCCTTAACATCACTGGAAAATTTTCTTTCTAATTTTTTTTTACGTGGATAATATGTTGGAAAATTCAATATACTTAATGCTGTTTCAATTCAACCTTTTTCTTTTCCTGTTCTAAGGTTTTCCTTTTTTGTTTTAGAGAAAAACTAACTTAACATTATAGTATTGAGATCACTTTAAAAATCCTATCCTCAGGTTATAATATTATATTACATAAATAAATAAAAGAGTCGAAATGGGAGGTTCTCGTGAAAGCAAAGTTGAATATTTCTCCAAATTAAAGGAATTATTGGAAACCTACAAGTCTATCTTCGTTGTTGGTGTTGACAATGTCTCTTCCCAACAAATGCATGAAGTCAGAAAGTCTTTACGTGGTAGAGCTGTCGTCTTGATGGGTAAGAACACCATGATCAGAAGAGCCATCAGAGGTTTCTTATCTGACTTGCCACAATTCGAAAAACTTTTGCCTGTCATCAGAGGTAACGTTGGTTTCATTTTCACTAACGATGACTTGAAGACCATCAGAGATGAAATTGTCTCCAACAAGGTTCAAGCTCCTGCCAGAGCTGGTGCTTTGTCTGATGTTGATGTTGTTATTCCAGCTCAACAAACTTCTTTCGAACCAGGTAAGACTTCTTTCTTCCAAGCTATTGGTGTCCCAACCAAGATTACCAGAGGTACTATTGAAATTATCTCTGATATCAAGGTTGTTGAAGCTGGTTGCAAGGTTGGTGCTTCTGAAGCTACCTTGCTTAACATGTTGAACATTTCTCCATTCACCTTCGGTTTAACTGTTTCTCAAGTTTATGATGATGGCCAAGTTTTCCCATCATCAATCTTGGATATTTCCGATGAAGAATTAGTTGGTCACTTTGTTTCCGCTATCAGCAACATTGCTGCTATCTCTTTAGCCATCAACTACCCAACCTTACCAG
Organism: Saccharomycopsis schoenii; assembly: GCA_010994365.1. NCBI lineage: Eukaryota > Fungi > Ascomycota > Saccharomycetes > Ascoideales > Saccharomycopsidaceae > Saccharomycopsis > Saccharomycopsis schoenii. Next base: position 619,782 of record JNFU01000006.1, on the reverse strand, counting down.
CTGTTTCTCACTCTATTGTTAACGCCTACAAGAACTTGTTGGCCGTCTCTGTTGCTACTGACTACACCTTTGAAGGATCTGAAGAAATCAAGGACAGAATTGCTAATCCAGATGCTTATGCTTCTGTTGCCTCCACCTCTGCTGCTGCTGCCTCTTCTGCTGCCGCCGAAGAAGAAGCTCCAGCTGAAGAAGAAGAAGAATCCGATGATGACATGGGTTTCGGCTTATTTGATTAATTTAACTAGTATTTGTCCTCTTTATAGTTATGTATGTTCAAAAAAAGTGTTGAAAGCAATACTTTTTAGCAATTTGTAATTTATTTTGAATCAATCAATATTAAGTTAATTTATATAAAAAAAGGGATTGTAAGAAAAATAATAAACTATAGATATGCTCAAAATTAAATCAGAAAGAGTCATTTTTATAATTTATAATCACATGGAAATGCATTGGGATGCTGCTTTAGATAATCGATTTATAATAGCTAATCCATCATCATCATGCATTGTTTTCTGATTAATGATTATAAGTATTTTTTCCACTTTTTTTTCATCCATTTCCCTTAATAAACCAAACATGTTTTTTTGAATCTCTTCTACACTTTTACCTATTTGACGGAAAACTATTTCGTTCTCACCTGTTTTAAGTGCTTCAGGAATAGTAGGTTGACTAATGATAGCCATCTTCATTTTGTTTGGCTGCGCAAAAGGCAATCCAACATTAAACTTATTTTGAAAATCTTCTTTTTCCAATAATTTTGAATCGTTTTCTTTATTAAAAATCAATATGACTTTTCCACTTGGCGAATAATGTTTGTATTTCATACCTGGTGTTCTCACAGGTTCATCATCTGCGTGGTTGGCTGGACTCACCTCAGTGATTAAATTTTCGAATCCCTTCACTTTTTTGATCTCTTTAACCAGTAATCCACCAGGTCTTAATAATCGCGGAGGATTCACTAAACCATTTACAACTGTGCTTTCTAATCCAATATTACAACTTCCTCCGTCCAAAATCATAGGAATTTTTCCATGTAAATCATGATACACATGTTGCGCAGTGGTAGGTGATGGTTTAGTAGATGTATTTGCACTTGGTGCGGCTATAGGCGTATCTGATAATGCTATCAACAGCCTAGCGACCAAATCAGACGGGAAACGAATAGCAACAGTATCCAAATTATTGGTAACAAATTTAGATAAACGGTATCCGTTATTTTCTTTTTGACTCAAATCGATATCTATTGGAATTAAGATACTTAACGGTCCTGGCCAGAATTTCTCCATCAATGGTAGATAAACTTTCGGAATAGTTGATTTTGTTTGATCAACAGTATTTTCTTTTATTAATCTTTCAAGCTGCTCAATTGATGATATATGTACAATCAATGGATTATCAGATGGTCTATTCTTTGCAGCGAAGATATTTTTAACAGATTCATCATTGATGGCTGATCCTCCAAGCCCATAGACAGTTTCGGTTGGAAATCCAATGACATTATCAGTAGAAGAAATTTCATTAGCCGCAATATTCATGTTTCTCAAAGTCTGTTCATCAGAAATTTTCGGAAGTCCCAGTTGCTTCGATTCAAAACAAATGGAATCAACTTTGACTGGTAAAATAGAAGTCTTCTCAAACATTTTATATTCTCTTGATTGCTTCGTATTAATCAAAGTGTTGTTTATACTGTAACTTCTTTTCACAAACGTCCTGAGTCGGACTTTTTTCAATATAGCAGCTGTGAAGGAAGACGTTTTTAAGAAAAGATAAGAAAAAAAAATATTGCACTATTGAACCAGCTTGATGAAAAACCCCGCTATTTTCTTAACCAATTCTGATGTCTTTTTAGAGGAGTCTTATTTCCTTGTTTTAGTGTTTTTAATAAACTAGAGATATATTGATAGCTTGCATATAGTAGTGATGATATCGTGAATCTATTAACTTTTTTTTTTTTTTTTTTTTTAGTTTAATCTCTAATTTTCTTATTGATTTTTTTTATTTATGTTACGCCTGACACCACAAAAATCACTGAGAAGAGAAGTCATATAGAAAATAATGTATGCATAAAACTAGTTTTAATAGCTCACGTAGAGAGAGCTTTTGTAGTTCAACATCATTTATAAACAATATAAGCAGTAGGAATTTCCACCAGGATATATGAATTATATATAGTTCAGTTCTATTAATAAAAACGAAAAAAAAAAAAAAATTATTAAAAAAAAAATAATAAAAAAAGAATTAATATTTGTTCGATGAGCTTTCTAGCTTCTTAATACATCAAACACATGCATTGGCGCCAGGATAATTGTCATAAAACATAATATCATCATCACTAGAGCTCGTATCAGAGTCATCAATAGAATGAATTCCTGTAGTGAATGGATTTTTTGCGATTGATATACTATTGTGCATCATTGATGTTTGCAAGTGCGACTTAAACACATCATTAGTATTATTTATAGTTATATTTGGTTTGCTCTGTTGATTAAGAGAAACAACACCTAAAATTTCAACATCAGAACCACTACTACTGTCGCTACTATCTTCTTCAAGTAGCGGGATTCTAATCTTAGATGGGTGGCATTGGAAGCTATTGGAGTCAATATGAGACATTGGCTCAGATTTTGGAAACACAGTTGTATGCACATCTCCCATAGACTTTACATCTACTTTAGATAAAATTTCTTTCTTTGAAGGGAAGAAGCTTGTGGTTACGCTTCTATTTAAATCTCTTCTATAAAGACTAACTTTCAGAGATGCCTTGTCGAGGCTTTGCCTTTTTGGTGAGAGTGATACGTCAGAAGCACTATGAAATTTAGCGGCAGCTGACTCATGATCCCAAAATGGAGTCTTTTCCTTGTGCATAAAATGTGTATTCATTTGCCATTTCTTTCTTTGTTGGAATAAATCTAACATACTGAGCTGCATTGAATTATTTTGATTCTTACGAAGTGGAATTTCCATTTTCGTATCAACCTTTTCTATTTTAATTGTAGAAGGTTTCTTTGAACTACTCTCTTTGTAGCTGACCGTTTCATTATTTTTCTTCAGATTGTCCTTTAAATCTCTGCTCTTTATCTTTTTAGCGACAATAGAAGACTCAGAAGCCAGATGGGCTCGTAGACGCAGAACAGGGGTAGTAGATTTTGAACGCTCAACAACAGATGATTCTTTGGAATGAGAAGCATTAATTTGATTTATCGCTGTCAAATGTATATAAACTTCAAAAACTCTTGTCCATTCTTGAACCAATTTCTCTAAAACATAAATAGGAAGTTGCGAATTTCTTAATGGTATATCTATATTATCTCTTGATTTCATCTCATTAGCGGCATGTTGCCTAAAGCAGAAACTCATATCCTTCATATCATCAAAGATTTGCTCAATTTCAGGTATTGTGTAACTTATGCATTCTATGTAATCTGAACCCTTATGTTTCAGCTCATACGAATTTTGTGTAATGTAGTTATTTAGGTCATAATAATTGAACCTTTTGGTATTTCGAATCCCCTTTTCCATTGAATTGATACTCGCCGAAGTGATATCATTTTCTTTGTTTTTAAGATATGGATAGCGAGGTGTTTCAATTAATTCTACTCTATTTCTGTCATCCGGCCAAAATATTAAAAATTGTCTGAGGATTTCTAAATCAATTTTATTTGAAATTTGAGCTTCAGTAAATGGCCAGGCTAATCTGTACATTTGATAATGTCTTAAGCATTTTGAGCAATAAAGATAATCTATCTGGCCTTTTATCGGTAAATTACAAATCTCCAAGGCTTCTGGTAAAGAAATATCATAGTGCTTTGATTTAAACTCTTTCTCATTGAACTCAAAATAACAACCGCAATTATAACAATCATATATGCTATGTGAACTTTGATAATCTCTATCAAAATAGCGGGTATTGTATAGTCTCTGAAATGTTCGGAGAATTTTTCTTTGTTTCAATTCTTTGCATCTTAACTTCTTACTACCAACACCATATGCCTTAACCATTAGCGACCTTAGTGAATCTGGTGAGTTATCAAATGGGAAACTTTTTATTGTTGAAATGCTACTATTGGTTTTTTTCTTCCTTCTTGGACGTAACTTTCTCGATTTATTGGCAGTGTCATCGTCAATACTTGCTGGTGTCATTTTTCTTTTTTTTTTAACTGCTTCAACTTTTGTGATTTCGGATAAAGAGTCTTGAACAATAGGGCTATCAGAACTTGGTGTTGGTGTTTTGGTTTCTTTTATATCTTTTAATGGCATTTCTTCTACATCTGATTGATTTTTACTTCCCGTTTCGTCAGAACTTCCTATTACTATTACCTCTGTCTCCAGATATTCATCTTCCAATGGCGGAATAATTAAATCTTTTGATAAGTCTACATCAGGATCAACTGAGTAACTTCCTAATAAATCACGCTCACATGTTGCGCATAAACAATCTTTATTTCTTTTGCCAAAGTAATCGGGGGAATATGGAACTGTGATTTCTTCTCCTATTAAGATTTTTCTGGTGGCTCTTATTGTCATTCCATTTCTGGTAGACCAAAATTTAGCATTGCCATTACAATCATGATTAATAAACCTTGTCGGTCCTAACATCAAACAGGAATTTCCTCTAGATGATATGTTAATAACACTAAAATCATTTTGATCTAATGAGTCCAATTCCTCTTCAGATAATTCAGATAAACATCCATATAAGTACTTGATTTCGTCATTTTCGTTATAAGTTTTTCTTGCTATAACGCACGCTTCCAATTTGTTAGATCGTTGAATGTAACGATCGGTTGCACAGATGTCAAACCCACAATCTTTTTGATAAATCAGGAAATATCTTTTTGCATGTCTGATAAACTCTTTAATCATGATATTGTATGGATATCTTCTAAGAAAGTTCCTTACTTTTTCGAGACTCAAGAATTCTTCTATAAGATAATTTAATCTTTTGGCTGGTGGAAGGGTAGACACTTTTCCTACTGGAAAAATTAAGTAGTTTCTAATTAGCTTTAAAGATTCATCAGTAGATAAAATTTCGTCTGGAGGTAAGTTTGTATGTTTGTAAGCCTTTCTGATTTCAGACCAATAGAACAAAGGATCTATAAGAGATGCACTCAAAAAATCATCGAATTCGGCCAACTCGAACCAAGTTAATGACGAAGTCATGAGCAAAATATTTTGATTTACGCAATTTTAATGATTTTAATAAAAATAATCACGGTCATGAAGCTTGCAGTGAACATTTTTGTGAATTTAACAATATATTATTGCTTATCTGTGTTCAATCTTTTATTATTTATTATTGAGATTGATTATTTTAGTTGGTGAATTTTTCATGATTGTTAGCTAAAGGATATTCAAAATTGATGTTCTAAAAGCACGCGTGGATATTTATGTATGTTTTCAACATGACCGTTTCTTTTGTTTGTTTTTTTCCTTTCCAAAACATTCCGAAAAAAATATAATTTACAAAAATCCATACCAGAAAATTCAATAGCAATAATTATTAATTACCAGTAGCCAATTTATATACAAAAAAAAAGTATTTAAAAGAAGTAATTGAAGATTTTATTTGATGAAATCAATACATCCAATATAGCATGTTTTACTACCAATATTTCTTAAAATACAATAATTATCTTCTTTAGTAAAATCACTCTGAATTGCTGAAATACACCCAAACCCAACATAAGTACTCAGTGCTAGATTCAAAAAGCTGCTTGTTATAAAACCCCGTAAGTTAATAAAGCTTGGACAGTCAAAATTGATAGTCTCCGGATCGTTTGGATGATGCTTAATTTTCTTCAACATTGATTTCGGAATATTGTAGATTCTACAGTTTGCTTTTATTTTTCCATTTTTTTTGGTAGTAATTCTAACACGATGAACAGGCAATCTCAAATCACCAATCTGGGTATATTTGTGATTACTGATGATATTATTGAAAATTATATTATTGAAAATTTCCGTAGCACGCTCTGTATAATCAATGATAGGAATTCTTGAAACTTGGAATTTCTGTTTATTTCCGATTTTCATTGATTCAAGTTGCATATTAGTTAACATTTTAATATCAGCTAATATATTTTTGTCTGAATAAAGATTTTCCAAGCATTTCAAATTATTCTTCATTGCCATTTGGAGATGAACCTCAAAGCTGCTCTTTATGGCACCAGAAACAAATTTGGTTCTAATGCTATGTAGAACCATTAATGATCTTAGAAATTCCCAATCACATGTGTTCCAATCACCTACTTCACCTTTATATTTATGGTGTATATAATCATAGTTGCAAATCAAAACATTGTCATAATTCATCCTTTTACTCTTAGGCTTTTTCTTCCATGATTCCAAAGATGCAATCCCGGAAAGCTCGTTTTCAATATAACCTGTTGAACTCGTGGGATAGTCATTGGGATAAAATGGTGTGTTGCTCTCCATGGATGCCTGCTGTAGTTGAATATAACCTGCTGGAAACATTTTTGGAATTTTCACCAATTTCTGCCAAATAGGAGTGATCCAGAACCAAGGGGCAACAAGCTTATATCTATCTTCTAAAAATAATATCATTATAGGTATTTTCGTGTTCATCAATGTTATGCATTCTTTACTGGCATTTTCATTCAACTGCGATGCTCTTAGTAAATTGACCATATCTGGAGAAGGAAGCTTTTTCATCATTCTATTAATTTGTTTCGTTGTGTATTGATATTTGTAACTGTTAGTTCTTCCTTCACTACTGAAAAGATCATGAACAATTTCTTTGGAGTGCCACTTTTTACTTTTTATGTCGATAATTAAATCTAGTAAATCGTTGGTGTTGAATTTACTATTTCTTCTAGTAATTTTTCTTTTGAAATACCTCGGATCAGTAATATTAAATGACATCACTGATTTATTCCCAAAAGAATGGATATCTGATATTTTATTAAGGTTACCCCATTTATCATTAATATATTTGTCAATTGGATATATTGAAGATACTAATGACTCCAATGATTTGGGACCTAGCAAATCAATACTACCTAATGAGTATCGACAATCGATTATGTCATTAACAAACTCTTTGAATTCATCATGCAAATAAGACCAAACTTTTTGGAAATCTGCAGCATGGAACTGGAGTAGTGCTGAAAAGCTATTTTCGTAAACATTTATAAATAAAAAGCCTCTGGTAAGAATATCATCACCTTTATAAAAGTTTCCTTGGTAGTATGTTGTGGATTTATTTATTTTCCTATGAATAAGTTTCTCCTCTAAACATTTGATCGCCCTTTCGTACTCTTTTATATCATTTTTAATAATAATTTTAGATTCATAACTCGTGTCCACAACTATGCCGCCAGTATTTTTCAAATTTCTATGCACTAATCTGAAGCATTTTTGTGTTGGCTTATATGGAATATTCCAACCCCATCTTTTAAGCATATGGAATCTCTTAGCATGCCAAATATGAGTTGAAAGCCACGCGAAATTCTTCGATCTTTTCAAATATTTAATTCTTGGAGCTAGCGGACTAGCTACTTTATTGATACCACTGTTATCATATGAACCATAATTACTTGTAACAGGAATCAAATGTTTTTGCAAATCATCTGATATTTTCGAAGACGATACTTCAGCCTTTAAAGCTTTTATCATTTTCCGCAAGTTCAATCCAGATCCTAGCAAACTCGCAGGTACATACTTTCTTAGTTTCCACTTAGCTGCGAGTTTCAACAATGTCCTTCTCTGCTTTAACTTATATATTGATTTTGCATTATATTTTCCTTTCCTTTTATTAGTTAAATTTTTGGTATTTACATCAGATAAATCTGACTTGAATTTTAGGTCTTTCAGCTTAGATGACAACATTTCTCTGATAGCTCGATTTCTCAATCTTTTGGGTATCCTTTTAACATTATGGGAAGCATTTCTTCTGCGTAATTTTCTGGGTAATGATTGGAAAACTCTAGTAGATTGTGAATTCTTAGATCCTAATTGACTTCTTTCCAACTGGTCTATTTCAAATCTTCTAGAGTTTACGAACGCAGGTACATCCAACTTGCCATCTTTGAAGAAACTACTGTTTGTGGTATCGGCTCTTATAAGTCTAGCATTGAATACGCGAATTCTTTTATTTTGTTTTTTATTTGTATCGGAGGGATTAGTATCCACCCTTCTCTTCTGCATTATTTAGTACTTAGCGAAGGTTCAATGGCAAGCCAGGCAGAATAATACTACTAAATATTGAAATATTATAGTTCTATTGGGGCGTTGAATGATTCTAGAAACGAATGAGCTGAACATATAAAAAATATATTAGTGGAAGAAAATACTAAAAACATCGCGTCGAAGAAAAAGATTCATCTTTATTGAGATACTAAAATTAGATGGCGCTTAAGGAAAAATGAGAAAGGAAAAGAAAAAAAACGCTCTTGATAGTAAACAATCAACAATCTAGGAAAACAAGCCCTTAGATGAATTTGAAGATCAGGCATCCAACTATTTGATTCATGAGCTAAAGCTAGCTACATTAGCGGAAAATAATAGCGTATTAGTGCTTATGATAGTCAGTATGAGCTAGAATCTGAGAATGAACATGTACCCACGTGGTATGTGCATCACATTGCACTAATAGGACGTACTTGTATAATGATTATTTGCTACTTTCCAATAGAAATAAGTAGACTAACAGGAAATTGACTAGTGCAATATGTTGCTTGAATATTACGCTCGATGTATGTTCCTTTTTTCGTCTGTTGCAAAAGCCTTGTCTTTTTTATTTTTTGCTATTTTAAATGCCGACAAATTAGGCTATTACAATACAGTGATTACAATAGTTGCTGACCGGTCAATAGTGACTCAGTCCTACACTCTATAGAATATCCGAAGATCTTTTTTTGATTGACTGACTTCGAAACGGCCAAGTTAATTACAGGTGTTGACTCTTTTGCAACTCAACAGTGCAACCGCCTGCGCGCGCGCTGTTGTTCACATCACTGGATGTACACAGTGGCCGCGCACAGTATTCTGAATATACTTAGGGGAAACTGTGGGTGTAAGCGCATCGTGCAGTCTATTCAGCCCGTCTAAACAACCAGTAAATATGCAGAGAACCCTGCTAGATTATAAACAGATCGATCATTTGCGTAAAGATCTCGATTGGTGGAGGACATGTATATAGACTTTTGGCTGTAATACCTTTTTTATACTGAATAATCTTTTTGCTGTTTAATACTTACAATAAACTTTTTTCATTAATTTTTAATTTTTAGTGTTTCAGGTTTTTTTCTATATTGTAGTCACGATAGTAGCTGAAATATAATAGTAACAATTGACTAGAAGTTTTGCACTCTAGACGATTCCTTTTTCTGTATTATACTTCATTTGCACTCACTCAAAGGGATTGGATTTCTAAAAATATTGTTTATTTTTCTGATTAGTTATTATTTTTTTAATAAAAATTTATATATATATGAGGCTAAATATCTGTAATTTTTATTGACTGCATGGTTTTGACTTGGTTTAAGAAGACCCATTAATATTTCATCAAAATACCTTCTCTAACAATCAATACAAAGCCAGATTTCCAAATTATTATACTAATGGGCTATCTATTTCCTCTCCTTCTAAGATTAGGTTATTTACTGGCATTCGGCAGTGCCTTACCGCAATATACATTCACATCTGTTTTGACTGAAGTTCTTGTCTCACAGAATCCCTATCTGACTACAACATATACAAGCTATTCTACCACAATTATAGAGACTGAGACAAGTTATTACTTTGATACAACGAAATACCTAACATCAACATATGGTTACACGGGTGCTCTAGAACCACCAACCTATACTACTAATGTTCTTCAGCCTGCGGCGACCACAATATCTACTGTATCAAATCCAGTGGTGGAAATTACAAACTATCCTGTTATTCCTTCATATCTGGAACTACCTGGTTCTTCATCAGTTGTCACACTGCTCATATCTTCTCCAGCAGGAGATACATTAATTTCCAGTATAATGAGCTCCATCGGCACATCCGCTCCTTATGATGAGCTGAATAACTATTTAACGGAAATCGATGGAACTGAAACATGTTTGTATTATTATCAAACCTCTGACGATTCAGAGGATATAGTATATGAAACCATTTACAGCTATCATAGTATTTTTATTACGGAGATTATTCATGCGACCTCATTCATATAAGCTTTCATCACTTTTTTTTTATTCTATATAATACTACTTCAAATTAAAATTCAGAATACTCTTTCAATTTTTGTATCCTTCTGTTTCACAGTTTGCATCAATTTACAAATCCGCTTGGCTATATATTCCCTATTCAACTATATGCATGCTGGAATTTAGTTACTATAACAAGTCTTTTTCTCCCATGTGATAAAATGCAGAACAAAATTAAGTGAAAAGGAGTACTTTCTACAAAAATGCGTGTTAACAAAAAAGACATCCAGAAAAAAACAGATCCATAACAAAAAAAATGTAAAAAAAAAACCAGAGGAAGAAATGATAGGATATAAAAAATAAGTTTTTCTTTGTATTATTACTAGTTTCTTCTATTATTGTGTACATTATATTGAATATAGCTTGTCAATACAAAGAAAACTAATCAGGTAAAGTCTATTCGCAAAATGTCGTTAGAAATTAACGAAGTTTCCATGAACAGAAAGCCAGTTCCTGAAAGTTACGAAGAAGAAGAAGGAAATTTAACATTTCTTTCAAATGTATCTGCTGATGAAGCAAACACCTCCTTCGGTAGCCTGATATCAAAAAGTAGGACAAAGAATACTATAGATAATTTATTTGAAAGCTCTAACAACTCGGTTAGTCATGGTAATAGCCAAGCTTACAAGAAGAAAGATCAGATATCCGTCAGTAATAATATTAAGGCATTACAAGATAAGATCAAGAAAGGCCTAGATATCAAAGATGATGAAAATATGCCAGTCAGAAGATTTAGAATCAATAAATCTAATCAAAGTCCAGCTCAAAGTGACACTAGACAGCATGATGTTGATACGAGCTTTGCACCAAAGAAATTATCATTTACCCAATCAATATCTGATATCAAAAATACTTCTCAGAGTTCCATAGATTTGTCACGTGATGAAACAACGTCTCCTACCGCTGCTTTTTCAAATAATCATAATTTAGACTCGATTTTAACATCCCCAGCAAGAGAAATTGATAATGAAAAAACATTGCTGTCTAACTCTGTCCACAGCATTTCTAAATCGCTGACTTTAGATAAAATTGGTCACGATGATGCGTCTATTAATAATGATAAGTCAACAGAAAATCCTTTCACTACCAGCTTCACTAAAAAAGCGGCGGAACATGATGATAATGGCAGCTTCACTTCTACTACAGCCGCCAATAATAAAAATATTACTAAGCTCAAAATCGCTAATGTGCAATTTAAGGTTTTGCAAAAGGGAACTCCTGTTAACTCTCCGTTAATTCTATCACCGAGTGGAAATGCATATGACACTGCCGATATTGATTCGCGATCAATAATATCTGCCAAAGATGGTACTAAAGTCACTAAAGACTTAAGGCAGCTACAGCTCATTGATAAAGAGATTACACGAAAGATCAAGAAAATCAAAAATGAGATCCAGTTTATTGATGACAGTTTGCCTCCTAATCCATGCACCTATGATATTGAAACAAGAAAAAATTTGGCAAGAGCTAGAGAGGTGCTATCAAAGAAGTTAGATTTCTGGGATAAGAAGAAATATGAGAATGGAATAGCTTTGAGTAAAGTTAGTAGAAAAATGGTGTATTCTGGAGGTGAGGAGGTTACCACATTTTTCTCAGGTAGAAGTGAATAAAAGAATTATCAATATCGAAGTTTGGTACGTTTAACTTCAACACTGAGTAGTTTCATATCTGTTATCTTGCAAATAGATATACCTGATGCTTAATTATTCAATTTTTGTTACTTTATGTTCACATATTAAGTTGTATCGAAGCATCACTGCATATACATGGGCAAATTCAGAATTTTAATGTTCAAAAAAAAAAAATAGAAGTGACAATTTTATTGTGTGTGACAATAAAAATTAAACGCGACTTGTGTTCGCACCGATGATAGAAAGATCTTTTACCGACAAACTAAGCGAAAAAAATAGAAAAAAGAAGGGAAAATTATAATGGTATTGAAGTAACTGTAGCAAGTTATCCGCAATTTTTTTTTTTTTTTTGATTGATCTATTATTGTTCAGCAATATCCTTCTATTCGATTACTATTTCCTTCGTTGAACTTTATGTGTATTTATTAACATCAAGCTTAATATACCCAGATTACTATATTTGATCTATTTTGGATTTTAAAATTAGGAAATGCTGGCTGTAGAAGAAAATGATGATCTCCAGGAAAAGTATCCTGTTACCGTTCCTTACAAAGTTGGGCTCACTCCAATAAGGGATATAGTTGAATTCAACAAAGCAAAATTCCATACTGTCAATTTTAAAGTTGCTGAAAAGGATACCAAAAAAGGAACGATATTGATCATCCATGGTTTTGGTGAGTCTTTCCAGTGCTATTATAGGGCGATGGATGATCTTGCTAAAAAAGGATATGAATGTTTCTGTTACGATCAACGAGGCTCAGGTTATACATCATATCCAGACACATTGGGAAGAACCACTAATGAGCAAACCTTTGGTGATTTGAATCATTTCATTGAATTGGTTTCCAAAGATTTGAAACCAGGCGAGAAGTTCTATCTACTTGGTCATTCCATGGGTGGCGGTATTTGCTTGAATTACAGCCTTACTGGTAAATACAGAAACAAGCTTCATGGTATTATGACAACCGGCCCTTTGGTCAGAGTTCATCCAAAGACGCGTCCAAACCCAATATTATACCAAGTTTTAAGAGGCGTTAGTTGCTTTTTGCCTAACATGGTTTACAAGCCCGATTTGAAAGTCCAGTATCTTTCCAGCGACGAAGAATTTTGTGATTGGCTTGTTCGGACACCTGTTGTTAGCCCTACTGGTACCTTAGTGTTATTAAGAGACATGTTGGATCGTGGTATGCAGTTGCTAGATCCAAAATACATTAGATCATACCTTGATGGAATGCCGCCGGTATTTATAATTCATGGGGATGAAGATGGTATTAATGACGTGGACTCCAGTGAGAAGTATGTGAATTTGGTTAAACAGCTTAAGCCTAGCGCCGACATTACATTTATCAAAGTTGAAAAGGGTAGACATCAATTGCTAAATGAGGCTGTCAGCCTTTATGATTCTGTTATGCAGGATACTTTCTCATGGCTTAGTAGACATTGAAAAAGTACTGTTGATTGTTGCGGTGATGCATTTATTTCTCATTCGTTTGCGAATCTCTTTTTCCGCAAGTAATAACCTCTAAAATTTAGTAGAGCGTATATTAAATTAAAAATATAAACAAATTTTGAAGTAAAATCATGAATCAATTAAAAGTATAAATACAAGGAAGAAAAGAAAAGTAAAGATCATCATTAATAAATATCAGCAACAGCTATTATAGGAAAGATCTTGCAAAAGATAGTAGCAAGTTCATAAACCTCCAACGGGAGTTCATTCACTTATAGCGTGCATAAGCCATTGGTGACTCTGGACCTCTGAGTACAGGAACATATACTTCATCACCTTTGCTATCTTTGCATATGATAAAGTCACGCTCTGTAACGATTTTTCTATTAGATATTTTTTTTGGAAATCGCAACATCTCAGCTTTCCCAAAAGTTGGGTTCATTTCAGAAAGACTGCTGGATGAGGTGGATGTTGAAGAACTAGTAGAATTCATGTTATTAATCTTTGTATATAAGATCAAGCAAATGCAAGCTGTATAGATATGTTAAATCGTTCAATAAAACCAAATGAATAGTTAGTAGCTTGCAAAATATTAATTTTAAAATAATTGGTTTTAGAACATGAATATATCAAAAAAAAAAGTAAAATTACAGGGGGTTTATATATGGCATTTTGTTGAGCTAAAGTGAGGTGGAGGGGAACTTAAAAAATCATTAGAAAAAAAAAGAAACGTTTCTGAGAGCTATAAAACGTGCCGCTCAATTAAAGAGGATAAGACGCATCGCTTATTTTTGGTATTTTTTATCGGAAAACGGTCACGAATATTCCGCCCGTTGGGAGTGCACATAACGTATAATCATACTGAGGCTAAAAATAAATATAAACAAGTAAACAGAACCCTTCATTAGTGCCAATCTAGAGAACACAATTAGTATATTCGAAACGAACAGATGTTGAATAAATACATATATATAGTATAAGGAAACAAAAAAAATTTAATATAGCTTTCCAGAAGCATGTAAAACATGCAACATATTATATTTAGATTATTTCCACCAAACTAGCTGGAAACCTGCCGATTCTACCATCTGAAGTCTTTCCCAACCACCAAGATTCTTGCTCCTGCTTCGTTTCACCATCTGCTGTAACAAATTTAAAGTTGTCTGAAATCAAATACAATTGATCATGCTTATTGAAACTCAAATCTCCTATAGCTTTCCCAGTGTATTGAGATATGGCTTTCAATTTCTTGTAATTATTATTAGCGAGTTTATCATTAGGAGATCCAGCTTCTAATGATTCTTGTAACTCACTATAATTGAAAGACGCTTGCTTTTCATGCAAATCAGCTTTGTAATACTTGCTGAAGTTTAAATATAATTGCGATGCCAAGGAATGTGTTATAATGACTTTTTTCCTGTATTCTTCATCCAAAGTTTTGCTGGAAATCTGATTCATAATATCTTGATTAATGCTGTTAGGATTTGGGGAAAGGCTTGGTGTAAGTTTCATATTTCTTTTGTATTTACCAAATAAACTCAACCTGTTAGGATCAACGGACCCCATACTTAATCTATTAGCATTAATGTCGGAATCCACGGATAATATACTATTTCTCTTAGATCTCATTGGCGACATTGAAGGGGAAACACCAACAGCGGAAACTGTGTCATCATCTTCTAGTGATAACAAAGAATCAACATCATCATACGTATATGATTGACGTCTTCTGTTTATTGGTGAAGATTGCTGCAGTGATGACAATTTTTCTGACTGAATACCGAGTCCATTCATTCGACTCTTGTTTTTCTTATCTAAATGTAATGTTCTTATTCCTATTTTCTTTGATGTACTATTGTTAGTGATATCTGCAAAATTCTCTACAGTATCATTACCTGAAGTTCCATTACTGATATTTGATGAAAATCTTTTGGTTTCCAATAATGATACATGCTTCTTTAATGACTGCAAACCAGCATTGTATTTTTCAACGATATTCTTAGGTAGATCATTTTTTAGTTGATAGGATTGAAAAGATTCATCAACATAGTTGTAAACATCCATTAAATCATAGTAAACTACATCTGAAATATTGTCAACAAACTCATTAAACATACTAATCGAAGCTGGGAATGTTTCCACCATCTGAGTTTCTATACTGATTAACAATTTATTATTTCTTCTAATTTGCGTCTTCAAATTTTCAAATTCTTGATTCTCCTTTGTAGTTAATTGCATTTCCTCTCCAACTGCCTTCTCTGCCTTAGTTTCATAAAGATTATAGAAATATTCATTTTTCCCAATTTCTACTTTCTTATCAGCTCTTTTATGAATGAGTTTTTCCATGGATTCCAAATATGCTTTCATCTCATTCACTCTAGATTCAATTTTCTTTTTAAAATTTATTAATTTTTTGTTGGTATTGGCTTTGATTGTATTTATCTGTTTCGTGTATTCACTTGGATCATAATCTATCTCTTCTTCAATAACCCCATTGTTCGAGTTTTCATCGTTAATCCCAGTGATTTGATTGTCAAAAAAGACTGACCAATAAGTAGCATAATCAAGGCAATCTTTTTCTATTGATTTTAATTTGTCAATACTTGTTTTAAATTTTTGTTGCCATTGAACTACCTCAGCTTCATCTATTCTTTTAATCTCCGCTGGTAAAACTGGCAGGGCCTCAACCGGATTTCCGGAAAGAATCCTATTTGCAAAATTATTAAACATTCCCTTAGTTCACTATGTATTTTAGTTATTGAATTAAGCTGAGCTTTATGTTTATTATAGACAAGTATTTTTGATTGAAATCTGGATATACTATCTCAAGAAAACTCGAAGAAAGAGAAATTTTATTATATGCCAGTTTTTTTTGCAGTTTTCATGAGCGAAAGCTCCTATTCTCGTCTTTTTTGCGATTAACATAAGATCATACTTTTTCATTTAGGTTGCTTTTGACATCCTTACATTCCTATTTATCGACACTGACAAAGCATTTTTGACACATTTTCTTAACTACAACAACCTGATTAAAGTATGATTTTATATTTTAAACATAAGACTAATGATAAACAATTATATACATATTATATTTATAAAATTAAATAAATTCAAAGACAATCTAATTCATTTCATCATCGTCACCATCATTTATCATACTTTTCTTATTTTCATTATTATAATATTCATTATATAAATAATCAACTTCATCCATAGATAACTTACCAAATGCTTTATTTTTTCTTTTTAATTGATCGTAATATTCTTCATCTTGAAATCTTCGCTGAAGCCTACCTTCAATATCATTTTCATTGTCTTTCTCACCATAATAATCAAAGTCGTCGTCATTGTCTTCACTATTGTGTGCGACTTCTTCTTCTTCCTCCTGGTCATCTCCATAAACAAAGGAGTTTTTGATACGACTGTTCATATCATACGCATTTTGGTCATGCTCGTACCATTCTTCCTCATCATCGCCAATGACAATTCCTTTATCATCATCCTCATTCTCTGGATAATCATTACGATAGAAATCTTCGGCATTGGAATCTTCATCATCTGATAACTGTTCAAAATCTGAATCATTTGAGTTTTCTTCATCATCCAATAATTCCAAATCCTCATCTGCGAACTTGATAAATCCAATGTTATTTTCATCTCCTAAAAGCTTGTCTGTGTTTCGATTGTTAGTTCTGAAATATACATCATACACGTAGTTTGGATCTTTTGTTACCGATTCCCTGTCTTTCTTTTCTAAATCCTTCTTTTCTAGTTTAAGATATTCTAATACCATGTCAGCCAACTCGGGATGTAAATCCTTAAAATCTTCTTCTTTATTTAATTCTTTATCTTCTATGGGCTTCTTCCGGGAAGGTGCAGAATGCGGTATTATAAATGAGCTGGAATTATCTTCATCTTTTTGTAGAATTGATGATGTTTGGGAATTGTCAAAATACTCAGATGCATCTGTTCTTTTGAGCTGAAAAACAAATTTCGATGATTTGAATTTTTTGAATCGTCTCGTGTTGATATTATTCTGCAAGACCAATGTTTGCAAAGGGTCTTCAGTTATCTTTCTTTTGATTCTGACCACCGTAGGGATATTCACCATTTTTACCAAATTGATTTATAGTATCTGTTTTGACTAACGCTGATAATTATAATTAAGAAAAAAAAGCAACCAAGTATTAATATATATATATTTGCTTGAAAAGTAAAGATTAGTTACTGTGCAATATGAAATGACAAGCTTATTTTATATGGAGTCAGCTTCTAAAAATTTGAGAATATCGTGATTTAAATTCTTCTGATTTCGTTTGCGAAACATTTGAAGCGATGGGCCGAAAAGTGTCCGTGCCACTTAAAATAGCGTTAGCCATCGGTTTCTAGATTTGACACATATGATAGGGCAAATAAAAAAAACTAGATATATAAATAGAAAGTTTAATTAATAACTTTCAGCGGTTAAACTGATATTATATCAAGTAATTTTCAGATAAAGTCTTTTTTGTTAGGTTATTCTGTTCTGATCAACTATTTATGTTTTGAGTACTTTAATTCATTTCTAATTGAGGAATGAGTTTCTATTTTTTTTTTTTTTTGAAAACAAAAAGGTCAAAAGAAGGAAAGTCAAGACGATTTGAATATAGATTCCTTTATTTTTCATCTTAACTTCTGTAGCATTTAATTGCCGCGAATTCAGAATACAACTAAAATAACAACATTAAAAAATATTATTCTGCTATTTCATACTTATTTTCTGCAACATGACTTTTCCGATTGTAGTATTGCGTACAAATAAGCTTTTCAGGCAATTATCCGATACGTTCATTGGCCATGTATTTGATGTCAAGAAAGATTTAGTATTGATCACTGGTGGTTGTTCAGGATTAGGTAAAGAGTTGGTTACACAGCTAGCCAAAAAAGGTGCCAGAATAATTGTGTTAGATATCAAGGTTCCCTTGCAAGAAGAAGCAGCGGCATCAAGCAGTAACGTAACTTATTACAAATGTGATGTAGGTAATATAGAAGATCTTTTAAAAACAAAGGCAAAGATAGACTCGGATTTCGCAAATACCCCCGTCACGGTGTTAATCAATAATGCAGGATATATGAAAGGAAAGCCATTGACAGAGCTTGAATTTTCTGAAATTGAAAATACCATCAAGGTAAACCTTTTATCCAATTTCTATTTGAATAAGATATTTTTGCCAGAAATGTTAGATTGTAAAAGAGGTTACATAGTTACTATTGCCTCAGTATTAGGTTATATGTCTCCAGCATGGCTTAGTGCATACGGTGCTTCAAAATCAGGTGTTATTGCTCTTCATGAATCATTGACATATGAATTAGGCCCACCTTCCATAAGCCCAAAAGGTGTCAAAACGTTACTTATAGCTCCTGGCCAATTAAGAACAGCAATGTTCAACGGCGTTAAAACACCGTCAAAGTTACTTGCCCCTGAGTTAGATCCAGCTATTGTGGCGAAGATCATAATAGATTCTATATCTATTGGTAGACGTGGAGAGATCAAGCTCCCGTTCTACGGCAACTTCTTACCATTGTTTAGAGCGTTGCCTTGGAGAATCACAGAAGTTGCTAGACATTTTTCCGGAATTGACACATCTATGATAAACTACAAAAACTTCTTAAGAGAGAAGAGCGCCTCCTCTTCTAGAGCACAATCAATAGCATCATTGGCTGTAAACTAATTATATACTCAAATGAATTCGTGTGTAAACAACTGAGACTTAAAAATATAATAAATGCTGTTTACAACTTTGTGAATTACTGATGCTAACGAACTAAGCGAAGGAAACTATAGAGATCTACTTGTAAGACGAAACCAAAATAAGCAGTGTGCTATAAGTTTATTCTATTCTTTTATATAACTTAACCGGGGAGTCACCTAATCATTGTCATAATCATTATGAGTTACAAAATCACAAAAGATGAACTCTATAGCATCTTTAACATTATTTGTATATGTATTTGCGGCAATGTTATTCTGGCTAATAATATTATTATCAGCATAATCATTAAGAAAAAACTGATAGTCTGACTTGTTTATATGATGATTCTGAAAATCTGTCCATGTGTTAAATTCAGCTTCATTATTCTGAAGACGATAGTTGAATCTCACATTATCCAAGTAGTCATTCTTTGTAAAGCTACGAAAGACATTGTATCCTTTTTTTCTCAACTGAACAAATGCAGCATCAGGTAAATGGCTAGAATTAATGCGATCCAAAAGCATAGATTCTCTAATTCCTGGATCACAAAGTACCATTAGTAAAAGAATTGTAAAAAAACTATCATTACCACCATTATGAAGAAATGCATTTGGAATAGCCATAAAAGTTAAGAGCTTTCCTAATGATCCGTATTTATCACCGAAGCTAGCTTTCCAGAGATCAGAAGTATCCAAGAGCATATATTTTCTATTGAAGACATAGTCTGGGAAATAAACGCCTAATTTATCAAGCCAAACAAGATCATTTTGAATACTATGGCCAACTAATGATACCCCAAATCTTGAGCTACTGGTGGCTTTCACATTTTCCGGAAAATAATGCAGTACTAAAGCTTCAAGTAACTGTCTAGCACTATTTAATGACATAACTAAACTTGGACCTCCCAAAAAGTTTTCCTTATTATCTTTAACATATCTTCCATTGTAATAACCTTCATGTTCTTGTATTATGATATGTATCTTCTGTATTTTAGTACGTTTGAAATTAGTTGCACAATAGTCAGCTCTCGGATCATAAATACTGATACCGATCTCTGTTATCATATCATGGTTTCGTTCATAAGCTTCTACATCCACACAGAAAAGAATTCTTTTTTTTCCGTATACTGCTCTCATCAGATCTAGAAGAGTTATACGATTTTCTTCATCCATGAGTTTTGCATTATTATAGTAGTTGCGGCTCTGTAAATTATTGGAGTAAGCATTGACTTTGTCTCTTCTTGCTTTTAGTTCTTTTCGAAAATTATAATCAAACTTTATACGGTTGAGTTGTTGGACAAATGACAGTATATGCTCCTCTGAATCATAATACATATTTGCGATAGTGGAAAGAGTTGTTCTTTATTGCTTATAATTAAGGTTATATACTGTGGGCCCCAGGATCTTGTAATAAAGTCAATAGATAGCTCTCTTTTAACGTACACACTTGATTTCAAGTTTTTGAATGTTGATATATATTGTATTTTGCACGACTATCGGAATGCCTCCTGAAATGGTCTGATAACTACTGTAGCGGTAGGCTTGTCGGTAGTGACGTTTAGTATCGTCTTGTGGACCCAAAGTATTTAGTTTATATGCCCTTTATTTCAATATCGAGAGTTCGTAAATCTTGTTTCTTGTCGTTTGTGCTTTATTTTTCTTGTCTCGAATTTTTCCTTTCACCTTATTCTTTTCTTTTTCTTTTTGTGTGTTCTATTTATTTTTATTTAGTCTTTCTTTTTTTATGCTGCCGCGTGTGAATAGAATACTTGGAGGATAAAAACAAAATTACAGTGGTAAAAATTTTTCATAGCGAAAGAAAGATAAATGAAATAAATACAAGGAAATTTTCAATATTGTCGACCAATAGAATTGAACCACTGGCTGATATATTACACAAGTATACATCCTTCTTTGAATAGTTTCAATATACAAACTGTCTCTTTATCTTCTTTCCACCGACAGCTATGTCTACAAGTGTATACAGATCGCAGGTATTGAGAAATGGTGCGTGCCTAAGCCACAGAATATCCACTATCAGTAGAGCCTTGTTTTCCACAGGCTCTCCTCAATTCGCAAAACCACCAATTAAAGCAAATATCAATAGGGCTACAGAATTGGATCAAATTGGGTTACCTATGCGCTTCTATGTTCCACCGTCTTTCAAGAACTATCCAAGTGTTTTCACTTCTCCAATTACCTTTTTCAAACTAATCGCCAGAAGACTTTACAACTTCGGTCGTAATACTGTTCAAATCGCTTTTGCTAGATGGAATGGTGGGATGACTCCAAAATTCTTATTATGGAAAAATGAAGCAGTTGATGTTTTTATTAAAGTCAACAAGGCCTTTGCCAAAAGGAAAATCCAATCTATTGCAAATGATTTGAGTGTGTGGTCAAGAGAGCCACTATTAATGAGACAAGAAACTTTGCCAAAGAAATATGAATTTGATTGGAAATTACTTAAATTGATTAATCCACCTAAATTATGTGTGTTGCTTCCTTACTCTAATCCTTCTGATCCATTAGACAAATTATTGGTTATCTACAAATTCAACACGTTGCAAAGATTGACTAAGATGGATAAAGAAACTAAAGAAGTAATTTCTTCCTCTGATGATTCGATCGAGAACTATTTGGCTTTCCTTATTGATTTAAATACCGATAAATTGAAGTTAATTGGTTCTACTTTTGAAAGTGATCCAAATGAAAAGGTTGATATTGCAAGGCCAAGACATATGGGTAGTGTAATGAAAGTTCAGGGTGATATTTTTAGAACTAGCGATGATCTATTGAAAGAATATCTTTAATAGTTTATAAATTCTGTCGAACATTACAGCTTGTATATACGTACATAAACTCTCTAAATAAATAACTATAAATTTTATAATGATTTTTTTTCTTCCTGAAAAGATACTAATAAAAAAGAGTTCTTGTCTAAAAAAAGTAAAGAATAAAGAAGAAACCAAACTAAATGAAGCAATAGAAATCGAATATAAGAAAATTAATCGTAAATAAACAAAAAAAAAATTAATAAAATAACTGAACTAAAAACAAATTAAAAAACTAAGCATTTGAATATACAATAAATAGTAACATAAAGAAAATGAAAAAAAATTTAATGGCAAGAAGATCAGTGCTGGGATTTTAAATCAATAGCTCTTTTCAATGTTAAAACATAATCTTTGTATCTACTATGTTCATTAACCAAGTAATTGTATTTTAAATTCCAGTTATCACCAATATCCGTAATCATCTTTGTCATTCTTAATTGAATATTGCCGAGAGATATATTTCCACCTCCTTGGCGAGTACGAGAATAAGAAGCTCCGCCAACAGTGTTCAAGGCCAAGTAGACTTTATGAATATAATCATCGATTTTCTCTTTCATATAAACATGCTCAGAAATCATTGATTCCAAAGATTCAACATATTTAAAAAGACCTATAAGTTGTTTCTTGTCACTCAATTGAGACTCAATAATACTAGGAGGCATTGGTTCCCATTTATGAATTTGAACAGATAAAATATCACCAACAGGAACAGCGTTGATTTTAGTGTTGCTAGTATCTGCGGTATTATTCATATCAATTTTGGCAAAGAATGACTCGGACCAACCATATTCTTTATTCGTCAATGGTTCAATTTGAGTAGGTATAGCAGTACATTTAGCAGCCCAATAATTACAAGTAAAAACGTATTCTTCTGCAATTTCTGCTGTACCTGCACTGAAAATTAAAATATTGTCCTCATTGTTAATGTATGAAAGAGCTTCTTTTTTCATTTTGGAACTCAAAGTTGGATTGTTTTCACCAAAATCAAAATTAGTAGGAAGCTTTAAAGCCCAGTATGTCTCTGAAGAGTTCTTATATTTTAATGAAGCAGTTGAAACAGATGATGATGTATTAATATTTGACATGTCTTCCGATATTAATCTAGCATATGTACTGGTCAAACTAAGAGCTGCAACAGCAACAGCATTTTTCATCCAGTTACCATCACCAACAGATGAAGCAGAACTATCTGTATTACTGATACTACTATTAGTAACCATATTCAATTGCGAGGAGCTGTTAGAACTCAGTAGTCTTAATCTCAGAAATTTTTTTCTCAACGATGGAGTTTTCAGCAGTGAAAGTGATGAAGCAGTCACAACCGACTTATTACCTGTATTAAAAGAAAATAAATTAAATTTTCCTTGAGAGACAACTGCAAAATTAGAAGTCCATTTAACAGTATGTCCAGCAGGAACATAACTCATCATTCCTGAAATTCCAGCGTGTTCAATTCCAGATCCATCCATACCTGATGAACCACTAGAAATACTAGAGTTTGTGGTGGTACGTGACAAAACAGTCCCACTACCATAACCTGCACCATTATTACTGAAGTATGATCTAATGGTTTGTTGTTTAACACCAAAGATACTCTTATTATTTTCAAATTTTTTAATTTTGATTAAACCTTCCTTAACCCAAGGTGGACCCGCAAGTGCCAAAGTTGCTTGGTCTTCTTCATCCTCGTCATCGTCGTCATCATCATCATCATCATACGCAATGTATTCTTCAGCTTCATCATTGTAAGAATAATCTTTATCTTCATCGTATTCATCATATCCCTTATAATTACCACTTGCTCCATGACGGCTTCCATTTTCATCCAAGTAGTACAGAGCACCCATAGTAGGAAGATCATTTACAGTAGAATCATCACGAGGTATACCATTACGAGATTTGGCGGTTGGATATACAGGCGTGTTATTTGCTGTGGTATATGCGGCAGTACTGATAGTATCAGGAGATCCCTGATAATCTTTAGGATGAGACGCGTGGTGGCTATTATAGCTATTGACATTATGAAGTTGCGGCTGTTGTTGGTAATTCATACTATGACTATTGTCTAGATCATCATCATCCACACTGACTACTATTTGATCTTCATACTGAAACAATTCCTCACTATGCGTCTGCTTATGAGCTTGTGGTTGTTGATGCTGATAATGATTGTGATGGTAGTATTGGTGACTGCCATTATTATTGGAAGGCACTCCAGATGGTGGGATACGGCCAGGCTTAGCTTCCTTATTCATAGAGCTAGGCTGAGTAATTGTCTTGTTTGTAGATACAAGCGATCTTGAAGGAGAAGGTGTGGAAGTAGCAGTACTATTTGTCGGAAGTTTTGCAGCAGTAGCGGTGGTGTTCGCAGTGGTTGCTGGAGACGAATTCGCTGGGGATGAACCAGATGAATTTTTAGTGACTGCTGCAATAGCTGCTGCAGCACGAAGGCTTGATTCAACTTTGCTGGAAATATTCACAGAGTATTGCACTGGCGTTATCTCAATCTCATTTGTACCAGGAACACCGCTAGAGGAGGGAATACCAGTTACAGAAGAACTTTCGGGAGTAATCATAATTGTTTCACTATGATGATGGCTGTGATTATTGTAGTGGTGGTTATTATATTGTTGATGATGGGAATCGGCGCTGATTTTTTTGGTAGATACAGAAGAATTATTGGTATTGATCGTTCTTATAGATGGCGAAGCCTGTTGTTGTTGCCTCATCAAATCAGATTTGCTAACAGAACTTGCTAAAGAAGCCACAGATTTATTTTTTCTCAAAGTATACTGATTAGTATTAGCAGCAGCTGTTTTAGATTGCAAAGCGCCCAAAAAACCAAGTGGCTGTGGAGGCTTTGCAGGCACTGGTGGTGGAATATCTGACTGGAGGTCTTTCGAAGAAATGGAGTTTTTAAAAGTGCCTGATGATGCAGGATCGTGGCCTTTATGAATTGAGATGCTTGCATTTCCCGAAATAATACGCGATAGCGGTCTAGTTGGAGCAGAACCGTGATGGTGGGATGAGGAAGCAGTTGTTACACCAAGTAAGTCTAATTCTTTGGACAATATTGAGTCATAATATGATTTAAGTGTCGCTATGGCAGCAGATGAAGCCACAGCAGAGTTGTTGCCAGGAAATTGATTTGAATCTTCCTGCGTCAATGCCTCGAGAGTATTTTTCACAAATGTGTCTCTGGAGATGTGGGAGGAGAGATTTTTCGAATGAAGATCGGAATTCAAAAGGATTAAAGAATAGGCAATAAGATATATGCCAAGGTAGTTGCCAGTAGGATCTGATAGATTCTTGTTAAACACGTTTCTGGGAAATTTAATAGCCCAAACTTGTCCAAAGGATTCGATGATTCTGCTTATATATTGAGATTCCCCGCGGAAGTATAAGTTACTACACAATATACGCAAAGATTCTAGCAAGTTTTCTGAAAAGCTGTATTGCAGAAGATAATAGAGTCTTAAGTCAGGAGAATCTGGGTTGTCAGGATCACAAAGCACCCTCAAATAGTCTTCAAGAGGAACGTCCTTGTAGGTTCTTTGGAACAACTGGGCAGCCAATTTCTTCAAGTCGTCAATTTTATTGTTTGGTGTGTAGCCAGTGGTAGGGGGCGTAGAGTTACACGACGAGTGTTGGTGGCCAGGATATTTGGCGGAATGTGGGGAAGAAGAGGCCTGCTGGTAGACAGCTGTTGAATGCATAACAGGGTTGATGACAACGGTAGAGGTTTCCTCGTCCGAAAACGCATGCTGCTGGTGGTCTAGGGCAAGCGAGTGATCGATGGTGTTGTGCTGTCCAGCATCATCGTCCTCCTCGTTCGAGATGACTAGTATGTCGTTTATTTGCGGGGAATGTGAATGGGAATGAGGGTCTGCACCGTATTCTTCTGTGTTTCTGTTGTCGGGGGAGGATGCATCTGCTGTGCCAAGGGTTTCGGAGGACTTCTGCGGCGGGAAGTCCTCAAAGATGGTGTCCACCCTGTTGGGCGCCGCAAGCTTTGTGGACGCGCCGGACAAGGAGGAGTTTCTGTTAACGAGGCCCTGAGGCACGGTGGGGGACAAGGAGATGTCGCTGGGCGGCGAGGAGATCATGTCAGGCGTGATAATAATGTTTCTGAGGGCGTCCATGTCCGACACCGTCGAGAAGGAGAGGTTGTTGTGATTGTGGGTTTTGTAGAAGTAGGCGTCGCTGTTCTCTGAAAAGCCCATGGAGACTATTCTATCATGGCCTGGAGAAGACATCGTGGATACTGTGAGAGCGGGAGGACAGGTCTGTGTATCGAATCTGTGTTCTGTGTTCTGTGTTCTATGTTGGTATACGGGGCAATATTGCGGAGCTAAACAAAAGCAACTGAAAGGACAAGGTCAGGCTATCAGGGATACCTTAAAGTAGAATTTCAGAGGACGACAATCTTTTGGTGCTCACCACAAATATTTTGCCACGAGGTTGGCTGGCATCTTTTTTTTTCCTAGTGTCGCTTTTCCCTTCGTTGTTTTTTTCTCTTTCTTTTCTTTTCTTTTCTTCTCTTTTTTTTTCTTGTGTTTTCAATTCGTTGTTATTTTCATGTTTGTCTTGAGTGCGCGCGCGTGCATCCAAGGTCCAAGCGCGGCCACCCTTGCATCTCGCTTCTGCCGAACAATGCAGTGCCTGCTTGCGAGCTTGCCAGCGCAGCCTGAGGCTGCCTGCCATGTCCAATCTGTCCCGCGGTCCCAGGCTCGACGGTGCGCGCAGGACAGACAACAGCCAAGCCCAGTCTGGCCCAGCTGGCTGACATTCCCGCAAGTCTCCTTTCTCTGTGCACCGCCGGGCTACGCTGCGCTTGCGAAGGCTGGGTGACAGGCTCATCTGATCGGATAAGAGCAATCAGCAGCACAGAATGAAACCAGTCTAGTCCCGTGCAATGCACACCGTACGCGCGCATACGTCCACATGCAGTCGTAGCCCAAACAGGTGAATTAGGCGGCCGGCGCCCCCAAAATTGCCTGAACATGACTTATTCCAGAGCCCAATCTGGCAAAACCTCGAGAGCACCGTCAACTGCACTATTTCAGATCTGGGAGTCATGCTACAAGATCTACATCTGCGAATATATGCCATTTCGCCTGGCGCTGTTGCAAAATCTCTTACGGTGTGTACGCCTCTGTTCTTGCAGGTCCTCGGATTTTCGGACTTTAGTGTTCTGGGATGCCTTTCTGGCCTCCGTTTTCCCGCGAGACGTTGTGACGCTGAGGCTGTAGCTGGTGTGGCCGAGAAGAGAGGCACTGCGCGTGTGTGTGCACACCCACTCGCTGCCCTGGGCAGCAGTGCCCCCATCACATGCGTATTCTGTACGGTTTGCTCCCGCGGCAATGAGGACAGGACCAGGTTCACCGGCGGCGGTTGGCGGTTGGCAGCTGCGGGCCCAGCGCGCGCATTTTCAACGGTCAACAACCGCCCACGCAGTCAGAGGCTGAGGACCTCAACGGACATCATGGAACTGCAGAGAATCTAGGGTCTCCAAAGGCCTTCAAACGCCGTCCACGGGCTGTCTACAGCGGTGCACTGGCCCGCAGAGAATCTTGCTTACCGCTAGTCAAAAACAGAAAAGAAAAACGCAAGCTGAAGAGCTCGTGCTAGCACATGTGCCACAACACCTGCCGCTTTACCGTTGTTCAGCGTTAATAAATGGTCTACAAAGATACACACATACACTCATGTGTGTGTCGGATTTCATTTAGCCTGTCCAGCAAACAGCGCCCTTTATTGTACTTAGTTTCTATGTCTGATTGTTCCTCGCGGAATTCTTGCAAATTCCTGATCTACCTGGGGTTTTGAGCACCCTCACAAGTTTCCCATGGTGAAAAGCTGAGAGATGCTTTCACCGTTGTGCAATCTTCTAATGCACTCGGCAAAAATCTTGCTCACATCGATGACCTCCAACTTCGTGTTACTTTCGATTGCTTCCTTCTTAATCATGTGGGTGTTAGTGACAATGATCTTGTCAATGCTTTCAGTTCCGTCCAATTTTTCCAAGCAATCTTCCAAAAACTCACCGTGGGTTCCGACAACGTAAACATGACTCGCGCCGCACTCGTATTTGCAGTAATCTGCAGCGTTAATAATCATGTCTGGCTTTTCTATGGTGTCGTCTAAAATGATGATTGGTTTATTTTTCACATTTCCCACCAACGTAGTAATCTTTCTGGCAACTTCATCTGTGATCGCTTCACCATCCTTGAAGTATTCTTCAGAATGGACCATGGCAAAATTCACCTTTAACTTATCAGCCAACTCGGCTACTCTTTTGGTCCCATCTGGGTTCTTCGACACGATAACCAAGTCCTCGCTATTTTCAATATTTAGCTTGACCCAGTGAGCGAGTGTTGGCGCTGCATATAAATTGTCAACAGGCTTACTGAAGAAACCTTGCATTTGACTCGCTTTTAAATCCATGCTCACGACATGATCTGCACCTGCCATTGTAATCAAGTTGGCTAACATTCGAGCAGCGATAGAACTTCTGCTTTTATTCATCTTAGATTGTTTCGCGTATGGGAATTCCGGGATCACAACTGTGATTCTGGCAGCAGAACCACCTTTGCAGGCGTTAATGAAAATTAAAAGCTCCATGATACTATCGTTGACAGATTTGCTCAGTGATTGGATAACATACACATCTTGGTTTCTCACCGATACATTTAATTGAACATTAGTTTCGCCATTGGAAAATTTTCTAATTGTACACGGTGCCGGCTTAATTGAAAGATGTTCACAAATCAATTCGCCTAGCTCCGGGTGAGATGATCCAATAAACACTTTGAGCATATCCATTTTTTCGGTTATTGTTTTTAATTTCGGGTATGATATGGTACTTTATTATTTGTTTTAAAATTAGAAATGCGATTCTCGTATAAACATCATCTGATGGTGAATCACGAAATAAAAATTGGAAAACCTTTTTAATGTGACTCGCTTTTTACCTAAAGTACTGCTGCGTTAATATTAGAGGCTTCTCATTTTTTTTTCTTTTTTTTTTTGTTTAATTAAGTCCCATTTTCAAAGATTTTATTATGAAGAAATAGAAAGTAATGGAGAAAATCAGATGGAGAAAAAGAAACACATGCTAGTACAAAAAAGAAAGAAAAACGTGAAAAATAATACATAAAAAATAGCTATAAACATCACGTGCACCACGTGCCACTTTAAAGTTTGTTCTTTGATTAACTACCCCCTTAGTTTTAAAATACTAACAAAGATTTTTGTTTCTTTTCAAGGGAAAAATGCTAATTTCATTAAAACGCTGGATCCCAATAGTTATATTAAAAACATTTGATACTAATAATCATAAATCTTGTAACGATCCAACAGTTTCTCTGAGCTTCTTCTTCAATTGTTCTTCCTTTTGACTCTTTCTTCTACTCAATTCCGCAGGAGATGGAGGAATAGCCTCATTCTCTAAGTCAGCTTTTTTAGCGTCTTCAAACGAGTTAATGGAGTTTTTCAAACTTTCTGCACCAGATAATAATGCCCCCTTTGGTAAAACACCACCTGATAAGGATTTCAATTGTTGAACATTCTCTGATTCTTCTCTTAAAACTTGATACATTCTGGCAACTCTACCAATGGCTAAGATCTTCTTACGTAATGCTTCCTTCTTAGCATCAATGCTCACTAATTCTGGAACCTTCTCCACAATTGGAGTCACAGGTGCAGAAGCAATATCATCGAAAGAAGTAGGGATAGCATTGGATAACGGTGTGTCTTCATCTAATTCTTCTTCGGTACATATATTCAAAATGGAAACCAACATATCTGTAACTTTTTCTCCCACAAATGGCAATGACCACGAGAAGACATCCATGAAATTAGGTAACCAATATGGATGAGGAGCTGAATTAAATTGACGGATATTCATAACGTTGTTTTCATATTTCAAAATGGCGGCTTTATTTCCATAACTATCTAAATAATTTGGAGCACTAAACATAGTCAATAATGAAATGAAACCAACTGTTGGAGTCTTTTTGTACATTCTATATCCCGAATCTTGTGCTTCGTGGGCTCTTATCACAGATAGTAAGTTGTTTCTCTCCAAAAACTGGCATGTAGCCTTGTATGTGAAAGAATAAGAGCAGCCTCTAACGGTGTTTGGTACGAATAATTCACTGCAGTTATCTTCATCATAATCTTCAATTGGATCTGCCCATAAAAGATCACACATCAAACCACGTGTCGGAGGTTCTCTAAAACGATTTATTCTTCTTAGATCATTTAATGTTTTCAATTCTGGACTTAATCCACCATGCACACAAAAAAATTGTTTATTCATAATAGCAGCCAACGGCAATGCATTGAAAGATCTTAAAGCAGCTTGGTAGATACTTAAATTGTACTTATGTAGACATTCCTGCTTAAAAGTAAAGTAATCAGTCAAATGTTTGCATTCATGGTTGCCTCTCAACATCCAAACGGTTTTAGGGAAATTCAATTTAACGCTATACAAATACAATAAACATTCCATCGAAAAATTTCCTCTATCAACATAATCACCTAAAAATAAATAAGACGTGGTTTCTGGACTTCCACCAACTTCAAATAATCTCATTAAATCATAATATTGGCCATGAATATCCCCACACACTGTGACAGGAGCTGGGACTTCTAATAGATTGTCTTCATCTCCCAACAAAGTGGTCGCATCATTTAAGATCTTCAAAACTTGATGGTCGTGCAATCTACCTTCATGAAAAAAATGGTTTCTTAAAAACTTATAATCAGGTTTTCCATCTTTGCCAAAGACTTCTTCATCGGATGGTTTAGTAGTTATCGGTGGTGGAACAGATTTCACGTATCTTTCTGTAGTAGAAATAGTCTCGCCTTCATATACGTACACAGAGAAATCTTTATCTTTCGATTCCGTTCGTTGCTTCTTCTTTAATGCTCTCAAGGCGTTATCTATCTTTTTACTATTGTCCAATGCAACTTGAGCATTTTCTGGTTCAGGCATTCTTTTATAATAGTTGGTTATCAAATTGTTTGTTGTTCAAAAATGGGTTTCAATTGAGTACAATCCAAGGAAGCTTTTCAACAATGTGTATCTTATTATATATCCATGAATCTAGCAATTCCTAATGAAACACCTGTTATCCAATCTAGTAGCAACAGCCACAAAAAAAAATTTTCTAACTTATTATTTTACAGCTACATAACTAACAAAAAAAGTGGTACATAAATATGTCAAGTTGAATAGCCGTAAACCTTTACATCTGCACATCAACAGTTGATACTCATCTCAAAATTGAATTAAATTAAGAAAAATGAAAATTGTGTATGAAAAAGTCTAAAAATAGGAACAGCATCAAAATTAAAAGGACCTTTATCATTGAATACCACATCTTCCATTCTTATCAACCAATATAATAATACTAGACTATCAAAATAATTATTAGGAAAATGGCGAGTATAGATACATCAGAATATGTGGAAGCACCAGAAGGAGCTACCTTAGTATTTGCAAATGAGAAGCAACAAGCAAATTTCGAATTAGGTATTACTGTTGCAGTTCATTCCTGGTCTGATTTGAAAATAGCTGTGGATAATTCATGGGGTGGTCCAGATAGTGAAGATAAAAGAGATTGGATTTCTCGTAATGTTATAGATCTTTTTGGCGAGAACAGATCAGTTGATATTGTGGCGATTGCAGAAACTTTGGGATACGGGCTTTTCGATGAGTTTGAAGTTCAACTAGAAGATTATGATGAATGTGTTGTGATAG
Source organism: Saccharomycopsis schoenii (assembly GCA_010994365.1). NCBI lineage: Eukaryota > Fungi > Ascomycota > Saccharomycetes > Ascoideales > Saccharomycopsidaceae > Saccharomycopsis > Saccharomycopsis schoenii. The sequence goes on along the minus strand of JNFU01000006.1, from coordinate 588,147 downwards.
GTAAAAGAATTATTGATTACTACAAACAATGTGCTTTACAGCAATACGAAGATATCCACAAGGAATATCAAAAATGGTTGTCCAAACAAGTAAACAAACAAAGAATCACCAAAGTTGCATTAAACCAGGATCCAAATAATCCAGACATTAGTGATGATGAGGATAATGATGGGATAAATGTAAATCAAGATGGTGATTCTGAAATGATGGACATCGATGAAGGTCCGGTGGTTGATGATGATGGTTTCGAATTAGTTCAACATAGAAAAGGAAGAAGATAACGTCATATATTTGTTTTATTTCATTTAGGATGAAACACTTCAACAAGATATAAATCATTAAACCAAGTGCAAGTTTTTTTGTTAAGCATTTTTGTCATTACTTTTGGTTATAGTGTTGTTAACAATGCTGTGTAGTAATTGGTTTGTAACTTCTTCGAATATCCCCTTCGAGAACAAAATATCGCACATAATGGAAAATATTTCTCTTTCTGAATAAGCCTCCTCATCTATACTTGAAAGCAACCTTTGTGGTATGCGGCTTTGCCTTGACTTTATAGAAATTAAAAATTTAGGCATAAAGCTTTTTTTATCTTCGTCATATTTACTTGAGTCCTCTCTATTATTATTGTTAAAATTTATATTGTATTCAGCAATAAAAATACAACTCCATATTATCCCTTTATACCACCCAAGAGATGATTTGGACCAAACAAACTTCAGAGGTTTTGTAATATATTTATTTGATTTATGTTTAGTTGAATAATTTAACACCTGTAAGGATTTGCTTATGTGTTTCTCAATTTGACTGATAAATCTTTGTACCTTCATTACTTCTTGTTTCTTGATTACAGATGAACATTTGTCATCTGCAAAAATATGGAATTTGATATCTTTTTTTTTGAGATGTTCTATTAAACTCAATATTATATCATTTTGCAAAAATCCATTCCATGTTATCAAATGGGATTGATTCATTGGAAGTTTTCCTTTAGCTTTCTTGGACATTCCTGGCGGTAATGTGGTTTGCATGAAGTCAATACTATTAGCACTTTTTGTAGTATCTTCTAGACTAAAATCAGATATATCCTGGTCTTCCTCTTTTGTTGAATTGGGGTCATCATCACTCATTGAAATAAATGAGAAACTTCTCTTCAAGCTTTCGGAGAGAATAGCACTATTGAAATTCAATCGTTCTTCGTCAGTACTCATTGTCTTGATTTGTTTAAAAAATTTTTGTTTGTTCATTATAGCTAATATTAACATTATTGTGTTTTGACAACTCTCGTTCTTTCCGCTGAATAAAATTGTTTGGCAAATTACTTTGATAAAAAGATTTAAACAGTTCAAAAAGGTGTCATTGACATCTATTATAACTTTATTGTATAACTTTTCCATAAATTGAATAATCAGCGCACTTGTATAAAACGTTATCTGAACAGAATTGGAACTTCCACTTAGTGCTATCAAATTGTACATTATTTTAACCAACACATACAAAATACTTTCGTCTACGGAGTTTAGTTCAAAAATTAGTAGGTGGCAAAGGTTGTATAGAATCATATCACGATAATTAAAAAACAATTCATGTTCTTTAAAGTGTTCAATCAAAAAAATGTCAGAAATATCTCCACTTAAAATACTGAAGTTAATATTATTTACGACACTTGCTTCAAAGAATGGGTTTGATGATAAGTAAAACAAAAAGCAGACAACAAGATCCACAGAAAACTTTTCTAATGTCAATATGGATATAGATGAAGTATCATCATTATTATTGCCAATATTGCTGTTAGTTCTATTATTAATTGTATTATAATAGCAAATTATAAAATACAAAAGTAGAATTGTTAACTCATTTGACCAAATCTCATTGGTTTCAATATCTCTAGCTGTAGTTAAATACTTGACAAACCTATTATTAATTTGGCAAAATTCCCAAAGAATAATTGTTATTTCTGAACTCCATAAAGGGAAGCAGTGAGGTTCTTCTTTTTTACAATCCTCCTTGACAAATTTTTGAAAATATCTAAGATAGGAAGATATTATAAAAAAGATTTCAGCTTTTTTAAAGATTTTAGAAACGCAGACTCTGACGAGGTTTCTGATTTTACCATTAGTCGTGTTTCTAATATTGGTATTAGTTCCTATAATATTCAAGTCTTTCAAAAAACTTGAATCATCTGCAGGGATAGGATATATAAGAATCAACGCCAATAACTGAAAAACATATGTAATATATAATCTTCTGATTTTCAATTGTTCTTTTTTACAATTCATCTCGGAGGAATAAAGTAAGTGTTTATCATTTACATTATTGGAGCAATAGACTTTACATTCTTTACAAGTCAAATTCACAAGCGAATAAACTAGAGTTTCAATCATGAAACCTGGAGTACAAGTTGTTAATACAGTCAAAAACCTTGAACCCTTCATAAAAACATCATTAACATTCAAAGTCATTTCTCTTGAGCAAAGCACGAATATTAAACGAATAATCTCCAACCTATGTAAATCAATTTCAAAATTATTCTTAGTGAAATGACCGTTCATTCCTATCCCAGGTTCCCAAAAGCAATACTCTTCACCACGAATATTTCCAGAATCATAGAATTCTGGCAATTTTTCTTCCATTGGAGGAGATGTGAATTCTCTCGTAAATAAAAGATTCACGCAATCATTCATCATCTGGGCGCCTAATGGTAATTCAAAAGGTTCAAATCCATCAGAACCGTTCACGTCACCTTCTGTAGATTGTGGATCCCTAGTTACGTATGGCTCATCAATATTGACTTGAATACTAGCAGAATCAGAGTCAGGGACTTCAGAAGAATCTAATAAGCTTCCAGTTCCAATGGTGGCCTTGCCGCTGTCCGGTTCTTGTTGTTCACTGGTTAATAGATGTAATCTTTTTTTACTCCAGAAAATCGACTGTTCATATTCTCCAGATTTGTCGCATTCAATAAAAAATGGAAAAAATCTTGTTATCACGCGTATTATTTTCAATACCCTTGATATCAATACTGTAAAATTTTCATTTTTTAAGCGGATTTGATGAGCGGTACAGACAAACTCCATGCAGGTATACCTTATAAAGGTTTGAAAATTGATCAAATTATCAGAAATCATTTGCCTAATCTCTGAAGCCTTAATATCAATAAATACACATTCAAAGGTTAACCCATCATTACTATATAATGTCTGCCAAAATGGATTATCTATTGGAATAAGTTCCTTTTGTGATATTGTGCCTAATTTTGACTTGAAGAGACATTTCTGGCCCTCATCTTCTTCCTCAAAATAGTCCCTTGTCACCATTATCACCTGTCTCTTGTTTTTTTTTTTTTTTTTGTAAATCAAAAGGTTCTTTAAACTTATAGTTTCAAAGTATGTTATTGTGATTTCTTTGCTATGATAGCGCTCTGTTCTGATAAGCTTTGACACATTTTCTTAGATATTTTTTTTCTCCAGGCAAGCGTCCAACCTGTCAAAAAAAGTCATACATCTTACACAGATAAACCTGATTATATTGTAATTAGTAAAATGTCATTAGTCTGATTAATTGAGGTCACAAAAATAAAAACAAATACATATAAGCAACAGATAAAGAGTTGTTTAGGTAACCGTTCCATCAAAATCTTCTCATTCAGTATATTCATCATCATCATCGTCATCTTCTTCAACTTCATAAGAGTCGGAAATTTCATCTTTATCGTCTTTATCGGAGTCAAAAATAGATATAGATTCCATCTTAACAGGCTTGGCGGCTTTTCTCGTAGGACGTTTTCTTGTCAGGATAGGGAAAACTTCATCACTATCACTATCTATTTTTTCAATTTCAAAATCACTTTCATTGCCATCATCAATTATGGGCTTCTTCTTGGCTGATTGCTTAGCTGAAGTCTTCTTAGTGGTTGTTGCCTTTGTTAACGTTTTTTTTGTTGGAGCCGTAGTAGCAGTGGTTTTCTTATCACCATTCTTGGAAGAAGTCGAAGTAGCAGAAGTCGAAGATTCACCAGCGTCAAACTTGTCAGCAGCACTGTTGAATTTAGAAAAAATATCATCATCATCATCTAACGGGATCACTTGTTTCTTGCTGCCATTTGCTTTGTTGGAAGAAGATGWCATTTSAATGTCATCATCATTATCGATATCAAAAATATCCTTAGCGCTATTCATCAAAGAAGAAAATCGGTCTTCTGGAGATACTTCCTTCTTTATTAAATCAGGAATCGATTCTTTCTTTATAGTACTGGCTCCATTGGTACTTAAGCTGGCATCAGATGCAACAGAAACACTATCTTCTTTTTTCACTTTGCTAGCTGTTGGTTTTTTGACCTTTGGTTCTTTGAGTTCAGGAACAATATATTCACCTTTAATAATTAGTTCCTCGTCATCAACCGGTTTTTTAGAATTTTTTCTCGCTTTTTTCTTAGGACCTTCATCCCTGGTTGTTTTTTTAGCTCTTTTTCTCTTAGTGGATGAAGCTACAGGCTTGACACTATCGTCAAATTGTAATTTTTCTGCATCATATTTTAAGAACTTCTCATAAGCGATATCAAATTCATCTAAATCAATAATCCAAAGATCTTTAGCAGATTTAGTCAATAATAAATCCAAAGCTTTTTGTTTCTCATCTTGTTGACTCAAAAGCTTTTCATATCTTTCTTTGGTTAAACTCCATAATGGCATATTAAGTAAATAATCATAGGAACTGTAAATGGTATCCGGAGTATGGGTTAAATCATCTTCAACTAAAGCATTTTGTTGTAGTTCATCTTCACCTTCCTCTTCTAATTGTTCCACTTCACCTTCTTCTAATGTGATGTCTGCAGTCAGTACTTTTTCTTGAATCAACTTACCATCCTTGCCAAATCTTGGGAATTCCAAGTCTTGTAATTGTTTAACTAATTCCACTCGTTTTCTGTTACTGATCTTCAATTGTTTTTCAATGATAAGCTTGATAAATCTCGCTTTTGCAGATAATTGAATCAATTCTTGCCTCATTGTATCAGCAAGATAATCTTTTCTCTTTTGGTAATATTCCAATCTTACATAATAATAAGCTTTAATAATTTCCAAAACATCATCAAACTTTTGCAATTTACCACGTTCGTTGAACAAGATCATATTGGACAAACTAATGTTTTGGATCAACTTAAATCTTTCATAAATACCAATTTTTTCAGTTTTCCGCATTTGTTCATCAGATAAAGTAATTATGAATTTATGACCTTGCAAATCATCTTGTTCGGTGTAGTTCTGAATAAATTTTTCATAGTTTTTCTCTGTGTTGGTGTTCAATAATGAATTCTCAATGAATTCTTTAATAGTGGAAGTCCAAGTTTTGGCAGGAATCTCAGATATAACTAACGTATTACTATCGAGCTTTTCCACCCTACCATACATTTTATATTTATCATACGCAACCCTATGCATGGAGCCTCTCCAATTACGGAACCAAGGAGATAATGCGATCATTTCTTCGCCTCTTAACAATTTTCTTAAATTTAGCACAATGTCTGCTGGATTATATTGTGGAATAGAAGTAGACCAACCGGTACCAATACCTTCTGCACCATTGACAAGAACCATTGGAATAATAGGTAAATACCAATAAGGTTCCACTGTCTTTTCATCATCCTTGATATAGCTGAGTAATTTATTATCTTCTTCTCTAAAGATTGATTTAGTAATCTTATTCAATTCTGTATAAATGTATCTTGCAGCAGCATGGTCTTTACCACCGGCATCTCTGGTACCGAAACAACCATTTGGTTTAAGTAAATAAACGTTGTTACTACCAATGTAATCCTGAGCTAATCCGACAATAGTTTGAACTAACGAAGCATCTCCATGATGATAATTAGAGGTAGAAGAGACATAACCTTGTAAGTCGTTGACTTTTAATTCTTTAGTGATGTTTCTTTTGAAAAAAGTATAAAGAACTTTACGCTGGGCAGGTTTGAAACCATCAAATAAACTTGGAATGGATCTCATATTATCGGCCATTGAGAAAAGAATCAATTCTTTATTGATGAAATCGTCATAGGGGATTGTCTTCAAATTTGGGTCAAGATGAGTACCTATTTCAAACCCTGCAAGCCAAGTTTTTCTTTCATCTGCTTTCTTTTTAGCAAATGCTAAATCTATCAATGGTTTATCGTTGTTTTTTAAGACGTCAAAATATTTAACGTGATGATCTAAATTACTGAAATATTTCATCATGTCCTTACCATCAGAAGTACCCAAACCCTTGTAGTATTTAGATTTGAAAGATACTCTAGAGCCTTCATCCACCAACCATTTTTCATACTCAGGCATAGTATAAAACAACAAAGTTTGTCTATTTTTAGTCAACGTAACCTTCACAATAGGAGTGATAAATTCCAATAAAAAACCAGGAATATTTAGTAAACCAGGGAATGATGATTCCAAAAAATTAATGACTAACCCTTTAATATGAGACCCATCAAAATCTTGATCTGTCATTATCATAATATGCCCATACCTTAACCCTTTAACAGAATCATAATGTTTTTTATGCTGTAACCCGATGATTTGCTTCAAATATTTAATTTCTTGATTCTTCATGATTTGATCAGTAGTTGCATCACGAACATTTAATAACTTACCTCTAAGTGGGAAAACACCATAATAGTCTCTACCTACAACTTTTAACCCTGCCACCGCTAACGCTTTAGCAGAATCTCCCTCAGTTAAAATTAAAGTACATTTGTCACTATCTTTAGTACCTGCTTTATTTGCATCTTCTAATTTAGGAACTACGACTCTATTTTTGCGACCAAGTCCATCTGTTTTTTTCAAAGCCTTATCTGCATTAGCTTGAGCGATGTCCAATATCTGTTGAATGAATTCAGTCTTGATAACTTTTTTAATAAATTCTTCTGAAATGACAAACTTTGAGCCAAACGAAGAGATTTTGGTAATCATTTGTTCTTTAGTTTGTGAAGTAAAAGCTGGATTTTCAATCAAACAATTTACAAATAAAAACATGTTATTTCTAATTTGGAAAGGTTTCACATGAGCGTTTTTATGCTTCTTTTTCAAATAATCCATTGTTTTATTCACTATTTGATCTGCGATATAATTCACATGAGTACCACCACTGGTTGTAGCAATAGAGTTAACAAAAGAAACTTGATTGAAAGAAGTTTCAGATAATGCAAAGGCTACTTCCCAACGGTCATTTTTATCATACACTATAATAGGAGGAGGGTCATTTTCGTTAATTCCATCACTCTCATCATTATTTGATGCCTTTTTTTGTTCTTTTGCAGCATCTAAATATAACTTGATATAAGCTTTGAAATCTTTCAAAGGGATTTTTTCACCGTTAAGGGTGACTTGAACACCTTTGATACAGCCGGCTATATCATAAACACGACGTTTCAAAAGACTGACAGTATCACTATCTAACGTAGACATATTAAATTTTTGTAAATCTGGCTTGAACGCGATTCTTGTGAATTCACCATTTTTTTTAAGGAATTTTGAAATTTTAGGTGTATTAACCGTGGACATATTGTCTTGCCATACTTGGGTGTAGCACTTACCATTTGTAGAATCAGCTGTTTCCAATTCAAAAAAAGTTGAGAAAATATTACAAAGTTTAGCACCATATCCATTTCTACCACCGGTGACCTTTTTTTCATCGTCATCATAATTAGACGATGTCAACAAATGGCCAAATATTAATTCAGGAACATAAATCTTCTCCTTTTTATGGATTTCTACGGGAATACCTTTACCATCATTTTTAACCTGGATAGTGTTAGATTCAGCATCAATTATAACATCTAATTTTTTCATGGAAGGATCTCGGATTTTGTTATCCGCAGCATTGACAAGGATTTCATCAAAGATCTTTAGAAGACCGGGGACAAAAGTGACAGGTCTTTGTTCTAACTTGTTGGAATCGTTGATGATCCACATTGTTTCAGTGGTCGACTCGGTTGAGCCGATGTAAGTATCGGGTCTTCTTAAAATATGCTCCAACTGGGTCAACTTGACATATTTGTCACCAGCAGCAGGTGAAGAAGAAGAGTTTGTCATGATGACTAGTAAGCTATTTGTCTACTACGATTATTGCTGGTAGCGAACAGGCAATAATTGGTAAAGATAATAGAGAGTCTCAAGATAGCAAATACTGGAGGTTCAGAGGTGATAAGGGGATATTTGTAAGTGAACAACCACCACTTGAACAGCTGGGAATGTCGAAATGGTGATATATCAAAATTTCAGATCCAAACAAATGAGGAAGAGAAAAAAAAGTTGTTGTTGATTTTCTGCAGGGCAGAATAGAGCATATGTGTTGATGCGTGCGCTGCACAGCAGGAAATGTAAACAAACACGAACACGAAAAAAAGTAATAATGTAAAACACTATAAGACTCAGAAAGACAGAAGATGCTACGCAATAAACATCAGCAGCAGAAATACATAAGGCATACCTGCGGCCGGCCGGAATGCCGTCACTAAACCAGCCCTGGAATGCTTCGACTCATGAATCCCCTACAATATCTACTTACCAATCAACAAGCCAATATATATATAGAATATAATAGAAATAGGACGTTGACAGATATGATTTGCAGAAGAATAGAAAGTCTAAAACCTCTGAAGGCGCACCACAGATGCAACAAGAGTATTATAATTCAGCACTTTTAGATCGATTGGATTGTGCTATCAAGACACACGAATATTGCCAAAAAGATCTGCTTAAATATTCCCGGTTGTTTGAAAAACGGTTATTAGAACAAAAACACCCTTCACTTTCCACTAATCATCCAGAGATTGTTACTCATTTGCCGCTAACACCGAGAGCATCTTTGCGGCAATTAATCCGGCTCGTGCTATAAATAAATACCATCAGTAGTATCTCCGAACAAATAGCACAGAACTGCAATACATTATTAATTATTAATGGCAGCCCCTGTCGCCCGTAGACCCACGTCGTTGTAGTAAAAGCAGGGTTCCATAATTCTAGGGGCCATCGCTTCCCCCTATGAACAGTAAACTATTGTTCAAATGACGTAGGCAACGCTATTACACCCCCAGCAACAAAATCACAAAGAAAAAAAAAGAGATTGATTTCCTTCTGAAAGAAATTCAGAATGCAAACGTACTAACTTTATTCGGCACGATTCTAACACACATAATATATTCAGAAGCAACGATGCAATCTTTCGGCTAATGTGTTCTGGGCAGTGCTTTCTTTCTCCCGTGTTAGTGTATCACTTTGTCACTTCTGTTGGTGGATCGGTTGCACGTCGGCTCGGAACTAATCCATTTTTTTTCCTTCCTTGCTTCTTCCCTTTTTTCTGCACTATAATAACGCAACACTTGCAAACTCTAATTCAACTCGCACGTATTTGAATGTTAACACACACAAGTAAAACCGAAAAAGAAACCATTAGTAGCAGGTTATAATAGCAGCAGCAGAAAATTTTTCCACCCCAATTAAGCTAAAGTTCGCTAGGCTGTCTACCCTTTTTCTACAATACACTGTAACTTTCCACCTACTATCCATAAATGCACTACCTGCAGTACAATCTCCATCGTATATAAACATATCCATATCTTCCTTCTTAGTAGACATCCATTTTTAATTAATGTTTTGCCTTTTCTTTTCATTTATATAGAGCAATCACACTTAATATAACAACTGTTATCAAATGTCTGCATCTGGAGATTCATCATCAACGGCTGCTGCTACGCCAGCTTCCTTGCTGCAGTCTCAAAAAAATGTCGATCCTGATGTGAATAATCAAAAAAGTAATAAAGTCGAGAGTGAGACGAATCCAAGCAGTAGTAACGATGAGCGTGTTACTGCATTCCCTGCCAGTGCTTTATCAGCAGAGGACGATGATTTGGGTTCCGACTCTGTTGAAGGTTATTTAGACAACGTTGACGGTACTGACGCTTTGAATCGTCAACTTACCAGGGTTTCAGAAACAATATCACTTCAAAGACAGCTCACAGAAGCAAAGGAGGGCCCTGCCGGTCTTGAAAAAGTAAAAACCGAAGCCTCCATGAATGCTAACTGTGTTAAATTACAGGATTTGACTTGGGATTCCCCTAGTGATCCTGCCAACCCCCAAAATTGGTCCAAAACTAAAAAGTGGTTCATCACTATGACAACTGCCTTTTGTGCCCTTGTTGTAACATTTGGATCTTCTTTGTACTCCTGTGGTATCATTGATATGGAAGAAAAAGGCATGGCGTCTAGAGAAATCTTACTCTTGGGTTTGTTCCTTTATGTTGCTGGCTTAGCCTTTGGTCCAATGATAGCAGCTCCATTATCTGAGGTCTTTGGTAGAAAAATTGTCTATTTAACAAGTTTCCCAAGTTCTTTAATCTTTACTCTTGGTGTAGGGTTTTCCAAAAAGATTAGGGAAGTCTTGGTATTACGTTTCTTTGCGGGCCTCATCGGTTCTCCAGCTTTAGCCGTTTGTAGTGGTACGATCTCTGATATGTGGGGTATAGCTGACATTGAGGTTGCTATGATTTTTTTCTGTCTTGCACCTTTCATGGGTCCTGTCATTGGTCCTGTGGTTGGTGGTTTTGCTGTTGAAAAGAAAGGATGGAAATGGACCATGTGGATCGATTTATTCTTTGGTGCTTTAGTTCTTCCATTTCTTCTAATTGTTCCGGAGACTTATAAACCAATCATTCTTAAGCGTAGAGCCGAGAAAAGAGGTTTGAAGATTATTAAGCCTGATATCCCAGTTTTTGAATATATAAAACAGCTTTTCAAGATCTATTTGGTGAAATCTTTTGCTATGTTAATTGTTGAACCTGTTGTTTTGGTATTCAGTATCTGGTCTGCATTCATCTTTGCCGTTCTTTATGGATTTTTCGAGTCATACCCAGTTATTTTCAAAGGGGTTTATCACATGTCTTTAGGCGTTTCTGGATTGGCCTTTCTCGGTGTCGGGATTGGTCTTTTCTTTGGTGCCTTCGTTTACCTTGCTCTTATCAAATTCGTTTTCTTCAAGAAAAATCCAGACGGCTCCTCTCCACTTTTTAAAGATGGTGTCTTTATTCCTCCTAAGCCAGAATCTCGTTTATTGCCTGCTAAGATTGGTGCACTTTGTCTTCCTATCTCTCTTTTTTGGGTAGGTTGGTCAGGACAAACAGGTAGAATCCATTGGATTATGCCAATGATTGGTGGTGTTCCTTTTGGATTTGGTTTAATTCTTATTTTCTTTTCTACCATTACCTATTTTTCCTTATCTTTCCCACCCATCTCGTTAGCTTCAGCCATTGCAGCAAATAATTTCCTTAGATATGCATTGGCTTCCTCATTCCCATTATTCACTATTCAAATGTATGAAAACGTTCATATTGGATGGGCATCTACAATCTTTGCATTTATTGCTCTTGTCATGGTTCCAATTCCTTGGATTTTCGAAAAATGGGGACCTAACTTAAGAATGAAGAGCAGATATGGATATGCTGCTGTCATGAAAGCTAGAAAAGAAGAAGAAGAATTGCAAAAGAAACAAGAAGAAGAATTGCAAAATATCTTGAATGAAGGGGAAATCAAGCATGATAGTGCTAATTCACAACAAAGAATCAATAATGATAATGGAGTAGAGGTTGCTTCTGTGTCTTCGAGCACAAATGATGAAAATAATATCACCCAGAAAGAAGTTAGCAGTGAATCTGTTGAAAATCAAGTCTGAAATTTCTTTATGAAGCTCCTTTTTAAAAAACATTGTAATTTAATAATATCTAGTCTTCCATGACTATTTTATCCTTCAAGTTTCCTTTCTTTTTCTTTCTTCTTGTTATTGTATATATATAATTTTCCTCTCGCGATTTATCATCATGCCGTTGTCAACTTTAAATAATAAGCTTTACTTTTGGTTTCCCTTTCAGAATTGTTTAATTTTCAACTTATTTTCCACGTCCTATTTTTAACGCCTCAACTCCATTTTTTTGTTTTCATTTTTCTCATAATTATGAATAACTAATACTCCGTTTTTAATTTAATACAATGTAATTTAGTCTATTAAAAATTGGTGTCACCTATAGGAAAGCACACGTAGGGAGTGAAAACAAAGTACAAAGTAAATCATAAAAATGAAAAAAAAAGTAATGCTGCTTGTTCTATGTAATTCGTGTGAACCAGTTGCAATATAATATGTAATAACGTTTTAGAAGATCTTCATTTTTTTTATGTTCCATATGTCAAATCTATTTTTCTTATATTAAGGAGCACATGTTCATAATATTAGTGGTTGTTAATTATCGTAAAGCTAATGTAGAAAAAAACGCGTACTTTTTTTTCGGATAATACCAAATGCTGAAAAACATTAAAGATATGACATGTCGAATACAAATCCAGTAGTATTAATGAGCAAATATAGTACTAGTCATACAATAACTATTGTGATACAAAATAGAAAAATAAGTAAAAATAATTTTTTTTTACAGTGTTTAAAGATATGATTACGATTGAATTATACGCATTTTTGCGATAATAAGAGGATACTAGTATTTACTTTATGCATGCCCCGAAAAAACGTCCTCATAATGCAATTCTTATTTCTTTTGAAAACATTGAAAGCACAGTATGAGTGGTGAGATTTGATTAACAAAAAGTGTCAAAGAAAGAAAATAAAAGCCTAATATCTTAAAGTATTATACACAATACACTCACCTAAAATCATTATTATATGAGTACGGTGACCTAAAAAATTTAATCAAAATTCAAAAACCTACTGAAATAGATTACCAACCAATCAAACATAAAACTTTATGATGGGTCATAGGATTCATTTATTTTTCTCTCCATAATTGAAACTATACTAAAAAAAATTAGTTTCATGTATAATTTGTTTATTTTTCTTCTTTTTTTTTTTTTTCCTTTTCATTTTATGTTCGTTTTCATGTTGATTTTTCATTTTTGTATTTATATTTATACTTTTATTTTTATTTTTTTCAATTTTAATTTTGGCTGGAATTCCGCTGAAAGTTTGAATAGTGTAGGTTATATATACTGCAAGAGAAGATAATTTAATATGGACTGATTAACATATATTAAATGTTATATTATGCTAATAAACATTTTTATTTTTTATTTGTTTAAACTACGCTTAGCTCACCTTATCAGGCGTTTTGGATTTCATAGTTGAATGCCCTTTTACTCTGGGAAGAACATAAAAGCAAAATACTTTTTTAGTAAGATAGTTATATGAGGGCACACATCCATATATAAACATCAACGTATTATATCTTTTGTTTAAGTTATTGTTAACACCATGCTAACCAATATTCACTTATTAGGGATGGTATTGCACAGTCCGAGATTCGTTTCTGGGGTTTCCCCGGAGTTGGACGAAACAGGCAAGTTATGTGCATATGCACAACCACTTTAAAAAGATATTAATAAGAAACCGCAAATTGTAAACCGAGTATATTACATAAGAAACAATTTTGCCTCTTCTTCAATTTTTCACCGTTAGCACTATTGATGCTTCTTCTGAATGCAAATAATACTTACTTCTTCTTTTTTGAGCAATAGTTGTTTTCCACTTTTACAGAGTTCTGCTAGTTGATGAGAAAGCCAAGGGATGTATTCTTAAGAATTATTTATCTAATTGCAATATGCTTTATATTCGGAAAAATTGGATATTACTTTAATGAAAAAACTATTCAAATCAAGTAACATATAGCTGTTCACAAACGTAGATGTGGACAATTGTGCTTCTTTTTCCGAGAATTGTCAAATTGGTACAGAATTTTTTTCTATAGAAAAGATGATCTTCGATGTTCTTCATATCAGTCGGAATTCCTGAGTCGCTGAAAAGTTTTTCCTCCATCATCCCACGTAAAATTGTGTTCCAAATATAAAAAAATTTGTAAGGCAGAATGAATTAGAAAAACAGACGTGACCAGCAAGAGCGCAGCTCCGGAGTTGGCTGAATAGGGCAAAATAATTTGTTTTCTGCGAATACTTCAACCGTTACAATTACAGCGAGCTAATCAAAAAAAAGAAAAAACTATGAATGATAAAGAATTTCTGGAGGTGAATGACCTATGGCAGAAAAAAACAATAAATTCCAGCAAGTATGTACACAGAAAACCGAGATTAAGGTTTATCCTGCGAAAAGATGCTGTATCAACGTATATGGACTAATAAATATTCTGCTTGTCATATATATTCTTCTATTGTTTTCGATTGTAATAATAAATCTGTGACCTCTACCGAATAGTGACAAACGTCTGAACTGTGAATGGTATAAATATACCAGCAGGAGCTCAACTATTCTTATAAAATTTTCTTAAAAATATGTTTTCGTTTTAAAACGAAATAAAAAAAAAAGATAAAAAAAAACTTATATCCTTGACTTTTATCTTTTATTCCATTATATTGAAATGAATGCTAAATATGAAATAGAGCACCACAATGGTGACTCAGAAGACAACCAAAAAGAATCAATATCTGAGCAAGAGCAGCCAAGTCATGGACACACTCAAGGTATAAAACCTCCAACATTCACCAAAGAAGCTATTGCTCACTATTGTAAAACCAGAGTGACAGAGTTGATCCCTCCATTGCAGGTAGAAAGTTACTCGGAAATCTACAACCCGTTCAAATGCTTACGACTCTTGACTTTAAGAAACTGGAATTTCTTTTTTGCTGGGTTCTGGTGCTGGGTTTGGGATGCATTTGGATATTTCTCCGTGTCTATGAATACCTCTGGTTTATCCGAAACATTCGGCGTCTCGGTAACCACCATTACATGGGGTATCACTGTAGTTTTGATGTTGCGTTCTGTTGGTGCCGTTTTCTTTGGTTATATTAGTGATAGATACGGTAGAACCAAACCACTTGCTATTGTTATGATTTGTTTAACCATAATTAACATAGGGAACGGCTTTGTTAAAGACTATCACCAGTTCTTGGCCGTTCGTTCTCTTTTTGGTATCTTTATGGGGGGTTCATTTGGCCCTGCTGCTGCTCTAGCTTTAGAGGATGCTCCACCTGAAGCCCATGGTATTTTAAGTGGTATTTTCCAACAAGGTTATGCATTTGGGTACCTACTAGTCATCGTTTTCCAAAGAGCCATCACCGATAACTCTTCTCACGGCTGGAGAGCATTATTCTGGTTTAGTGCCGGTCCAAGTGTTATTTTTGCCATATGGGTATTATATATTGGTGAAACTGATTCTTTCAAGAAACACCAATTAGCTGAGAAGAACAAAGTCTATGCAGAAGGTGAAACTGCTGGTTCTAGGTTTGCTAAGAACGCAAAGGAAGCCATGAAACACTACTGGTTAGTTTCTATTTACTTAGTATTACTTATGGCAGGTTTTAATTTCGCATCTCATGGCTCTCAGGATTTGTATCCAACTTTGTTAACCAAGCAATTAAATTTTAATGAAAATAGATCTACTGTTACTAATGCAGTTGCTAACTTTGGTGCTTGTCTTGGCGGTGTTGTGATGGGTCATTTGTCATCTTTCTTTGGTAGAAGATTTATTATTATGATCTCTTGTGTTTGTGGCGGTGCTTTGATTTATCCATGGGCATTCCTTAAAGGTACTGCTATTAATGCAGGTGTTTTCTGGTTACAATTCTTTGTTCAAGGTGCCTGGGGCTGCGTTCCAGTTCATTTAAGTGAGTTATCTCCACCGCAATTTAGATCTTTTGTCTCTGGTATTGCCTATCAACTAGGTAACTTGGCTTCTAGTGCTTCTTCGACTATCGAATCAACTATTGGTGAAAGATTCCCATTATATGATGATGATGGAAACTTAATTGAAGGTGTCTTTGACTACGGTAAGGTTATGGCTATTTTCATAGGCTGTGTCTTCGGATATTTGCTTATAATTACCTTCATTGGCCCTGAAAACAGGGGTGCTGACTTGAGTTTCAAAGAAGACAATGCTGCTGCTGAAGAGCAACAAAACAAAGAAAATGAACAGGTTTAATGTGTGCCCAGAATATTGTTATTACGTTTTTATTATTGTTTATTATTTTTTTGATTATCATTTTTCTAGTGCTATATTAGATTCATTTTTATTTTCCCTTATTGCTATCATCCAACTTTATTTTATTTTATTTTTGAGTAATAGCTTTAGGATGTCATTGGTTCTGTTTTTCATATTATTGTATTATTACCGCTATTTTAGATCGTCATCTTTTTTCAATAGATACTTATATATTCCTTACGAAGTTTAAATAAAAAGTTGTCTAACAATTTCAATGTAATTTATCTTCAAAAAATTTTATATAAATATTGCGGCAGATGACAGAAGCATAGCATTTTAAAATAATTGAGCAACGTAGTCCTAAACCAGAGATTCATGGGAAGATTTGACCACTTAATTCAGCAGTTACTCTTAAGCCCAAGATATATTTACCGTCTTCAGCTTCTGAGAGCCAGCCATCTTTCACTAAATTATTAAACATCACTTTTGCAGCAGCCATAGATTTCCCTGTAACTGTTTTATATTCATTCAATGCATCAATACTACTGATGCTGTATTGACCCTCTTGTCTTTCGCTATTTTCAACACATTTCTTAATGATATTCGTGATAACCTTTATGAATTCTGCATTATACGGTGTTGCAAGTTTAGACGGTTCATCTTCTAACATATTTACATACGAATAATAAATACCTTTATCTCTAACGGCATCCGTTCTATCCTTATGCTTTCTGATTTCGAAATTGAGAGGAAGTAGCTTCATATTGATTGCATTGATTTGATTTTCAACCATACCATATAAATCATATTCAAGGATTTCATTAAACTGGGACATTACATCTTCATCGTATGTAGCTTCGATGTATTTTAAATAGAATTTTGCTAAGCTGCTTTGAGATACTGTCCTCACAGAAATAATATATTGAAGAAGTGGCCTATGATCCAACGGATATTGCTTTTCCAATGTAGTCATTTGTTAAACATTAAAATACCCTGTAATTATTTTGAACCATTTTTCAGTTTTACGGAATCGTTATAAGAATACAACAACCTTTCCAATATGGAGGAAACAAAGAGAAGATAAAGGCTGTTGCAGCTTCCTTCCTCTGGACAATAATAAATTAGTAATAAAAAGTATGTAAAATATAACGCGACGCGTCGTGGATATGTGCACTGAGGAATCAATATTATATTAAAAGAGTGAAAGACTGAAATTATGAAAAAAAGAAATTTGAATAATCTTAACATAGTAAAAGCTTGGATAGTAACTAAGATCGATCTACTATTACTAATTGAGAAAGAAAAACAGGAAATAGTGACGATCAACTTATTTTTATCTATATTGCTGAAGAAAAATATGAGTAGCAACCATGGGAATTCGCAATCCAGTAAACCGAGTAGCAAGGAACCAACAGTTACACCGCTCCCCATTCATCGAACACCATACACTTTAAAAAATGCATTAACGGAACTGAAGATTCCAACTATGGTTGAACAGTATTCTTTGACACTTCCCGTTGTTGAAAATAGCATTAAACAAAATGATGAAGATTCAAAAATATATGAAAAAAAGGATATAGTGTTTTATAAAACAGATGACCATCCATTTAATAAGAAGAGATTTAAATATAAGTCATGCAGACCTAATCCATTACTTAAGACACTTTTGTATGGCACGTCAGACCTTCCGCCTTTTAATGCCAGTCTTTGTTATTTTGATAGAAGCCAAGGAACTTATATAAATAAGCAACTTGATACAGTGCTGACAGAACAGGGTTGGAGATCAGCAAGGGCTAACGTAAATATTACTGAAGGGAAATGGTTTTTTGAATTTGTAATATTAAATGCTAGTAATGAACCAAATGATCATGTACATAGTTCACCTCATGTCAGAGTAGGTATTGCTAGAAGAGAAGCTTCATTGGAAGCACCTGTAGGTCATGATGCCTACGGCTATGGTTTCCGAGATGTGGAAGGACATGTAGTCCACCTATCTAGAAGAAAACCCTTTATAAAAGATGGATTCAAATCGGGTGATGTTATTGGATTTTTAGTCGAATTACCATCTCTAGAAAAACAATATCAGATTGCTAGTGAACAAGTTAAACATAAAACCCCAGGGGAACCTAGTGATGCTGAAAGTTATTATGGGAGATTAAACAATCAAAATAATCCAGTGGCAAAGAATAATAATAATAACAATAAACAATTCAAGAAAAGAAAGACCATCAAGAAGCTTGAAGATGATGAACGAGACCGAATCAGTAGAATTAACTGTGATAATGACATAATCCGTGACCAAATCCCAATTAGGTATAAAAATGAAATGTATTATGAACAATATGAGTATAAGTCAACCGGACCCTTTGAACATCTTCTCAACCCATTAACTGTATTTGGTGAGACAGCAGTTCAGGATTCTATACCTTTCAAACCTGCGAAACTTCCAGATTCTAAGATCACATTGTATAAGAATGGAGAAGCAGTCGGAACGGTTTTTGAAGAAGAATTATATGCATTTCTCCCTCCGTCTTCGAAGCTTTACATTGATGAACATTCTTTAGCAATGGTTGAAAAGAAACAGTATAATAATGATGGCTCCCTAGGATATTACCCTACAATTAGTGTATTTAAAAATGGGTGTGCTAGATTGAATGTGGGACCCGAGTTCGTGTATTTGCCTGACCTGGTTAAATTGAGATTGAAAAAAGGTGATGTTCACTCTCTTCACGAGAGATATTTTGAAAAAATTGCAGAGGATACAGTTTATGATATTATAGATGAAGTTGATTGTTCCGTTACTGAAGGAAAAGTATGATTCTTTCTTTTTTTTTTTTCTTGAAAATAGAAACTGTTAACTAATTTTATCATTGTGGGAATCGGTATTTATTTTGAAATGCTTTAGGATCTTCTCATAGTTAGATCTTTTGAGGATTTTCACAAATTATCAAAACAAATATAAATCGTTAAAATTAGTTGCAAATATACAAGGTTGCTACGTTAGGCAGCAGGCTACTTTGAAAATTCTATTTTCAATATTAAAGTAGAGCACTATTTTTTTTGGTTAAATCAAATATGGCAATATTAAAAATTCTGGATAATATCCCGTATGATTGTATGATATGGTAATAGAATTGATTTATTTGAGTTGTGATAATTAGTTTTTCCTTTATCTATGATAAGATTACTGTTTTGAGGGTGGCTTAACGATCATATAAGCTAAACAGAAAGAGCATGGTATTTATCTTCAAGTGGTTGTTCTAATAAGACTATATAAAAGATTAAAAGCACGTTGTGTATTCCAATAGATGCCCACATTATGTTTTAAAACTTGGGATTGACCTTTATAAGCTGTCATCATAGGATAGTCTATGATGGAAGCTGTGAAAATGAACTATGAGAACCGTTATTTTAAATCTAGAAATAATAAATAAAAAAAGGGTCTTACGGTTTAAAGCAGCCTTTTTCAGCTGGCCAAAATCATGGTTTTTAAAGTAGGAGGACCCTTATTTGGTGAACGTTTTTGGCTTATCAGCGTGATATCTGCATTTTTTTGGTTACGTTATTTGAAAAGGTTTTAGTATTTGTGGTATAATGTATTGGTAAGCAATGAAAAGCGTCAACTATAACTATAACTTGAAATTATTAAATCCAATAAAGCATCAACAGAAATTTGGAAAGTTGTAAGAGTGTTATTGAAACCGAGATTAATTTCTACCAGATCAAGTAGATTCTATAAGGTCAGTGAATAAGGAATTACCTACATTAGAAGAGACTTATTTATATAGAAAATAAGTTTATTGAGAAATTACATAGTGAAAAATCTTTTCAAAAACCTTACCCTTATGACGGAGCAGTAGAAATAGCTTCCATTCAAATAAATTAATTCGCAGATCAGAAGGTTACGGCTTTTTCTAATAATGTATATATTGTGGGTAATCATTTCTTCTCAACATCAGATTTATCTCTGATATATAATCTACCACTTAGCATATTATTAACATCAATAAAATTCTTCCAAAAGATGATTTTGCTAGTTCTCTTTATGACATCAGTTTCATGTTCGAGAATAGTCTTAACTGGTTTGAAACTAATACTTGTACCATTAACAGCAGCAATACATACTGAATCATCATTGTCTATCAGTTTATCAAACAAAGGGGTCTTGATACCACGAATGTAGCGAAATCTTAATTTGGAATCTGATTCATCTTTAAATTTCTCATCCATGGCAGACAATATTTTTTGATTCCAGTCTTCAATGAATTTACAGGAACTGACAGCAAGTCTTGAAGATAAGATACGATCTAAGGAAGAAGGGAAATTGCCTTGCTGCACATGACCAGGGATGGCATCTCTGGAACTGTAAGCGCCATGACTTTGTTCCTCTATGATATCCGTAATTGATTCTGTCGTGAAAATATCGCTTGCTTTTTCGTTTCTGATAAACAAACGACCACTGTTCTCTGCACCTTCCGCAGCATCATTAAATGATTTTTCTAAGAGTTTCATATCCTCCTCTATCTGAGCTAATGAGATACCTTCTTCTGGAATGTAAGTCGCAAGCGCACCTGTAATTAACGATATGTATGCAGAAACATAACCGCAATACCCACCTTGAACTTCAATGACAAATGCCCTTTTACGGAAAGCAGCTGCGGATTGTTTGATAATATCACAATATTTTACAAGCTCATTCAAGCATGTATCATTACCCAAAGAATAAGTAGTACCAGGAACATTATTAGATACAGTAGATGGGATTTGAATCAATGGGATATTGAAAACAGGGTATTCCAGTCTAGCAACACGTAGTTGATTAATAGCTGTAAATGCCTCAAATCCACCGATAAGAATCAAGCCATCAAGCTGATGCTTTTGGAAATAATATGCAACAGTACCCATGTCTGATTCAGGTAATGAACGATTTGTACCAATTACTGAACCACCTAAATTATGCCAACCATGGACATCATTCCATCTGAGTTGGGTGACAGACCCATGTCTTATCAAACCCGAGAAACCATTCTTAATAGCTAACACAGTATGGCCTCTAGAAAGACAATAAAGAGCTGCTGATCTTGTAGCCGAATTCAACGCAGAGGTTGGGGCGCCAACATGAATAATACCAATATTAAGTCTCTTAGCAGGGTCTTCAAGTAAATGGGAACCATCATCATGGTAGGTTGTCTCTTTGAAATTATCGAAGCATTCAGAAAACTCAGAGTCTCTGAGAGCCATGGCTGTATCATAGTCTTTTCTTTCAATGGCAGAAGCAACAGACTTAGTAAGCTCTACAGCCTTCATCAACGGTTGACGAACAATTTCTCCATTGCAAATCGATATGACCGGAGATTCTGATGCAGAATCCTGTTCAAGTAATGCATCCACTGCATCAACACCTTGTAAAGTAGCCAACATACGATCATAGGCACAAGCAGTACCACCACGTTGAACATGGCCCAATTTGGTAACTCTTGTATCAAGTCCCAAGTCAACAAGGACCAGCATGACTTGTTCTGAACTGATTGGCATATTTGTATCATCGATGGCGCCTTCAGCGACAATAACTGTAGTTTTTCTATGACCCTTTTCTCTATGACGCAAACAAATGGATTGCAATTCAGATCTCCAGGTTGCGGAGTTGACCGGCCTTTCTGGGATAAAGATGAAATCTGCACCTGTACAAATACCAGCCATAAGACCAAGCCAACCACAATGACGGCCCATGACTTCAATAACAAAAGCACGAGAGTGGGAGTTCGCAGTAGCATCTATGTAATCCACCATTTCGCAGATTCTTTCTAACGCACTAAATGCACCTATGGTGCGGTCCGTGAGAGCCATATCGTTATCAATAGACCCAACGAGCCCTACAATGGAAAGTTTGACAGATTCGCTGGATGTCACCCCATACGTGGAACATACTGCTTCTTCTGAGATTTTCTTATTCAAGATAAGTTCAGCGACAAGTGAGGGCCATTCTTGACGAAACAAATCTGCACCAGTAAGTGAACCGTCCCCACCACAAACAACAAGAGAATCTATACCATTGATCAAAAGATTGTAAGCTGCCTTGAGTCTACCTGAGCGTTCGCGGAATTCCTTATTACGTGCAGTTCCTATAAGGGTACCACCAACAGATAGCCATCCGCGGACGTCACGCCAGTATAGTTGTTTAATCATCTTTTCACCCCAGTATGGATCAACAGGTTTTGATGCAGGAGAAGACGAATCATCTGATTTTGGCGGATTACCTGTCACAAGGCCATTGTAACCGTCATAAATCGCAAACACTTCACACCCATTGAAAATGGCGGTACGAGCTACAGCACGTACCGCACTATTCATACCCTGAGAATCACCACCTGAGGTCATTATGGCAATTCTCTTCTTCTTCTTGGAGGAAGCAGAAGAAATTGTCGAGGCACCGGCAGAAGGGTTAGATGGCTTGACTACAGGGCTTGGATGCGGTCTACAGAACCCAATGCTGTTGCCTATGGGGTCTCTAGTCTTGAAGATGTATTGCTTAATGTATTCTGGAGCGGAATAATCGTAGTGGGGGTTATCCACCGTCGCGAAGCCGTTGGAAAGAAGCAATTCGCGAGCCTTCTGCAAATCTGTTGTTTGAAGCACCAATTTTATGGAGTCGTGGGTGGAATCGTTGGCGGTCTTGATTGCAGAAGCAGAGTAATTGGCAAGACGGATTTTGAGTGAGATGCCAGATGAAAAGCAAGGCACGGAGTCATCAGCAGACAGGCTCAGTTGAACAGGAGGAAACAGCTCAAGCCAGGACTCCTTGATAGATTCGTAGGAGATGCCCACAAGCTCAATGGCGTTGGGCGTGACGGCAGAGGAGTCGTCGCGTACGTAGGACCGGATGAGAGTGAAGCCCAAGAGGGAGTAGAAGCGGATGGTGGCATTGTAGGTCTCGGAAGAGGTGGTTACGAGGGAGACAAACGCGAGATTATTGTTATTGGTTGTCGTGGTCATGGCGAAGTCAGGAAAATGGGAATGCCGACGGTTCGTCTCTATCGGGAGCTGTTCAAGATAAGAGAACCAGACGGGGAGCTGTGTGGATGCTCTATACGTGTATATGTGTATATATATATATATGCTTATATATATATTGAGTTTGAGTGTGCAATACGTGGTTTGCAGTGTATATCTGAGTTGTGGTATACAATTGGCCTGCAGTATACAAATGGTTTGTGGTGGTGTATATAATTGGTGATTATTCAATAAATAAATACGATTAATTGCACAGAGCGTTTGCATTTGTCAGTCATGATCTGTTTCTTAGGCACCGCTCGGTTGCTTAGCAAGTGGGGGGTAGCCTGACTTAAAAACTGACTTACATTTTCTGATGAGGGTGGACTGACATTTTTTTGGGAGAGAGTAGGGATTTTATTGTCACGGGGGAGGGGACGTCGCGGCGGCGCGCGGGCCAAGCTTCTTGACTGGAGCTCTTCCCGGGCCCGTAACCATGTTATGTGCGTTTATGCATCTGAATACCCAATGCACACAACCAGGGTGAAGGGAGTAGAAGCAGGGAACAGGGCTGCATGCCGATGTTTCGCGGTACAGCGCAGTGCAGTTTATTTTTTCTCATTTTCTTTTTATCGTTTCATTCTTTTATTCGCCTATAAGGTGTCCGTTTTCCCTCTATCTCTCCTACGGTGTGCTGGATATCAACGTTGCTACCACGCACATACTTCTAGAAAGCACTGGTTGACCCGGCCACAGAATGCGCTTAAAGCTAACACGAAACAGCGTGAGTTTATATACACCAACAACACAATATTCTAATATATTCATTTTTTTTTCCCTGCTATTATCACACAGAACCTTATTTACCACTAGAAACAACTCTAACTCTGATACAGCACAAAGAGATATAAGTACCACGCTTGCTGCCCTCATCGCGACAAGCACAATCCCTGCCTT
Organism: Saccharomycopsis schoenii; assembly: GCA_010994365.1. NCBI lineage: Eukaryota > Fungi > Ascomycota > Saccharomycetes > Ascoideales > Saccharomycopsidaceae > Saccharomycopsis > Saccharomycopsis schoenii. Next base: position 564,233 of record JNFU01000006.1, on the reverse strand, counting down.
TCTTTGCACAACGCCCCAGCCCATTCACTAGCCCAGCACAAACAGCCGATATCCGCCATCATGTCCCACAGCGATTCGCCTCCCGACATCGAGAAGCTCCAGAACGACGCCAACAGCCTCATCAACGGGTTCCTGAACAACGATCTCAACTGGGTTCTCAGAGGTACGATCAAACAACACAAGTACAGATCCTTTACTCCCGAGCAGGAAGCGCGCGAGCTTCTCAGACAGCAGAAGTTGAAGTCCAACAGCACCCCCAGCGCAAGCGCCACTGCCAACATCCACCACGACGTCGCCAATGCCTCGTCCTACAAGCCCAGGGTCTCTGCGGATGCGTCTCCGGACCCAAACATGTTGCGCAGAACAATGTCGTATTCGATTGCGTCGGGCCCGTCTTCGCCAAACGCCAGTAGCAGCGGCAGCAGCAAGCCTAGCGGCGGCTTCTTTTCCCGTATTGGTTTGCGTTTTGGCAGTAAGAAGTCCAAGCCCCAGCAAGAACGTTCCAGCAGTCCAACATTCAGAAAACCTCTGAGCCCAACTACTCCCACTCGTCGCTCTAACGCAGTGTTTAAGACAGACCCTGAAATAAAACCGCTATCCTCAATTATTTCTCCAGCCGCTTCTACCACAAGCAACGAAGACCTGTATGACTCAGAAAACGCCCTTTCAAGGTCGATGTCCACACCAGATATTTCATCGAGTGATCTTGATCCAAGATTTGAAAAGTTTTTACAATTCTACAAGCATCAGAAATTGAAGAACAAACAAGAGAAAGAAAAGCTGGCAAAAGACTCGTCACCATTGTCAAGAGCAAATGATGCTCCGTCTACGCCTAAAAAGGATGAGCACGATTCTTCTTCAAGTCTAGACTCTTCGTTCACACCAAAGAACCCCAAATATCCTATTGTAGATGTGTTAGGCCGTCCACTTCCTCCTCTTCCTAAAACCCCAAAGTTCCTGCCTGCTATGAAACACACTCTGTCACCAGTAGCCAATGCTAATATTTCCCCAACATCAACAAATAATAGTATGGAATCCTCACATACAACTTTAATAGGTGGTCTTCTCAAGCGTAAGCAGCCTGCAGCACCGCAAACCCCTAATGGTTCAAATAATCTGGTCAGTTTTGCATCCCCTGGTTCAGACTCTATGTCTGTTAATTCCAGCTCCTCTGCTAATTTGGAAGATGCTAATACAATTCTTCCAGGGTTTGATGTAGCTAACATTCATGATCCTCATTCCCATGCGAGTGCGGATGCTCCATCAAATACAGCCGCATCCTCTTCGGGAGTAGCAGCAGACTTATCATTCCCTAAACGTGTACACTTCTCAACTAATGTGTTTTTCAATGATCCTCCTCAACAAATTGCTTCAAGAGCTCCAAGAAAAGGAGAAGTGGAGATAATGCTGAATGGCCGCAAATTTGTGAAAAAGGTTACAAGAGAGGAGAAACTCAAATTTTTAACCAGTGGTAATGCCGGTGTAGTAGTTGGAGGTACTGGCCATTTGAAGTTGATTAGCCCAGAAGTCAAGCAACGTGAAGAAATGAGTCCTGTGCCAAGTAATAATATTAAGAATGAATCTGATGAGAATGGCGATGAGGATATTACAGATCACGGCGATTCTTGTATTGAAGGGCATGTAGATGGACCTGCTTGTGCTTTGAGAGTAAATAACATTGAGGTTCACCAAAAGCGTGAGGATGAAGAACTGGAGGATGAAGATGAAGACCTGGGTTCTGGTGAAGATGTAGAAGAACCTACTAAAGAGATCAATGAATTAATGCATCATAAAGTTCCATTAGACATAATTTATACTCGATGTTGCCATCTTCGTGAAATCCTTCCTATCAAGTCCACAATGAAACAGATCCCTAAAGGAAGCACGGATACATTGCCGCAACTCGTGTTCAAGAACGCTGTGCCTTCGCTTATCGAAATTGTAACATTTTGTGATTTTGTTAGTATCATTAGCGTTGAATCTGTGGTGTTTGATGGGATCTCTATGACTTTCGAGATGTTGAAGATATTATTAGCATCCTTGGTATATAAGACGGATTTGAAGAAGATTAGTTTTAGAAACACCCAACTCGACGAAAATGGTTGGAAATTACTTTGCTGGTTTATCTTAAAGAATAAAAGCTTATCTGTTTTGGACATCACACAATGTGCATCTCTTGAGGTCTTACCACCTAAAAAGAATGCCAAGAACAATAATAATACCTTGGTTAGAATGACATCAAATAAGAATAACAGGTCTGATATGGATTGGTCACTATTTACTGCTTCACTTATCGCTCGTGGAGGTATCGAGGATTTAATTCTCACAGGTTGCAAGATTCCAAAATTACCTATTTTTGAAAAACTCTTCAAGATTGGTCTTTCTTTGAAGACCAAAAAGATCGGAATTGCATACAATGATCTCACTTATAAGCAAATGAAAATTGTATGTGATTGGTTCTATGAAAATTGTGAGACTATTTCAGGTATCGATTTAGGGTATAATAGATTAGACCTTGGTGCAGATGAAAAAAGAAATATTGAAAATTCTTTCAAATTATTAACTAAAACGTTGTACAGAATTACTTCTAATCCAAAGAAACAATGTGTATTGAAATATTTTTCCATGAATTCTACAGCGATATTTGAAGTTGTTAAAGATGAGGCTAGCTTAAAAACAGATTCTGCATTACAAGCATCGTCTTTTATCTATAATTTGTCCAAAATTCCAACTTTCCAATTTTTGGATCTTTCTGGTAATCCACAATATTTCAAGTCTGAGGATATTTCAAACTTTGTCACGTTTTTACCATTATTGAAGAACTTGACTAGATTACATTTAGAATTCAACGAATTAACAGGTATTCCTTTAATGATGATTTGTGAGGCCTTGTTGAATTGTAAAAGCTTGTATTATTTGTCTTTGATAGGCAATGAATTGTCCGATGATGATTATGTCGCAGTATGTAATTTAATTAAACATTCCCATATCATCTCTTTGGAATTAGATTTCGACAAGGTACCTCTGCATATTCGCTCAAAATTGAGCATTTTCACAATGAGAAATATGGAGTCTGTGATCAATAAAACAAGCAAGAATGGTAGTCAACAGGAACAAACAGAAGACAATGAAGAACAAGATGAAAATGATAAAAAATTCACATTATCTTCTTTGGCTGAAGATATTTTGAATTTTTTCGAACAGTATCCGGATGCAAAGAATCTTAGTAGTGGTGGCAAGGCCAACCAAGAGATTAGGGCAAAGATCTTTAAGTTTTTAATTCAAGTGTACGATGCTAAGCTGAAACTTACAGAAAGTATTGATAACTTGATAGAGTTGAGAAATGAGCACAAGTTAAACATTAAAGGAAAAGAAGCACTTATCAGATTTTGTTTTGTCGATAACTCTTTAGAAAATGTCTTGAACATAATCAAAAGTAAACATCCCAATACGGTCAAACAATTTGAAGAATATTATTATGCTTCAGATAATAAGACTAACAAGAAGACTGATGAAAATATTGATAATGCTATAAGTGCTAACAAGCTTAAACTGTCGTCTCCATATTCCAACGCTTCTGAGTCGTATAAACTACCCGGAGTTAATAGCTCAGAAAGTATTGCCAATGCAACTACTACTACTACAAGTATGATTCAGCAGTACAAATTGCACCATTTTGATGAAAATGGTAGCCACAATGACATGTCTGATGACGATGAATATGATGATAATGCCTCATTCATTAGCCGTGATGAGATTTCTAAGATTAGTAAAGGTAAAACCCCTTCACAATTGCTAAACAGCAAGATGGATAGCGAGGAGGGTAATGTAATGAAAGCGGCCTCTAAGATAAAATCGAGATTAGTTGATGATAATGGTGAGTTAATCATCGGTAATGGTGGTAATTCATCACTGAACAGCTTTGATACCGAAAAAGTTAGGGAGGCATTATTGGATCCTTCTAAATTGGGTAACATTATAGATGTATTGGATTCTTTGAAAGCCAGTGGTGTCTCTTTGGAAGATGTATTTAAAAAGACTGATTTCACAGAGAAATTGAAAAATGACGTACAAACCAAAGGTGTCGGTGCAATTGATGAAATTAAGAAATCTGCACATATTAATGAGGATTCTGTCAAAGATAAGGCTGATAATATTATTTGCCCTAAATCTACTCAATGTGAGAAAGATTCTAAATCACAATTAACTGAGAAAACTACGAACTCGGCTGATAAAAATAGTGATGATGATAGTGAACTTAGTGCCAGCGGTAGCGAAAGTGATAATGAAGCGGAAGAAATCCAAGATAAACAGCAGATCAACAAGGCATATGACTCTTTAGTTGATGATTTAGTCCGTGTTAGAAGTAGACCAAATTAAAGTTAAGAGTGTGACCTCGAATTTTTTTTTATGTTACATATTATATTATTAAACCCTCTTTTTTTACTATTGAATGAATTCTTTTTATTATCATCATATATATTCCTCTAAATATACTTAATGGTTTTGTATAATATTATTCCAACGGACATCGACATCGGCAAAAACGTTTTACTATTATTGTTTCGGACTGTCACATGTTGAATCTTGTTGACTCATTTTTGTTAAAGTTCCAATTCTGTCATTTTGTGCACCCCTTCTCTCCGCTTTTCACCCCATGCTCCCAAACGGGGAAGAAACATAAATCTGTTGGTCGAATTATAAAATCCGTAATAAAATAAACCACATAGAGAAAAAAAATAACAATAAAAAAATACATAGAGAGAGCCCCACCTTCTCACTTAAAAAAATAATACATTACGCTGTTTATAATAAAAAACAACAGAGAAAAAAAAAAAAAAAGAAAAAAAAAAGGAAAACAGGAACAGAGTTATTATTATTGCAATCGTCACCTTTCTGGTATTGTAATAGCTATAGTTATTCATCTTGCGGCATAGATATATTAGAAATATTGGCCAGGTGCTTTACTCTCTTGGTACAACAGTACGTAATATTGACATCTATAGATATATATCAGGGAAAGCCCTCGTTCCACAAATATACTTTTTTTTTTTAGATTGCTCTTCAATAGTTGCCTCCTTGAAGTGAATTGATACGTCATAAATTTGCAAATAATACAAAGAAGTAACAATAATGAGTGATATAGTTCAGAGTTTAGTCACAGACAGGAAGGGAAACCAGATAAATATAACATACCAGTCGAACCTGATGATAGGTCATGGATCGTTTGGTGTGGTTTTTAAAACCACAATCCGAGAAACCAATGAACAATGTGCCATAAAAAGGGTATTGCAAGACAAAAGATATAAGAATAGAGAATTACAAATAATGCAATTGCTACATCATCGTAATATAGTGGATTTAAAATATTTCTTTTTGAATGTTAATGAGAAAGATGAACTCTATTTGAACTTAATTTTAGAATATGTTCCGACTACAATCTTTGAGGCTTCCCATTTCTATATATCAAAGAAAACTTCAATGCCTATATTTGAAATTAAGTTATATATGTACCAATTACTCAGGGCGCTCAATTACATTCATAAAGACTCTATTTGCCATCGGGATTTGAAACCCCAGAATTTATTGGTGAATCCTCAAACAGGCGTTCTCAAATTATGTGACTTTGGTTCAGCTAAGGTTTTGGTTGAATCGCAACCTAATATTAGTTATATTTGTTCTAGATACTATCGTGCCCCTGAGTTGATTTTTGGCGCCTCGAATTATACTACAAAGATAGATATCTGGTCAGTGGGTTGTATTTTGGCGGAATTGATAATAGGTAGACCTATTTTCGCTGGTGAGAGTGGTGTTGATCAATTAGTAGAAATCATAAAAGTGAAAGGTACACCACTGAAACAAGAAGTGAAAGCGATGAATCCAGATTACAAAGACCAGAAATTTCCGATAATAAAGCCAATACCTTTGCACAAAGTACTTAATAGTACCAGATCTTTTGCTTATACAAATGATATGAAAGCAATCAGCGATTTGGATTCAGTGGTTGAAATTCTAGGAAAGATGCTAGATTATAAACCTACTACCAGAATAGATGCATTGAATGGTATGACCGAGGAATTCTTTAACGACTTAAGAGATGTGAGCGTGAAACTTCCAGACTATAGAACACAAATTATGAATAAAACTGAAGAGATAAGTTACAAACATATGCCTGAATTGTTTGATTTCTCTGAAGATGAATTGAAATCCGAACCATCCTTACGAATTGTCTTGATTCCAAAATGGTACCAAGCGGAAACAGCATAATCTAGTCATTCATTTTATTACCTTCAAACAGTTATATATTATTATTAATAACCTTAAATTATTTCATCGTATTTATTTATTTCATTCTCATTATTCTGGCAAAATGAAATAGCATACAACCGGAAAAGGAATTTTTTGCTATTACTTATTTTCATTATTTTTTATATATTTATTTCCGCTATTATGCGTCCACAAATTGGAATCATTAAGAAACTTGTTAGAAATAAGAGCAATTTATAGATAGTGCAAAGTTTCGTCTATTTTGACAATAGCGGCTATTTATGATATATTTACCCTAAATAATTTAGTTTTATATTCTCTAGAACAATTTGCAAGTTACGAGTACCAAAATAAAACAACAAAATCATGACCTGCTAACAGTTTGTATATATTTCCAAATACAGATAAACACTCTCCAAAATATTAAGTTATTTTGACTTTTTTTCAAAAATTAGTTTCTTTCTTCGTAAATAGTTATTATATTCTTCTTCACAATCATATTCAATTGCATATGAATCTTTTAAATAGAACCAGCGGCAAACAGGCCACAGTAAAACATAATCTAAAAGACCAGTGTCTCTAATAAATGAAACTATAATAAAATAAATTGCACCTACAATCATTCCTAAAAGAACTCCAATAACCACCTGATCAATATAATGATACATCAAGTAAACTCTTGAAAATGCAGTCAGAAAAGCACATGCGAACAATAAGCAAGATGCAAGAATTCTAAACATCCATACCTTTGTACTTTTGTTAGCTTTCTTATTAAGAATAAATCTCAAGGTTCCATACATGGCCATAAAGGCCATGAATTGTGAGTGAGCAGATGGCATTCCATATTCATTTCTTAGTGCTGGCCATTTCAGTGATTCGTATAGTCCTATTGGTCTCTCATGCTTAAGATAATTTTTGACAACATGATTGATTATATTATTGACCACTTGCCCAACAACAATTATACAAGGCTCGATTTCCATGGTAAGAAGAAACCAGGAGAGGTAAAATGAAAGGATTGTGATTGGAAGAAGTGAAAAATAAACGCATAAATAGGAAATCAATGATTCATCATTATACAAAATATAAGTATCGTCAAACGGTATTGGATCATAAATAGGTTTGAGTATTGTTTCTGACATATTTATTTATGGATATCGTAAGAGTTGTATTATAAAAAATAGAAACCTATGCTATCTAAATCCTTGTCTTAAAGCTGGATAATTACAGGGTACTGGAAATTGCTATATTCCTTTGTTTGACATCTATGAAATCTTGCTTCACAATTTTTTTTCGTTCTTCCTCATATTAACTCGTGCATGAAAATTGTAAACGTAAGACAAAATGTTAACATGTACATTTACTTTCTTCATTAAAAAAATGTATTATATTAATACAAATCATACAATTATTAGCCTAAAATAGACAATAAGGATATTAAGAACAGTTTATTTCTTAAAAAAAAAATTATAAAATAAAAAAAAAATTTAATTCTTCTTAAATTTTTCATCTCTTTTGCTTAGGAAAAATTCATCAGCTTCTTCTTGATCCATTTTCTTATACAATTTTGCTAGATAGAGCCCGCATGCATTACATAATGTTCTTGCCCCTAATGGACCCTTTCTCCATTCTGGGGTATCTTTTGTTCCGCATTGTGAACAGAATAGATCTTTTTTGGCACTTAGCTCGGGATGTAGTTGCCCCTGTGCACCTCTTTTTGGTGGCCTTATTTGTTCAGCTACCTTTACACCTTTTTCAGTCAATGTTTGAGGTTTAACTCTAAAGCTTATATGCTCACCAGTAGTACTTACTCGGGATCTAGCATTCAATGATTTATCATCATCATCATCATCATCTTCGTCATCTGAATTTTCTTCTTCTTCTATTATAAGGTTGTTGGTTTCACTACTGTTTGACTTGAAATGTGATCTACTACCTTTTGCAACCTTTACCACTCTCGATTTTCTTTTTAACCTAAAAGAATCATCAGTACTTTTTCTCCTCATTTTTATCTGCTTTTGAGTTTTGGCTACACTATCAAAATGTGAAAACGGAAACATTGAGGTATTAATTGACTCACGCTCTTCTTGTGGACGAGTACCTTGATTTCCAGAGGATCTTATATTTGATGTAGTTATGATATGTGTAGGAGAAACTTCATTTGACATATTGGTCGCCTGTGACATTCTTCTACCGTCAAATTTTGGCATTCTCATATTTTCATGAAAATCAGCTATTCTACTCGATTTGGAAGTATCTTGAACGACCGAAACGCCAGGCGCTTGCTGTCGCAGCTGTTGTTGCTGTTCTACTAACCAATGTTTCCAAGCTAACATGGTATCTTGTACCGAACGCGTAGAATCAATAATTTTATCTAGTTCTGCAGCAGACATATTCATTAAGAAAGTCATTAATTTTTGCTGTGTGATAGAAAATTTATTTCTTGGTGTACTCAAATAGATCACATGTTGCCCAGGAGTAGATGCTTCACTGACAAGGCTCGATAGATATTCTGCAATTATATTGGTTTGATGACTCAGCTCTATACTTGCCAAAATAGATTGTTCAATTTGCTTGAAGAGATGCACTGGATCAATATAAACAGGCTGATTTGTGAATGTTTGATTTGCAGTACTATACACCGGTGGTGGCAACAATGATGGTTTCCCATTATACATGCTGCTACCAGTTGATGATGCAACCGCACTACTTCTTGCGCTGCCACTAATACTTGGATTACTCATTGTAGAAACATGTGTGTATGTTGGGGTAGGATTAGATGGTAATGTAGGAGCAGTAATCGTAGCAGATTGCCTTTGGGGTGTCACAAATTGTTGCTGTTGTTGGCTTGGGTTATTGACGGCTTGACTATTTTGGTATAAGGCAGGGCTGGAAATTGATGCCTGCCTTTGAAAAGGTTGTTGCTGTTGTTGCATAACTGGTTGGTATTGTTGAAATGATGGTGGTGGTAGTAATTGTTGCCCAACACTTAACCTGGGCTGATTGTGTCCATTTTTTGCATTTACAGCTCCACTCAGAGTCATCATGATATTTGTAGGTGTTTGAAATATGGATGATGGGTTCTGTACAGCAGAATTTAGAATGTTGTTATTTCCACTTGGAAAGGCATAATTTGTTGAAAGAGTGCTCTGATCTCTTTTATCAATTTTGGCTGCATGCGTCAATTCCTGGAATGAAGGTAATCTATGTAAACTTATTAGTTTGTATGTTCAACAAGAGTTAAAGAATTTTTAAAAAAAAGAAAATTGAAGAAAAAAAACTTTCTGCTTACTTCACTTCTTTAGATGAAGGTGTCATTGTTATTCTATCAATTTGAGCGTTATTAATATTGTTTTGCTGATATGTTAATTCCTGGATTTCTTGAGAAAATTGAGAAAATAGTCACAAGCGACTTTATTGGAATTTAAAAAGAACGAAAAAGAAAAGAATAAGCCCAGAAGACGGTAACCTATATAAATACCTTTTTAAAAAAAGAATCAAAGTAAGATTTGCTTGTTTTACTTGTTATGTTGTCTTGATTCCTTAGAAATTATTAAAGTAGCAACCTAACTAGTCACAAGAGGACTAGAAGGAATAAAATTGGGGTTAAAATCAGATTTAAGGTTTGGTTGACAAAATCAGAGTGATGAATCACCAAATTCTTTTATATAAAGGGAAATAAATAAATAACTACGAGTGGGTTGTGATGAAAATGTGTCAGACTCAAAGTCAAAGGATCGAGATGTTCGCTATTATGATAGAGATAGAATAAAGGCGATAAAGACAAATAAAAGCAATGATTAATGTGTTGCTTTTGAAAATGAAAATGCACAAGATCAAATATGAATATGTGAAATCACTTGATTATTGTTGAAAGTTTATGCACGTCTTGAGGAGAAATAATATTTAACCGCCCAATTATTGTTGATTGAATTTGCGGATTATTCCAACTTTAAAGTTTAAGATTGGATTAAAGGGAGCATCAGACGTAAAACAGCAACTTGTATGCAAATTAGCTGGCATATGACAAGAAAAAAAGAAAAAAAAAGTACTCAAAAATGTAAATATTGCTGTCATCTATTTAGAAAGGGCAATTCTTGAAGCCAAAACAGATTAATTAGAACAACAAAGAAAAATTGCTATTTTATATGGGGAAAATTTTGCATACTTTATCAGGATTACGTTTATCCAAAATTTTGTAAAATTGATTCTTGCTTCTAAACGTTCAAATATTAATTAAACTTAACGATTTTGACATGTTCTTTTGTATGCACCTTCCTTTCTTTTCAAGATTGCGCACTGCAGATTTTTTTCCTCTTTAGTTCCCAAGATCATATATTAATGTTTGGAGTATATTATGCAACATTAGTTAATTAATCAGTAAGTTATTACTATTTTAATTATATATGGAAGCAATCTATCTTCAACTAGACAAAGTAGGTTCTATTTTTGGTAGAAACACGAATAAGGATATGTATATGTATTCAGGTGAATCTGGTGATCTTATCCTAATTTAAGATGTGTGTATTGCTGTGACTGAGAACAATACTACGCATAAATTGGTAGGCAGGTACACAACGTATGTACACTCAGCATACAAACATTCATAATACATTTAAAATAGGTGAGTAGACAAACATAAAAAGAAAATTCTATAATATGAGTAACAAACTTGATGTTGGAACGCAAAAGATAAGCAGTAACAAATGGGAAAAACAAAGTAAATAATAGCGAAATATATTACCAGGGTTAAGGGTAATATTACAACACATCTTAACCACCTTTTTGCAATGGTTCTTTACTTTCTATCATTATACTATTCAAATGACCTAAAATATCTTCATCTTCCAGAGCTTTCTCTTCGTTTTCCTCCATATTATTCGAAAAGTCTAACTTGCTGGCAGTCACAGTTTCTTTGAGGGCTCCTTTCTCGTAGGCATCTTTGTAACTACCTTCGCCAATGATTTTGCTTCCTGAAGCAATACTATCCTGTTCATGGTCAACGTCATCATCATCTATATCATCGAGTGAGAACAACGGATTTTCATCATCACCACAGCCACAATCATAATCGTTTAAAATATTCGTGCAATCATAAATCTTTTTTCCCAATCTTTCATTTACTTTGTTGTGAATGTGACAGCCCCACAAGGCAGCATTTTGTTTGCTCTCAACTTGGGGTGGATACAAATCAAGTAATTTCTGAAAATGTTGAGCGCAATCACCACAAGGATACACCTTGACAAAATACCGGAAAAATTGTTTCAAGGAAGCCTTTTCTTCTCTACTAGGTTTATCTGGATATCTGGCTAAAACATTATGAAGTAGCTTCCATGTTGATCTTCCTAACTCTGCTTTTAGCTCTTCATCTTCCATCTTTGGCATGAATGGCGTCAAAGCAATCTCATCAAGGGAGGTTTCGTCAGTTGTCTCTTTTTCATTAGTATTGTCAGGATTTTCATCACTACTCGATTCTTTCTTGTTACTTTCTTTAGACTTGGATTTTATGCTAGTCACTTCACTACCACTTTCATCACCACTGGAATTAATAGGAACGTACACGTCAAGCTGGCTACTTGACTTTGAAGTGTAAAATACTGAAAAGATAACCAAAAGGAAAATTATAAGTAAAACAGCAGGTCTTTTGAAGAATCTGCTACTATTGAACATATTTGAATTGGTACTGATTGGAGAACCTGTATATTTGAATAATTATTGATTGCAGAACCTGTATATACTTTTTAGGAGTAGGTCTTTATAAGGTGATACGAAACGTTTTGCTAGATTATTGTACTAATGACATTTGTTATTTTGAGGCTTGACGCTACTGTAGTAGCCTCATGTGTTACCTTAATTATTCTCTTAAAAACTAAATATGTGAAATCGGGTCAGTCCTGCCAACGCTCAAAAATATTATGCCCTCTACAACACCATGTGATATACAATAAGGCACGTGAGTAAGATAGACTAATTTTTTTTTATGTTTTTCATTTGGTATAGTATTTACGATATTGGCATATCGCATCCAAATCGTAATAACCTGAAGTGATCAAGATTTTTTGGAATTGCGGAAATTCCTTTTTTTTTGTTACTTGTAAGATGCAGCAGTAGATAAATTCTTGCAGCATTCAAAAGCACAGTGCAACAAACCCTTCTGGACATCAGGTTGTTTAAAGGAGACTGCGATAATAGGCGAGAAGAAAGATCAATAAGGGAAAGCCTTGGGATGAGCGCTTCGCCTATGTGTTCAGCAAAGTCTTAACTATGTGAACCCATCATTTTTTGCGCCCATTTGAAAAATTATGGAAAAAAAAAAATTAAAAAAAAAAATTAAAAAAAAAGACGAGAAAAAAAAAACAGATAATTAATGTGAACAGAATATTAGCTAATCTTTCATCTTGTTTAATTATACTATAATACCATATCCTTATTATAGAAACTATAGCTAATATTAAAAATGGGTATGTCATATCGTTAACTAATAATTTGGAGATGAATGGGACCAAGATGAATGCATAGAAGTGTAAGATAATGTAACATTTGGGAACTTGATTGGTATTGTGAAGGTTGAATGGAGTATATATACCACATGGTATAAAACGGGCTAGTGGCAATTTTGGATATTTGTTTGAATAATTTGAATGGCAAGAAGTAAAGAATAACAGGAGTATTGATTACGTGGGAGATTAGGAAGTTTTTTTTACAGCAAAGAATTAATTGCCTTGCTAGAGAAGTCACCATATGCTATAATGAGGAATATTGAATATAAATACCATCCATTATTATAGAAGCATCCTGTTACTTAAGATTTCAATGTTAATACTGAGTATTAGGAACATATTTTAACCAGATCAATAAAATGTATGCGCTTCCAATCAATACCTTGCTTTGTTAAACATATAGTGAACCTCTATATTTCTAAGTGGTCTTGTTTGTCCTCAAAAAATCTTTATTTTCAAACAATTTACTAATATATTTTTTATAGTTAACGTTCCAAAAACCAGAAAGACCTACTGTAAAGGTAAAGAGTGCAGAAAACACACCCAACACAAGGTTACTCAATACAAGGCTGGTAAAGCTTCCTTATTTGCTCAAGGTAAGAGACGTTACGACCGTAAACAAAGTGGTTACGGTGGTCAAACCAAACAAATTTTCCATAAGAAAGCCAAGACTACCAAAAAGGTTGTCTTACGTTTGGAATGTGTCAAGTGTAAGTACAAGGCCCAATTGCCATTGAAGAGATGTAAGCATTTCGAATTGGGTGGTGACAAGAAACAAAAGGGTGCTGCTTTACAATTTTAAGTTTGTTGTTTGTTTATGAAAATTTTACATTTTTACTCAATAAATAAATTCCTAATTATATTAATTACTGTTTGCGAAGCTTTTTGATTTTGTATGTAGTTAGTATGTTGATATGAATGATGTATATTGGCTTAAACGATGCCATGTATTAGGCTGTGAGAATACATGAAATAATACGCTTTAACTTTCATAGTAAGTGCCAGTAGAGAGTTTCGTACTCCTCATTTTTTTTATTGGGGTCTGAATGTAAGGTTAAAAAAAAAGAAAAAAAGAAAACGCATTGTGAAGAAGGAAAGTAAATCAAACGGCACATCATTAAAAACGATGTAAAGTGAATGAAAAAAAATATCAGCCAATAATATAACTCTTTCTATGTGCTAATATAACCCTCGATCGAGATCATTCATTAAACTAAATCCAAATATTAAGATAGGTTTACCCAGCTCATACCAGAGTGAAATTATTCGTGAACAATTTTTAGAATTTCCAGATGCAATTTAATAATTTCTTCAGACAAGTGCTGTCCCACAGCACGAGTCACAATCAGCAACAACAACAACAACAACAACAACAACAGCAACAACAGCAACAGCAACAACAGCAACAGCAACAACAGCGCCAATATCAACCAGTAAAACAGGTTATAAGTCAACAACCAAAGAGAATATCGTATTTAAATATTAACAAATTTAACAAAAATAACAGTAATAATTCGTCTCCAACTACAAATGAGTTTCAATCAAAGAATCATTATAATAACCATACAAATAGCCATGTTAATAAAAATTTAAGCCCAACATCAAATCATCATACAATTAATGAACCCAGTAATGGAACCAGCTTCAACAATGATAGTTACAATAGTGGGGATGTTGTAATGACATCTATTAATGATGTAAATAAAATATCCACTGCACCTATTACTGCAGAAGTTCCGTTTGCAAGAAAACCTGAATTATTTCCAAAGGAGTCACAAGAGAAAGCTGCTGCTACGCTGCTCAAAATTGAAAACTTTTATCATCAATCTGTGACACATGCAATTGATCGCAACAAGAGAAGATTAAAGTTGGAACGGGAATTAGAATCCGAAGGAAGCGAGGAACGTAAGAATCGTGCAAAACTCATGTTGAAACAAAAGGAATCCCAGTTTGTCAGGTTGAGAAGAACCCGACTTTCCTTAGATGATTTCAAAACTATCAAGGTTATTGGTAAAGGTGCATTTGGTGAAGTGAGATTAGTCCAAAAGTTGGACAATGGTAAAGTTTTCGCTATGAAAACATTGATAAAGCTGGAAATGTCAAAGAGAGATCAATTAGCGCATGTTAAAGCTGAAAGAGATGTTTTAGCCGGAAGTGACTCTGAATGGGTTGTTTCATTGTTTTATTCGTTTCAAGATATTGATTTTTTATATTTAATTATGGAATTTTTGCCAGGAGGTGATTTAATGACAATGTTAATCAAATGGCAAGTGTTCACCGAAGATATTACAAGGTTTTATATAGCAGAATGTGTATTAGCTATTGAAGCTATTCATAAACTAGGATTTATTCATAGAGATATTAAACCTGATAATATTTTAATTGACATAGATGGTCATATTAAATTGAGTGATTTTGGTCTAGCTACAGGTTTCCACAAAACGCATGATTCCAATTATTATAGAAAATTACTAGGTAAAGAACCAATAAATAAGAAAAAATATAATCATCAGAGAACTGTCTCATCGGTGGGGCTCGGTGGTGATCAGCAAGAGATCCATTTAACTATTAATAATAGAGACAAGATTCAAACATGGAGAAAAAATAGAAGATTGATGGCGTATTCTACTGTGGGTACTCCGGATTATATCGCTCCTGAAATCTTCATTCATCAAGGGTATGGTCAAGAATGTGACTGGTGGTCCCTAGGTGCTATCATGTATGAATGTTTAGTTGGCTGGCCACCATTTGCTAGTGACACCCCACAAGAGACATATAGAAAGATCTTAAATTGGAGAGAATCTTTAGAAATCCCTGAAGAAGTACATTTAACTTATGAAAGTGAATCTTTAATGAGAAGTTTGCTAACTAATGCCGAACAAAGATTAGGCAAAAATGGCGCCCATGAGATCAAACAGCATCCATTTTTTAGGGGTGTTGATTGGAATACTATTAGAAATGTTCGCGCTCCATTCATTCCTAAATTGAACAGTATAACTGACACTAGATTCTTCCCAACAGATGAATTAGAAAATGTTCCAGATACATTACCAACAGCTTCAAGTAGTGATAATAATAATAGCGATGTAAAGAACGATTTGCCATTTATTGGTTATACCTACTCCAAATTTGACTACTTAACGAAGAAGTTTTGATATTGATCTACTATCACGTTAGGAATATTGTCTTTCTTGCATAAATATATGTATATATTTATATATCTATTTTTTTTTTCAATTTATTTGTTGGTTCACAGATGTATACTCAAGCATTATAGAAATCTAAATAGCATTAGAAATCGATTGAGCTGACATAAAATATTATCGTTCTGTAACCTTTTAAGTTACCACTAAAATGTTCAGTATTGTGAACCAACATCATATGCTGTTACAAGACTTTGGCAAAAGAATAATAAAGCTAATTCTAAATTAAAAAAATTGGAATTTACCACAACTGATTCCCGATGTATCAAGTATGAATATCAACATCAGGCGCCCAGCAACGTGGTTATTACTATTACTTTACGCGTTAAGATTCCAAAGACAAAAAAGAATTGATTTCTCTCCAATCTATAATTATATAGAACTTATTTAGCGATAATTGATGTTGAAGAAAAGAAGATAGAAATAAACTAAATTTATTAAAAGATAGAACATCAGAGATACACCAACACCAATTTATATATTATTTTTTTCTTTTTTTTTTTTTTTTTCTTTTTTTTTTCTCGTATTTTTTATTTCACCTTTCGCTCACTTTTATGTCTTCGGCCGCTTAACACTTTCTCAACTGGGTAACCTGTAAGACTTGTTCGGTTCAACAAAAGTGAATGATATTGATATACAACATTTCCGTTGAAAAACCCTAATATAGATAGGCTCGATCCCCTGAGCGGAGGTATTACTTGCCTGATAGTTTTATCTTTTTATTTTTGCCATATCCAAAAAAATTGTTAGAACGTAATATATACAGCGAAACCAACACTCAGGTCACCTTATTTCAAAAGATGGAAAATATTATTGTCTTCATCAATAAAACAAAATATATGTAATTTAAATAAAATTTGCGAATATGGATTCCAACTGTGTAGAGTACATCGTAATAATTCACAACAAAAATCAAGTTTTCATAATAAATGGTAGTATGCACTATGCTTCAATTTATTTTTAGAATCTTGGATAACCCACAAAATTACTTATGTTGCATACGGGATTCACACCCTTAATTCATTCAGATATCATCTAATTCAAAACTTTTCATGTCCTTACATGATGGGAATCTAATATATACATACGTATGCTCTACAAAATATTGAACTATAGATTGTCAAAAGAACCCGTAATTCAACCCTTGCGAGAAAAAGTTTCTTGTAAGCATGCATTGCATTTCAACATGCATAAAAACATAAATAGTGTGGAAATTTCTGGATCTGGCAGTCAACATTCCGGAGATGAGTTAGCGACTTTGGAGCGGCGCTAAAAGGCGCTTATTGTCCTAAAAATCATATACTAAGGATTATGTGATTTATGCCTAAAAATGAAATTGAAAAGAAGTTTATGAATTTATATTTATTTAATACCAAATCATGTCCTAATTCTAACATTTTTTGTTTTTATTTCATTTTTTTATCCTTCTTTCTTCCCTTTCCTTTTATTATACAAATCAACCAATTTCTATTTCAATAAGAATTTATTAAAAAAGGCAGAATAATTCCAAGATTAGTAAAACAAAAGAATTGACTATAAGCTGCTAGAAATATAAAACAATGATACTTTTCAACATAATATACACATTATTATTAGCCTGCACAGCAAATGCAAGCTTTGCAAGTACTTGCGATCCATTGACAACTACTTGTGAGCCTGACACCGCCTTAGGAAAATCTATTTACTTAGACTTCAAAGAGGAAAGTAGCTACTTTTCTCCTTATGCTTGTGCTGCTGATATTTCCTATACGGATAAGGGATTGCAATCAGTCTGGAAAACTTTTGGTGACAGCCCAAGTTTAAGATCAAATTTTTACATTATGTATGGTAAGGTTGAAGTTAAAGCTAAGACATCTCTTGGTGTAGGTTTGATCTCAACTATGTTTTTGCAATCTGATGATGGTGACGAGATCGATTATGAATGGGTTTCCACTTTCAAGACACAGGTTCAGACAAATTACTTTGGCAAAGGCGTAACTGGTAGCTACGACAGAGGTATAACTGTTGATTTAAGTTTTGACACTACTGTTGATTACCATACCTATGCTATTGAATGGAAAGAAGATGAAATTATTTGGTCTGTTGATGGTGTTTCTGTGAGAAACTTGCAAAAATATTCTGTTAAAAATGATGGTGATCACGATTATCCACAATCTCCAATGAGAATCTTCCTTGGATTATGGGCTGGTGGTGATCCATCAAATGCAGCAACTACTATTGAATGGGCCGGTGGCAAAACCTCAGCAGATGGTGCCCCATTCTATTACAATGTTGAATACGTCAAGGTTAGTGATTACTCTACTGGTAGCCAATATAGTTATGCAGATAAAACTGGTAATTCTATTGCTTCTGAGAATGGTAAAATCAACGGCAGAGAAAGTTCTGGGTTCCCTGGAACTGTTGATAAACAAGAACTTCTGTCCTCGGTTGCTTCTTCTACTACCTCTGGCTTAGTTGGAATCACTGGCTTCATTAATGCCACTCAAACTGTTGCGTACTCTTTCGCCAGCTCAAGTACTCTTTCTTCATCTACGATTTCAAGTGCTAGTGAATCGTCTACTACGGCTGCAGCTATTGAAAATGGCGCTATTATGGCTCTTGCTAGTAGTTCCAGCTCCTCTTATGCCGTTTACGGAGCAAGTGATGTCAGCGATGAAACTTATTCAACTACCGATACATCTGTTATTGTTGCTCCATATACTACAACCTTAGCAAACGGCGAAACCACAGGCGTCTCTTATGGTATCAGCACTGATATCAATGGCGGCGTTGACACTTATACTACTGAGTACATTCCATTAACTTCCACACACACCAACTTGCATTTCATTACTATCAAGAGAGGTAATAAAACAAATGGCATCACATTTGAAGGTGGGGCTGAATCTTCATTTAATAATAAATTAATATTTTCTTTCATTTTTGTCGTTTTTGCTGGTATTGCTGTCTTCTAAGTGGAAAACCACATATAGCTTCTTTTTAAAAAGTTAAGTGTTTAATCCCATAATCTTTAGTTCTCCATAAAAAAATCTGTGATTTTTTTTTTATTGATTTATTTATTTCATTATTTTATTTTATATTTTAACCGTTTTGTATTGAATACAATTAGTAACCTGCTTTATTGAAATCTTTTGTAAAATGTGTCTTAAGCTTATCTGACCTGGATCCATATAAAAATACAGAAAAAGTGCGTCACATCCTCTGAACTAAGTAAAGCATTTTAAATATAGACAGATACCACACAGAAAAAAAAAAAAAAAAACAAGACAACAGAGGAACTAGAAATCAATAAATACAGAACAAACCGATTGTATTTTTTGTTTCTTAAAAACGTACACACTCAGGAATCTCCGGTTTGTTTAGAAGATTTATCTTACAGGAGGAGAACTATATACCTGTCAATAAATCATAATGTCCCAAATTAAAATTAACGAGGATTATTCCTTCAGAAAAGTTCAAGCGGGCGATTTTGAACAAGTTGTCTCCACATTAAGTGTTCTTACAAATGTAGGAAATCTCACAAAGGAAAAGTTTGCAGAAACTGTTGAACATTTAAATAAGCACCCTGATGTTTACAACACTGTTGTCATTATTAATAGGGAAGGAGCAGTTGTTGCCATAGGATCCATTATCATTGAACAAAAGATAATTCATGAATGTGGAAAGGTTGGCCACATTGAAGATATCGCTGTTAATAAAAACGAACAAGGCAAGAAGTTAGGCTACTATTTGATTCAACATTTGACCAAATTGGGAAAACAAAATGGATGCTACAAAGTTATTTTGGATTGTGCTGAAAAAAACATCAAGTTTTACGAAAAATGTGGTTACAAATACGAAGGTGCAGAAATGGCCATGAGATTTTGAGCTTAGTATTTTGTTCAGCAACTCACTTACTGCGAAATATATTAGTTTTGATAGAATAGTATCTAGTTGCAACGAATAATCATGTAAGACTCTTTTTTTCATAGAATAGTTGTTGGCGCTACATACCAGATGTTTTTAAAAAAAAATAAGATTCGAAAAAGGTTATATATTGTTAGAACAAAAATAGCGGTAAAAAAAAAGGTAGCAATGAGTTAATCAGTATAGAAGATTTAGTAATTAGATAGACAAGGCAATTTAATTGAAGCAAGCATGCAATTCAATGAACCTGTAATATCAGCTTATAGCGTGTGCATGTTGTAGATTATTCATGGAGTAACTCTTGTGTTTTTGAAGTTCCTTAGGCTTTGAGAAATGCATAGTTGGCTACTAGTAACAGGATGCAAAGTATAGATTACTTTTTTTTTGAATTTATTTGCATTTTATTGAAGAAAATTTTGGTTAGCTCGGAAATTCTATATTCATCATATTTTATCCAACACTTCAATACTTAGTATCGTATTACCCCGAATCACTGACGATCCAAGCTGAATCTTAGTTTTCTCTTGGTTCTTTCTAGAAGTATTTATTACCAATACGGTGTTTTCCAAAGTCAAGTTTAAAAACATATCATAACCTCTCAATGTTCCAACAATACATCTAGAACCATTCAACTTGATGGACAAGTTCTTATCCATATACTAGAAGCATAAGAGTTAGTAATCAGAAGAAAAACAAATAACAGCATTCGATACGACAAAATAAATGCCGCCATATGTATAAATATTTAATATTACATACATTCTTTAATTCGGTAGAGGAAACCATGATTGCTTTGTAAAGTTTTAATCTTCTCACCACCTGGTTATTATCAATAATAGCTGCTAATACTATGGAATTGTCCCT
Organism: Saccharomycopsis schoenii; assembly: GCA_010994365.1. NCBI lineage: Eukaryota > Fungi > Ascomycota > Saccharomycetes > Ascoideales > Saccharomycopsidaceae > Saccharomycopsis > Saccharomycopsis schoenii. The sequence goes on along the minus strand of JNFU01000006.1, from coordinate 543,493 downwards.
ATCCGTTGAATGTACCATCTCGTCTCTTGATTTCGCGACAGTACAATGCTCTCTCTTTTTCGTTCCTGCAACCAGAAATATTCTTACCTCTTGGTGTTTCGGGGCTCATAATATATAGATTGGCGATTGATATGATATTTGCTCTCTCTTTTTGAAAGTGAGAGATGGATGGAAGTAATCTCAGTCTTTACTTGTTTGATAGTATTTTTTTGAGTTTCAAAATAACTAAGAGCTAATGTATTCAGCAAATTAATAGTTCAATAAATCTTTGTTTTATAGCTTCATTTACGGTATCTACACTTTTTTTTCTATGCCTTTCTCCACCGTATTGTTTCATTATCCTATAGGATAATATTTTGAGTACATCCATATCGGACAATTTGTTAACTTTTTGTGAGAACTGTACTCAAACTTATTCTCTGCACCATAGATATAGCCATCAACTAAATGCTACACTGGCTATCAAATCAGTACTTCCATATTGATGTTTTATGTTCTGCTGTAAAAAAAATCTACTATGATTCAGCAATCACAGCGCAATAACTTCAGCGGAATGCACTCCTTTATAAAGGGCTTACGCTGATATCTACTCCCATACCTTAGATCATAGAAAGAAACTAAAATCACGTGAATTCCTCAACAACAATAGTATTCCATGGCTCAAAAAAATAATAGCGATAGAAAGAAGTGAAACTGAAAAGGAAGTAAAATTTAGCTTTTTCTAAAACACACTCGCTATCACAAGGAGCTGTGTGAATACTTTAAATGGTATAAGTATATTACTTTTAGTTGGTAAGAACCCTTAAGGTACGATGGCATGAAGTAGCTGCATAGGTATAGAATATTTTTTTCGTATGGTCCCACAGTCGCCAGCACAAGCGGAAATTGAATGAACATTCTTAAGTCATACAATAGAATTTGTAATCATTCTACCCTTCATCACTTATTTTGTATTGATAGTACTATTGTCAATCTCATTTAATTTTTGTAACAAGTTTGTACAAACTTTTGTTGAATAAATATTTACTTTCAATCTCATTTCCTCTCTCGCTTCATATCATCTCTACCTAGTTGATTGCAGGTCATTAGCGTTTTCTAGAAATTTAATCCCTCCCTACATGTCTTTAGAAAATAAGCAGCCGGAGGATGCTGAAGTTCAATCCATCATCAAACAATTATCATCTCTCTCATTAAGCGAATTCATTGGCAAATTGAATGATCAAATCTTCTGCAAACAATTGGCTGCCAGTGTTGCGGTTATCCTGAAATCATCCAATTCTTCTTCATGTTCGTTACAATTCCCTGAACAATGCTGGTCTAATAACCCCAATGATCCCAAAACTAAAGTTGTTATTGGCTTGAGCTCGAGTAATACACACTGGTCGATTAAAACATTTTTTGAACAACTTAATGATCCAAACAAGTTAGGGATTATTGTTTCACTAAGCTCGGGATTGAATCATCTTGAATTTACTAGATGTATTGATAAGTATTCAGCCATCAGGTTTTCTATCCAAAGGTTCGATGCGTGCTGATACCTTTGAGTAAATTAGACTTAGTCCTTCATAGTTGTGATCCAAAGCTTGTAACTAAATATATCATAGAAGTCACACCCAACTGCAAAGAACTTGTCAATCTTGATCTGCTCGACTTGAAATTTCTGGAATATGTCGACCAAGTGAGAATAGTGTTCCCAGTACTGGAAGATCAACAATCTATTGGTATTAGATCTTTGTTTGCACCAAACTTGAAGTTTCTAAAAATCGGAACCATAGATATTTATCTGTCTGGTGACTACAAAATGCCAATATTGATCAGCAAAGTTGAAAAAATGAGTATTAATAATTTTTCAAAATTTTCAACTACTTAATGTTGCTTTCAATAATATTGAGGATAAATTAACAACTTATGATTTTAATTTCTTGAAACATCTTGAAAGAGGATCCTTTTCAATCCACGGCGATTGCAAAAGCGCTGCCGTTGAACTATTCAATAGTTTCAAAGATAATTTGAAAGTCATGGAAGTTTTCAATTGTGTAGATATTTTGCAGATGATTCAACCGGTAAAATTAACTAGTTTGAAATTCTTACTTTTGGAATATTGCAATGAAAATGATATGGAATCTACGGACGAGAAAGTTGATGAATATTTTAAAGCAATCAATAAAATACATTTACCATCATTATCATCAATCAGTTTGAGAACCATTCAAGTTGCCTGCCTTGAACCATTAAAGACGTTGACTCGTCACAAGTCTGCAATCAAAGAATTGATATGCATATTTGAAGTTTTTCAACAGAACTTGCCGAATTTCAATAAACAGTTGAACTTTTTATCTGAATGGCTACCAAGCTTGAAGACTCTAGATTTGAAAATGTATTGTAAAGAGGAAGAGTTTGTTGAGTTTACTCTAGACGGTATTAAGTTGAATATTGAAACTTTTTATTATTGGAATGTTGATAATACATGTGCGTTGGTATTGAAAAATTTCCATGCACCTAATTTGTTGAATTTAATGGTTTTCAATATAGCGGATTGCACGCCTATTGGTGATCCTTTATACCAGTTTGTGAAAATTGATGCCCCAAAATTAAAGTGTTTGGAAATTGATATTGATAGTGAAGTGACTGCACCTCTAGATTTGACGAAATTCCCTGAATTGAAAAAGTTTCTTTTTAATGCTTGGACGCATGAAAACTTAATATTAGGTAATAACAAATTGGAAGTGTGTAAATTGGCTCTGGCCTCAAAAATACAGATCATAGGTAATTTGCCAGCATTAAAGAAAATCGTCTGCAGGAATAATATTGAAGAAAAACTCAAGGAAAGTAATGTTGATCTATCAAAATTTCAGCCCTTACCAACGTACGGGAGTTTTTCGTCTGAGATGCACGGATCTGATTTAGATCAAGAGTTGCAGAAAAACATATGTTTCTTCTTTTTCAACAGTTATATCACTAGGACATATATAAATGTATTATGATAAATAATACCTGTATTATGATAAATAATACCTGTATTATGATAAATAATACCTGTTTTAAAATAAATAGTAGTTATTTTGGCCTTGTGTATTTCAATATGGTTTCAATTACTTTTTCTCTAAAACTACAAAACTTGCCTTATTGCATCCTTGAACTTTATGACTTGATCTTTTGACTTTTTGTAAAGATATTGATACTTGATGCATGCTTTTAGTTCTATATTAGATATTTGAACGTAAAAGGTTCCGCTTAATAGTTTACCTTTTTCTCTGCACTTAATCTTTATAGAAAAAATAGGAATTGACTATTTGCTATTAGACTAATAATACCCGTATAATATTTGTAAACAGCATACAGCTAGACAAGGAACGGATCCAAAGAGGAATCCGAAGTACTTAAAACTTACAAATAAAAAAGATAAACCGCTATAGAATCTTAAATGCTCATAGTTTCTTTGTTTCTCTTCTTCTAAGCACATATTTAAATGATTTATTGCAAGATTGTATCACTTACTTAACAAATCCTTTCATGTTAGTTGATAAATAAACAGCATACCCCATAACTCATAACCATTAATAATTCAACATTAGATTTTGATACAAGAAAAAACTATATTAACGTACATTTATTCTATCAACCGGAAATAACAGGTTATATATTGCCATGCTTCAGTATAATATATATTCATATATATTCATCCTAATTATCAAATACGGCATCAATATATGATGTCAAGCCCTTGAAAAGGCCATACCGTTTAATCAATTGTTCTATAATTTTATCATCTTTTTCAACAAAAGAAAGGCCACAATTATCACTTCCTTTATATATAACACCTGTAATAATTGACTTTGGTTCATTTATTTTCGCAGTAGATACATCTTCAAATGATATCAACCAGTTAAGATCTAGACAAAGCCCATATTCATTTTGAAGCTTTAAAGTGGTGAGATTAGGAAATAATAAACCCATAGATTTCAATGTACTGTATTTCTCTTCATTCGACGACTGTTTTTCCTTTGGTAAGAGTTCAAATGACTGACAGTTTTGCTCAAAAGATAATTCGGAACGCATATCGATATTTTTCAAATAATCACCTAAGATATCTAAGGAATCTTTTAACGATTTTGCAAAAGGAATGAAGGACCTGATTTTGGAAATGATAGAAATCCACTGAAGCTGATTCACGAGCGTTTTGTACTCGTGAAAAAGGAGAAGGAAATAGTATGTTCTTTTCATGTATAATATTGAGTAAAAATTCAATTTTTGTAACCAGTCAGTGAAATCATAACTGGTGGGCATTTGGTTAGATGGATTAGGAAAATAATATTTTAATACATACGAAAGTTCAGACTGGCATACATGGCTGAAAAATGATTTTCCACTTAATACCAAGGATTGTAGTTTTGAGTCATCAGATGACTTCAAAGTGAACTGAAAAGTGAATATATCGAAAAAACACACAGTAAATTTAAGTAAATTTTTCTCTCCTACATCACATCTGGAAACGGTCAAAAATGGCGTAAATTTTTTAAGCGTTGTGTTCAGCAAATCTGTAAACGACACAGGCAAAACACTGAATTGCGAATGATGAACCTGTTCAGAAGCTTTTGCATTATTTTGTATTAAGATTAGATCCTGAATATATGGAACTTTGTAATCAAGCAAAACACGGACCAATTCGTACTCTGTGGAAGCGAGTGGCCCTGTTGGATTCGTTGAATATGACAGAACATTCTTCAAAAGTTTGTTGATTATTAATAATTTCTCCCTCTTTTCTTTAAGTTTTCGAAGCTTCGCAGCATTGCTGTTACTATTATAATGTTCAGGTATCTGTGTTAATTTACCCTCTCTTATATTTTCTCTGTTTTTGATAACATTAGCAATGGAAATATCAGATATGTCCAACGATGAATTAGGATCATCCAAACTATTTGAGTCTGATTCAATACCATTAATATCTATAAATTTAAGATCACTATTATTGCTGCTGCTATTTACTTCTGAGGACATTGATATATAGTTTGCATATTTTTTGAGTTTGTATAGGGATATGTTTTTTTCTTTGTTCTATATCAAGTAGAATAATAAATAAAGATGAGACTGACAAAAGTAATAGATAATTTCAAAGATAGAGAGTAGAACGGTTTACTAGCATCAATCATATTTTTGACGCGTTTCGAAATCAGTGCGCATAAGATTTTTTTTCTTTCAGTTTTTCTGTATTAGTGGGTATTATATTCTTAGCATACTATTAGAATTGATATTCATTTTCTTGACTTTATTTTGTTCAAATAGTATACAAGGTGACGATCCCTTTTTTTTAATACATTTGTTTCCAATAAACCAATAGCACTATTAATGGTAGTAACAAACACGTGTTAAACAATAAATATGTCGATTGATGATGAATATATGGAGGATTTATCCAACGATGTCTGTCCAATTTGCAAGACAGATAAATATTTGAATTCTAATATGGTTTTCCTTATAAATACAGAATGTTATCATAAAATGTGTGATTCCTGCGTTGATCGTATTTTCTCGCTAGGGCCTACAAAATGTCCATATCCTCAGTGTGACAAGATATTGAGAAAGCTGAAATTTAAAACACAAATATTTGAGGATATAACCGTGGAAAAGGAGATTGACATCAGAAAGAAGATATTCAAGGTATTTAATAAGCAGCAAAGTGAGTTTAGGACTTTGGAAGAATATAACAGATACATAGAGAAAATAGAAGAGATTATATATAATTTGCTACATAAAATTGATTTGAAGGAGACGAATGAATATATTGAGAAATATCAGAAGGAGAATTCAAAATTAATCCGTCAAAATAATATTAATTTAGCCAGAAGTCATGAATTATTTTTGAAGAAAGAATTAGAGAAAGATCAGTTGAACTTAAAGAAAAAAGAAGCAGCAAGACGATTAATTAAAGATTTGCTTCAAGAGGAGAAGATGGCAAAATTACAAATTACAAATGGTTTGTTGAATTCATCAATGGAGAGTGATATGGTAGTAGAAACTGTTAAAAAAAATTTATTAAAGCAGACATCTGCTAGAAGAAAAAAGTTTATGGAAGAAACAAGATTGTTGAACGAACAATTGATGGATGCGACTGAAGAAGAAGAATATATTTTGGACGGCTCCAGAAAGCCAACTAGCAGAAGAGCCAGGTTTTTACTTCAGCAAAAGAAGTTGCAACATTTATCACCATTTACGCCATTCAATGGTGATCACACTCGTATTTTTGATGATATTAACGAAGATTATCAATACTTTGATTTAGATTGTTTGTCAAAAATAGCGGATGATGGAGTTTTCTTGGCAGGTGGTATAAGGCCAACTGTTGTGGTACAGCATGGAATTTTTGAGTCAATCATGGGATTGAACTGTATTATAGAGGAAGAAAAGGTAACGACAAGTATATGATGTATGAATTTGACAATATGTTTTTTTTTGATAATCATCAATCCGCAGAAAAAATGATAAATGATTATAACAGCATCAATTCGAAGCCATCTTTGATAAATAAGAACATAGAAAAGCTGGTTTCTGGATATATTGAACATAATAAATTGAATATACAAGGCTTGATACTTGAGTTAAGTTTTATTACTTGCCTTAAGTTTCATTGCTTGCCTTAAGTTACTATTACTTTCTAATGAATACTCTGAGTATGATTTGTGAATAAAAGTGTAGAAGTTCCTTAGAATAAAATAAAAGCAAATAAAGAATTGATCCAAAATCTATTAAGATCTATGTTTTAGCAGATCCTTTTATAGCGCAAAGCAAATATGTCTACCTAGCCCCTACATCTTTTAAAGCAAATTTATTACCAAGCTTCAAGCCCAATACCTAAAAGTAGTTATCCTTATCTGTTAATAGGTATCAATGCTTATTACTAAGGATTAGTGAAACCTTCTAGGTTATGGAAAAAGTGAAAAAGAAACAAAAACACGTATCCTACGATCTTGTAACCTTGTTCAAGTGACTTGGCCCATATAGCAAGATCATAAATATTAAAAGCCATGGTTTTGTACAGGTTTTCCTTCCGTTAGGGGATTGTTACAATAAACATCACATGCATTACAATATAATTGACTATAAAAGTCTCGCATAATTTTAAAACTAATTGAAAATTTATCATCACAGATAATATTACCGCCAGTTGGATAATTAATATTTGAATCAATGAAATACGTAAAGAAGTATTTGTATTTGTTATTTTGAGTAATGTAAAGAATGGAAATACTATCAATTTTCAGGAATGACCAAGCTTAGTTTATGAGCAACCCGCTTACAATAATGATCTTGATATTTATTGGCGATAACTGGAGAATTGACAACAACTTCCCCATTTGAGCAGGCAACACTACGCTTTGAATTAATAGGAATTGCCATATTATTAAATTTGAGACCATTAAACTCTTTTAGCAAGTATCTCTCGTTTTTGATTAAGGCAAAAATGTTTGAAACTGCGAATTCCGCATTGTTTCGAGCCAATCCTGCTTTCTTGATTAGTCCTAAAGCTGCTAAATCACCAATTGCAAAAATATTTTCATAGGCAGTTTCGTGCAATTTATTTACCACTTGGAAATACCCATTAACTGAAACTTCATCTTTGTTAACTATAGAATGAGAAAAGTTTACGGATAAGTATTGTATGTTGTTATAATGATAATTGCACCACATATCTAAATCAGTTATAATATTTTGTCCATCAGTTGTTTGCAAAGATATTTCACCATTATTAAGCATGTTTCTTTTGGCTATTCTTGTATTTAATAATAATTCAATTCCCGATTCCTTGATCTGATTCTCCATTTCTGCTTTAAATTGATCAATCAATAATGGTTCCGGTGGTAATGTACGATGTGAGTGAATTAACTGAATGCGTTTTTCAGGGAATGATTCTTTGAGTTGACCTGCTACCTCAATTCCTAAGCCGCCACCACCAATCACTGTAATTCTTTTTTTTGACTTTATCATGTTTGAAATATGGGCCATTTCAGATAAAAATTCTTCTTTGCTATCTACAACTGGATCAAATGGCCAGTTTCTAGATCTTCCCGAAGCCAATATGCAATAATCATATGGAATCTCTAAATACTGAGGTTCCTTCTCTTTCATCATTGTCTCACTAAACTCCGCTGGACAATTTCTTTTCAAATATTTGCATCTTTTGATTATAACTTTTTTCAAGCCTAGCTCGGTAGCATATCCTTGGATATAATTGAAGTCGATATTACTTTGAGTTTCCGCATCATTCAACAACAGTGTTGGTTGTTCATCTTTGTTCAACCATACAGAATTCCAAGGAACCCCAAAGTTTTCTGCTGGACAATACCATTCACTGGCAAATTCCGTATCCAAAATAAATTTAGGAATTGCCAATACGTTAATGAAGCCTGATCTCGGATCAACGACATTGACCTGAATTTTCTTGTTAACTAACAAAGCATGGCTCATGATTAACTTCATGGCGGATATACCACCAAAAGAAGAACCAATGATTAGTATCTTAATTGTTTCGGACATCTACCAGTGTTCAGATAGAATTGATTACTAATGATTTGAAGTATCTTACTCTCATCTTTCTAAAAAATAAAAAAAAATAATTAATTCCATTTTTTTGAGCAAAAGTTGTGCTTTTTGCTGATTTAAATAGACAGATGTTGAATCTCTTTGTGCTTATGAAATATCTATATACATATATATACAAAATAAGTAAATCCGATAAAAGCACTGTAAATATATATTCAAGATAAGTAAATCCGACAAACGCGTCTGTGCGACTATCTACTATACAAAAATAAACTTACAGTGATATGTATTTCCGATACTTTTATCGTTTTTATAATCCATTTGTCGGAGATGTCTTGAAACGTATCTTTCGCCACACACCAATTTTCGGTCGTAAAAAAGATACTCCGAAATTACACTTTTATTACATAGCTTAATAGATGGATATGAGTATATGCTAAGTCAGGTTTGGGTGATCTCCCTCTGAGTTATTATTTACTCCTACTGGCTTGATAAAGACAAGTTGTATATGATATTCACAGAGATATATGTATCTTTCTTGTGGGATATAATTTAAGAATAAAAACGGAAATGGGGAATTATGTGTTGAGGCATAGAATCTTGCTGGCTTTGTAGAGATTCTTCCTCTGACTCACTATTAATGTTAATAGCCATTCTTGATTTGAGAGATACTGTATATTCTTCTATATATATTATATATCTTCCTTGTTTTTCTATCTTTCGTATATGATATACTGTAAGATACCTTGGAATTCGTGGAATATTTATATTGTTTTTCTCACTATCTTACTATTACTTCTAATACATCCCAGTTTAACCAAGGTTATTACTCATTAATTATTCATACAAAAATTTCATTATTTATTCATTCTCACCAGAGTTTTATATTTAATATATTTTCTCTATCATTTAAAAGTAAGCTAAGTAACTTCTGATTCTTCAAGGGGTTTACTTTTAAGACCGCGCGTTCTTTAATTACAAAATAAGTAATGTCAAGATATATAGCTATATCCTAAGAAATAACAGTAAAATATAATAATATTATTATATTATTATAACATAACTAACATATAGCATGCTCGACGACGCGTTCATATACAAGTATAAGACCAATTAGAAGAAGATGAATATTACTTTCATGATGAAAAAATTAGAATATAACAAGTGAAAAATCCAATAACAATGATATAAATAATATCAAGAAGATAGAAGAAAAACAGAAAAAAAGTTACTTAATATTTACTTAATACATACTATTTAAAGAGAATAAACTACACGTCTATTTATAAAATCCTAGAACATCCCAAAGAGAGAGCACATTCAAATTTTATAATATACGAAACCCTTATTAAATTTGAATGCAATATATTGAATAAATATTAAATAATAAATATACATTAGCAATATTAATATTTAAATTAACTATTTCATTAATGTTGAGCCAAGTTTCTTTGGTTTAACTCTGAGTCATTGTTTCTCTTCTGACTAATATTATTACTCATAGTATGAAGAGAGATAGGTTTATATCTGTATATTTCTATATACTTTTCTATGTCTTTTCTCCATTCTTCTTGAGATACAATCTAAGAATACTTAGGGAAATGTGAGCTTCTTATATACATATTGTTTATTGCCAGCAAACTTGTATTATTTATAGTCATGCAATATTTAAGTGATCTTCGTTAATTAAGATGATCTTTATTATGCAAGGGACCTACCTTTGGTATATCCTGCCTCGACAATTAATCATTGCAAAAGAACTTACAGTCATTAAATTAGGATTACAGATAATCCGAATATGACTCCTACCAAAGTCAAGATGAAAAGCGATTCGGACAATGATAGTTTGAATTCATTCAAGTCCAATCGGTCAAGTCGTTCTGATAGAATTACTCAATTGGAAGAGAAATTCGAGGAAAGATTCAAAACGTTAGAACTTGGATTTAACGAGAAATTCGACAGAATCTTAAACTATTTAGATGCTCTAAATTTATCTAAAAAAGATGATACTGTTATTATTGATGAAAGTAAGAATAGTGTTTCTACTAGAGCAGATGATCCTAACCAAATCATCGGAAACACCAATCCTTCTTCACACTATTATTATTATATTTTACTGTTATTTCTTAGGATATAGCTGTTATATCTTGACAAAGGGCAAACCCCTTACTGTGAAGAAGGATTGGTGTTTCCGATGATTTGGTTAGGATCATCTGCTCTAGTAGAAACACTATTCTTACTTTCATCAATAATAACAGTATCATCTTTTTTAGATAAATTTAGAGCATCTAAATAGTTTAAGATTCTGTCGAATTTCTCGTTAAATCCAAGTTCTAACGTTTTGAATCTTTCCTCGAATTTCTCTTCCAATTGAGTAATTCTATCAGAACGACTTGACCGATTGGACTTGAATGAATTCAAACTATCGTTGTCCGAATCGCTTTTCATCTTGACTTTGGTAGGAGTCATATTCGGATTATCTGTAATCCTAATTTAATGACTGTAAGTTCTTTTGCAATGATTAATTGTCGAGGCAGGATATACCAAAGGTAGGTCCCTTGCATAATAAAGATCATCTTAATTAACGAAGATCACTTAAATATTGCATGACTATAAATAATACAAGTTTGCTGGCAATAAACAATATGTATATAAGAAGCTCACATTTCCCTAAGTATTCTTAGATTGTATCTCAAGAAGAATGGAGAAAAGACATAGAAAAGTATATAGAAATATACAGATATAAACCTATCTCTCTTCATACTATGAGTAATAATATTAGTCAGAAGAGAAACAATGACTCAGAGTTAAACCAAAGAAACTTGGCTCAACATTAATGAAATAGTTAATTTAAATATTAATATTGCTAATGTATATTTATTATTTAATATTTATTCAATATATTGCATTCAAATTTAATAAGGGTTTCGTATATTATAAAATTTGAATGTGCTCTCTCTTTGGGATGTTCTAGGATTTTATAAATAGACGTGTAGTTTATTCTCTTTAAATAGTATGTATTAAGTAAATATTAAGTAACTTTTTTTCTGTTTTTCTTCTATCTTCTTGATATTATTTATATCATTGTTATTGGATTTTTCACTTGTTATATTCTAATTTTTTCATCATGAAAGTAATATTCATCTTCTTCTAATTGGTCTTATACTTGTATATGAACGCGTCGTCGAGCATGCTATATGTTAGTTATGTTATAATAATATAATAATATTATTATATTTTACTGTTATTTCTTAGGATATAGCTGTTATATCTTGACAGAAAGTCCTAAACGCACCGTAACGTAGTAAATATAAATGGTATTTTACTATATTTTTTACGAACCAATTCTATTATAATATATTTTTCTTATTATATTATTTTCAGTTAATGTTTATTTATTTTTAGCTAACAAAATGTTCTAATAATATTTTTGGAAGGTTCTATGGAAGATACGTAAATAGCTATTAATTGTTATAACTTAAGTATTAAATTATCCAACCGTACGCCTGCATATATACAATTTTTTTGTGTTTATCCAATAACATGCCTGCTTTCATGCATGAGAAAGACGCACTATTGGTCCGTTTGACTTTCAACATGTCACAAATTAGAAAATACCAAGGTAAAGTAGGTTTTTGCAACTTAGCAATTCTCTAATCATACAATAGAACTTTAACTGCAAAATTGGTTGACAATAGGCATATATATAAATACTTTATAAAATCCATGTAATTATTCCGTGTTTTCGGAAATTTTTATCCCCTTGCGTGTCTTTGCTCTTTTTCTCTAAAGCAGAAAGACTAACCGGGACAGCACCGCCAACAATTAATTTTAATATATATATATATAATAACTCTAAAAAAATGAAGCTTACCATCATATTGTCATTTGCAAGTTCAAGTATTTTGATGCTTTCAGATATTGCCGATGCTATTGCTATAAGAAATCAAAAGGGTAAGCTCACCAAGAGAACCTTTAAGAAAAGCATTGCAGATTCGGTTGATTACAACATGCAAAATAATATAGAACCTGAAATTGCTAATGTTGTGGTAAACCAGTTGGAATCGCATGGATCTAAATCGAGCAGCAGTGGTTCACAATCTACTACTGCGTCTATAATAACGGTTTCAGCACCCGCGGGTGCGGTAACAACATTGGCAAGCACGAGCATTCCAGTACTTGCCGGTATCGTTCGCAAGAGAAACAGGGATGATGGAAATACTAATTTCTTTGTGCAAGCAGATTTATCAGATTATGGGTTCGATATCACTGGCTTGTCGGCTGTAACAGGCGCTGCAATGCTATAAGACATCTCTTCAGAAAATTTTGTCACATTCATACTTTATATTTCTACTTTTTTCTTCAATCATACTGCATATCCGCTTACTTTTTCACAATAATACTTCATATTCATACTTTTCTTTTTCATAATTAAGCACATAAATAGATTGATATACCAATATACTATAGATACAGACCAATTGCATTGAAATTGTAGATTACATAAGAAAAGCATCTGGATATGTAAGTGTGCAACGGTTTACCGTACGTATGCATGCACGGGCAAGGCTGCTAAAATATGGGATGTAAAAGTGTTGGTACTTAAGAATGTTGAGGTGTAAATACTTAAGGATGTGCAAAATGTACTCGCAAATGAGTACATTCAGAATCTCTTTTGGAAATCGAAAAATTTTTATTGGCTCAGAACGAATCAATCCTGTGAAGCGCGAACTATTTCATGCGAAGACACAGTTGACCCATTTTTTTTATTTATTTTCTTAACAATTTTTTTCTTTCAGCTGCCGGCCCTCACTCAGTAAATTTTTTCTTTTCTATTTTTTTTTAGAGAATTTTTATCCAATACAAAGAAAAAAAATTGTAAAACTACACATAAAAAAACTTATGTTAGAAAGTAAGCGAATGAAAATAATCTAATTGATGTTACCAGTGATCACACTAATATTGCAGAATACACTTTAGTTTTATTTTATTCTGATTTCCATTATTATCTATAATAGCTCTTTCTTTATTATTTTGGGGATTTGAAATTATCAACAGATTAAGAAAAATTTAATAAGATATAATAATGTTCTCTTCATTTAAATCTACTTCCTCTAAGCTTTTTACTGTATGTTGATTAATCTAGCTTGTCTTGTGATTGCAGGTTGTCATCATTTGATATCTTGGAGTTAATTCAGTTAGTTGTTGTGTTGAGGGAAAGCAGTTGGGACAACTGTATAGTATAGAGAATTGATTTGTTCTCGGGAAAAGTACAGTATCCAGAAAATTTTAAATTATAATGAATATAAGATTGATGGACTGACTGTGCCGAAGTTAAGCGAGCCCCAGTTATTTTCCATTGGCTGTCATAATTAATATTAACCAGTCGTTCTCAAAAGGGCCTTACATTACAGAATGATATGTATAAAATTAAAGGAGAAAAAAAAACTTTACATGAATGTGGAATACTTATAGGACTGAAATATGAAATAGCTATGCGATAACAGATTGATTCTATATACACCTTTTTAAATTTATGACCGTTGATTATCACCGTTTCACAAATCACTGATGTGGATACCGTTGAGCCCAAACTGCAACAGAAACTGAATTGATTCGCAGGATTCATGTGTTGCAGCAACACATTGCGATTTTTTTGAGCATGTATTCAATTACTAACCATTTATAGACAAACACCAAGAGATTCTTCAATGGTGCTGTGGCTGCTACTGGTTTATCTGCTTCATACTTGTTGTGGGCTGATTCCCAATTCGCCGATGCTTTAACCGCTGCTGAACACGGTTTGCATCCACCAGCTTACGGCTGGTCCCACAACGGTATGTTCGACACTTTTGACCATGCTTCCATTAGAAGAGGTTTTCACGTTTACCGTGAAGTCTGTTCTGCTTGTCACTCCTTAGATAGAGTCGCATGGAGAACTCTTGTTGGTGTCTCCCACACCAACGCTGAAGTCAAAGAAATGTGCGAACAATTCGAATACGATGACGAACCAGATGACCAAGGTAACCCAAGAAAGAGACCAGGTAAGTTGGCTGACTATATCCCAGGCCCATACGCCAATGAGCAAGCTGCTAGAGCTGCTAACCAAGGTGCTTTACCACCTGATTTATCTTTAATTGTCAAGGCCAGACACGGTGCTTGTGATTATATTTTCTCCTTGTTGACCGGTTATCCAGAAGAACCACCAGCAGGTGTTGTTTTACCAGTCGGTGGTAACTATAACCCATACTTCCCAGGTGGATCTATTGCTATGGGTAGAGTTTTATTTGATGACTTGGTTGAATATGAAGACGGTACCCCAGCCTCTACTTCCCAAATGGCCAAGGATGTTACCACTTTCTTAAACTGGGCTGCTGAACCAGAACATGACGACAGAAAGAGAGCTGGTTTGAAGGCTTTGATTGTCCTTTCTTCATTGTACTTGATATCCGTCTGGGTCAAGAAATTCAAGTGGACTCCAATCAAGAACAGAAAAATCACTTATAACCCACCAAAGAAATAAGCTAGTCGGTCAACAATCATTGATTAGAGCTGATTATGGAAAGACAACAAATTATAACCAATAACAACAATAAAAAAAGAAAATGCCAAAAAAAAAGAAAAATGCCAAACAAATCGCAACAATTAATAAATAAATATTAAGAAAATGAAGGAGCTGTATCTCCTGATTGAGAAACCGAGAGCTACTTTTCTTGTCTCGTTTTCTACTTTTTTTCTTTACAATAATAAAAGAGACATACAAAATCTATCTCATATACATCCTATTTCGATCATTCATTTTTATCTCTCTTTGTTTACAATTATGGAAAACTTAGCAATAGTAGCCATTGTGCGAAAGGCAATAGTAACATATTGACTCCACAGAACTTTTCAAAAGTATATCAAAAATTTTTTTTAAGTTGTTGAAGTAAACTGTGAAATGAAAAGAATTGAAGTAAACAAGAAGGTAACACAAGGATTGCACAAATAAGAAAAAGAATAGGTAAACTGAAAACATTTTATATATATCGTTTTGAAATATACTTCGATTAATAAATATACACATATCATATAAAATCAATTATTATTATTTTATATTTTTCATGCTGGTTCATGTTAGGCTCAATGAAGATAGTACTTAAGAGCCTATATTGAATTTTATCTAATTCAGTTACAAGTGATTCATGTGATGAATAAGAAATAAATAGACTTCAGCAATGAAAGAGTATTATGCATATGAATGTAGGTAAATGTAGGTATCATGTCATGAAGAATTATTCCCCCAACTTATCCTGTGATGTTAGTCGCAAGAAAAAATGTATGAATGGGTCAGTGTGTTCTTTTTACACTCGCGTGGCTCCAATTTTTCTACGTAAGTAGGAGAGAAGCAAAACCAACAGCATAAAAATTTTTTTCTTTTTGGGATGTTGTTATTTGATTAACATTAACGAGGTGTCTCGATTAGATTTACTATGAAAGATCTAAATTTTTATAAACATTGACCGAAAAGTGATATTGGTCAAATTATATTATCCCATTATTAGCCTATATATACTTATACATGTATATGTTATAATAAAGATTGGAATTAGAGCTCTATTATATAATAATCAGCGATTACATACATAAAAATTAGTGAACATAAAAATAATAATCTGTATTTTCACATAAACAACTAATAAGAATTACATAAAGCAACCAGTAATAAAATGTCTGGCTTACAACGTCGTCGTGTCAAGAATGCCACAGCAATATCTTCGGATTCAAACACTACTCAATCGCCTTCATCCCCAATTGATTCAGAACACCGTGTCGCATATGATCCAGAAGATTTGAGCCACAAAGATGATCATGCGCCTTTGTTGACGTTGATGGAAGAAGTTTTACTTATGGGAATCAAAGATAAAGAAGGTTATTTGTCATTCTGGAATGACAACATCTCCTATGCTTTGCGTGGCTGTATTATTTTAGAATTGGCCTTCAGAAATAAGATCCAAATGGTTCAAGATCCTGCTAGAAAGCGATTCGAATTGGGCGAAAGATTGATTGAAGTGGTGGATGACAGTTTAACTGGTGAAACCTTATTAGATGAGACGATAAAACTTATGAAGAATGACCCAAGTCACTTGAGTGTATCTAACTGGATTGATTTGTTGAGTGGGGAAACTTGGAACTTGATGAAGATCAATTACCAACTAAAACAGGTCAGAGAAAGATTAGCAAAAGGGTTGGTTGACAAGGGCGTTTTGAGAACTGAACGTAAGAACTTTTTATTATTTGATATGGCTACGCATCCTGTGGCTGATATGAACAGCAAAGAACCAATAAAGAAGAGAATCTTAATGTTGTTGACCAGCAGAACGGTTAGCTTACAACCATTTGCTAATAACAAATATTTTAACACAAGCAGCGTGTCCTACAAATGGCTCAGATCCATTGCTTTAGTTTGTGGTTGTTACGCTGCAAATGTTTTGGAAAATGTGCTTGTGAGTTTAAATTATGACCAAAGAGATAATGCCTTTACTAGAGCTGACGAGTTATTAAATGAATATTCTGAGTATCCATTCTTGATCCAGAATAGTAACGTGAGCTCAGGTTCCAACTTAGCTGAAGAAGTCAACAGAGAAATTGAAGAAATGGGAAGTAAGGAGCTGCAATTGGAAGTTATCGCTGCTGTTTTGAGTGTTTTTTCGAAGATGGATTCTATTATGTAATTATAGCATTTAAATGCTACGCAAGAAGAAAAGGAAGGAGAAAGGCCATATAAACGCAAAGTTTTATTATTATTATAATGAATTTTTATTTTACTATTCTTATTAGTTTCAATTTGGTTTTATTTTAAATAAATTATAGAAGAATTCTTACCAATTTCCTGCTTGTTTTATGTTAATTATACGCGTATCTACTTATTTTTCTCATTTCTGACTTATCACTAATTACAATTTTCTATTTATATATAAATATACCAACTATTTAATTATTTAGTATCCCATTTGAATTTTTTTATCTAAGTATACATTTATGTAGTAATAAGCAGCAGTATTATTTATCTCTTATGCGAAAGATTCAGTTTTTTCAGAAATGTAGGATTCTTACAAAGAAAAAAAAATAAGAGTAATATTTGCATGAGAAGTAACTCACAATAATTACACATTATAACGTTTTCAGATTAAAATAAATTCTTTTCTTATATAATGAATCAGGAAATTTAATAAAAATAAGAATGATATTTTTAAAATCAATGGTTCGGCGTAGAGTTCAGTTATTTTTATCTTTTTCATCTTCCTTAGTGTGTCCTAAGCCATCGGTCATTCATCATATTTACTCACTTCCCAGTTCAACAACCCAACAGAAACAAATATCATCAATTCGTTCATATTCCACAAAAAGATCCGCATCATCAACAAGATGGGTGAATCGTGCAAAAAGTGATATCTTCTCCAGAAAGGCAAAAGAGTTGAATATGAGATCACGAGCAGGTTTTAAACTAGAAGAGATAGATAAGAAATTTCATATCTTTTCAAAGTTCAAAAACAGAAAGAAGGACAAACTAGATAAGAATGTTGGAGGCGCTAAAAATGGACAGTATGTAGTTGATTTAGGATTTGCTCCAGGCGCTTGGTCTCAGGTAGCTTTGAAATTGTCGCACCCTGATTCCAGAATCTTAGGAGTGGATATCTTGCCTTGCAAACCTCCAGATGGTGTTCTGCTGTTACAAGCAAATATTCTTAGTAGAAGAACCCATGATTTAATTAGAGAATTCTTTGTTAGAAATGATGAGATCATGAGGAATTTGAGAAATAGAGGTGAAATTAAACAGAAGTACAACGAACAAGAACTCGAAGAGAACAGCACAGAGACCATTAGCTCTCAAGAAGATAAAGTGAGCACTGATGAGGTTGAGATTCCAGATGAATCATCAAAAAAATGTACCGAGATGATTGCTTGTAGGAACACAGTTAGGCTATTCCGTGAAGAGAAGGAGAATGAAAAAGTAATAAAGAAAACTGAAGGCGAATCAAAAAATGAAGAATCAGAATCTATATATGCCATAAGTGGTAAATTCGTGGTAGATATAGTTCTAAGTGATATGTATGACCCTTTTCCTCAAGTTACAGGATTTTGGAACAACACAACTAATACAGCATATTATAGGATGGCTAATACAACTGGATTGAAAGCTAAGGACCATATGGCGAGTATGGATCTTTGTGAGGCCGGTCTAATTTTATGCATAGAATTATTGAAGCCAGGCGGAA
Source organism: Saccharomycopsis schoenii (assembly GCA_010994365.1). Taxonomy (NCBI): domain Eukaryota; kingdom Fungi; phylum Ascomycota; class Saccharomycetes; order Ascoideales; family Saccharomycopsidaceae; genus Saccharomycopsis; species Saccharomycopsis schoenii. The sequence continues at coordinate 524,696 of JNFU01000006.1, read as the reverse complement.
CTTACGTATGTAAATTCTTTAGTGGTAAAGAGGATATTCTCCTTGAACACCATTTGAAAAGAACCTTCGAAAAAGTGGTAAGATATAAGCCAAACTCTCTGAGATCTGAATCAACAGAAGCATACTTTGTTTGCATGGATAAGAGATCCAATGTAACAATAGAACAAGTTTACCACCATGATTAAAGCAGAAACATAAAGTTTATATTTTAAGTATTATTAAAATTATATTATAGATTCTTAAGTTTTTTATTTATGAGTACTTTCTACTAAAACTTGTGTACTCGATAGTTAAATTTCAAGCGAGCCATGATTTTGACGTAGATACTAAATTACTGTCCGACACTAAAAAAAAAAAGAAAAACATCATTTTTCTATTTTCAATTTGACAAACTTGAAGCTCCTGAATCCTATTACTTTTGTTATTTTTTCGGAATAGCAAGAATGCTCCTCAACAAGACTACTCAAAAAAGGAAATGGGTGTTCATAAACTTTGGAATATTCTTGAAAAATCTGGGAAACCAATCAGATTAGAAACTCTTAAGAATAAGAAATTAGCAATTGATGCACTGATTTGGGTTTATCAATTTTTAAAAGCAGTTCGTAATGCCAAAGGTGAGACTTTAAAAAATTCACATATAATTGGATTTTTTAGAAGAATTATTAAGCTTCTATATTTCGGAGTTTTACCAGTTTTTGTGTTTGATGGCGGTGCTCCATATTTAAAATTGAATACCATTAAAAAAAGAAGAGAACAGCGTGAAGGACAGAAAAGAAATGCTAAAGCAACAGCACAGAGACTTCTTCTTTTACAAATGAATAGTATGAAGAACAAAGACCTGTCACCTTCTTTATCTCTAGATAGAGAATTGAAATCAATGCTGGATAGCGATGCACCAAAGGATCAGAGATTTAGAAAAGAAGATGATTACCATTTGCCAACATTGGATAGGTTCTACCACACAGAATCGGATAAAAGAGTTGTCGCAAAAGATAAGTACGACTCATATATGCAATCCTTGAATTTAAATGATATTGAAAATGTTGATTTGGATAATGTTGATCCAAACTCCGAAGAATTTAATGCATTACCATTGGAACACCAATACAAATTATTGCATACGTTAAGAGTACGTTCAAGATTAAGAATGGGTTATCTGAAGGAACAATTACAAGAGTTATTTCCGAATTCTTTAGATTTTTCTAAATTTCAAATTCAAATGGTTACAAAGAGAAATTTTCTCACTCAAAAATTATTGAATGTGGTGGGATTAGATGAAAATTTACCAAATGTGGCTGTTGGTAGAATCAATAATGAAATGGAAAAAGCGTACACTCTACAGCGCATGAAAAATGGCTGGGAATTGTCTTTAGGCGAAAATAAAGAAGGATTATCTATAGAAAATGCAATAGATATAACAAGAGAGTCAAATAGCATGGATGACAGTAGAAATTCAACTTCCAATAAGCGAAAAAGAAAAGAAGAAGAGAAAGAAGATAGTGATGATGATTTTGACGAATGGGAAGATGTTGAAATCAAACTGAAAAAACCTAGGGAGAACTTTTCATTGAATTCATTACCACTACCCCCTGCAAATAATTATCCTACTGGAAACACATCATTACTTTTAGCCAATAGTTATGTGAAACCTAGTGAAGAAATGCCTTTTGAGACAAAATATCAGCAAGAATTTCAAAAGAGTTTAAATGTATCTGATATGGAAAATCAGCAATTTAAGAGAAGTATGCAAGAAACCACATATATTTCAAGAAATGAATATGAGAAAAAAAATAACCATCAATATAAGATTGATTTGAAAAAAGCAGTTGAAGCTTCTAAACAGGATTTGAACAAGATCAGAGAGGAACATGAAATGTTTCTTAACGAAGATTTATTTGAATTCGATAAAGAAGATAAGAATGCTCTTCAAATTAACGGTAAGAAAACAGCGACTAAAGCATCAAATGATAATCCTCCAAATCTAAGCTTTAATTTCAAAGAATCCATTTTTGCTAAAAAGAATCACAATGGAACTGATACTTCAGAGCTATCTACTGAAGTCTTTAGCGATGGTGCTAAAGAAATCGATGAGCGAAATAAACAGGAGAGAAATATGCCAAAACAGATACCAGCTTGGTTTGATAATGTTACAAATAGAGAGATAAACTATAACAGAAATGTTCATTTTGAAAATGAATTTTTACGTTCCAATATGCAAGTTACTATGGAAAGAGAGACAAAGGATATGATGAAAAAAGGTGAGGATGAGCTTGTGAAAGATTTTCATTATGCAGAGGATGGGAAATATTATAAAAATGTCAAAGCCAATGGAGATAATAATATTGTAGAAGACCAACAAGTGTTAGTATTAGATAGCGAGTCCGAAGCAGAACTTGAGTTAATTGATGATGATAAACCTCAGAAAGATGAAGAAGTAGTAATTAGCGACGAAGAAATTAAGAAGAACACAAAATATGCAGCATACAGCCATACTCATAAGATTGAAGACAAAATGAAATCGAGCATGCTGACTACAACTGAAAATCGAGAAGTTGAGGCTATCATCGAAAAAGCAGAATCTCAAAATAAAGCACCCATGAAGTCAGCTAATACCAAAAGCAAAATAAAATATTATGATTTCGAAGAAGATGAAGAAGAGCAATTAATGGAAATATTATCTAAAGAAGAAGAACTTCATTCAGATTTTACTACAAATCTCAAACAACAATATCAACCAACTATTAGATTACTGACTAATAATGTTCAGGAAACAGCTTTTAGTTCTTCACGAAACTTTATTGACCATAGTATCAGTATCAAGGAATTAGAACAAAAGAAAAAGCAGCAAATGAGAGATTCAGATGAAGTGACAGATATTATGATTGAAGAAGTAAAAGATTTATTAACATGTTTTGGAATCCCGTATGTTGTATCACCTATGGAAGCAGAAGCGCAATGTGCAATTCTTTTAAAATTAAAACTTGTAGATGGGATAGTTACTGATGATTCCGACTGCTTTTTGTTTGGTGGTGATTATGTGTATAGACATTTATTTGTTGAGAAGAAATTTGCGGAACTATATCAAATGGAGTCTATTCGGGAAAAATGCGACTTCAATAGAGAGGACCTTATTAGTTTAGCATATCTCTTAGGGAGCGACTATACTGAAGGATTGAAAGGGATCGGTCCTGTGAACGCCGTAAAGATCTTGAACATTTTCCATGGAGATTTATCTAAATTTAAAGCATGGTTTGATGATACAATAGATAACAAGAAATTTTATGATCAGTTACAAGGAAGTATAAAAGAAAAAATAGCCAGCGAATCTTTCTTAAAATCTCTAAAGAAGAGAATGATTAAAAGCGAAGTATCATTAGATGAAAACTTCCCTAGTACTGAAGTGAAAAATGCTTATTTATATCCTGAAGTTGATGAAGATGAAACTGAATTTATTTGGGGTATACCTGATCTCGATATGTTGAGGGATTACTTGATGCTGCATGTAGGTTGGAACAAACAAAAAATTGACGAGATCTTGATTCCATTAATGAGAAGATATAATTCTCCATTCAAAGTAAAACGAAGATAAAGAGATAGAGAAGTAACGATATAATTTTTGCATTCTTGCATTTGAAAAATTTCTATAAAAGTGATATCATATATTTTGATACAATTTTTTTGACTAATATAAAAAATTGCTTTATATGTAGATAATTATATATAAATTAAGTAAATTCGAAGAAAACAGTAGTCAATTTTCTCAAGAATCATCTGAAATTAGACGATTCAAAATCCAAAACTTCAATCCAGGCTTCGCCATTTCTTTGTACTGCGGAGATACACATTTTATCATTAAACTTAACCTGCCACATATTACAATTTTGAGAATTGTTGAATCTTCTGATCATACGACCTGTGCGGACATCCCAGACGACAAGCCCTGCTGAACCCAGCACTATTCTTTTGTTGTTATTTTGGAAACAAGTAACAGCACCATCATGGCCTTTAAGAGTATGTTTACAAATACCTGTAACTGGATCCCAGATGCGTACCGTGGAATCCGCGGCTGCTGTCACTAAATAATCCTGACTGAGTTGAATTAACCCTACCAATGAGTCATGCTCCTCCAAAGACATTAAAAACTGACCAGTATACAAGTCCCAAACGTTTACTGTTGCATCCAATGATCCACTTAGCACTCGTTGTCTGTATGGATCAATTGCGGTGGTGTACACTTTGGAAGTATGACCTGACAATATATGCACACAAGACAAAGTTTCCAAATCCCAAACTCGGACACTAGCATCATAGGAACCGGAGACAATATGCCTACCATAAACTGAGATAGACCTAACGGAATCTGTGTGGCCACGAAGAGTACCTATAAAAAATTCATTATTTGGGTGTAATGTTTTAGTTTGCCATGATGGATCATTAATGTCTACGGATCTAGAATTATACCATTCTGGCAAGTCATACCTCTTATTTATAAGAGGATCGTTCACCATAGATAAATCCCAGAGATGTAAATTGTAATCCCTAGAGCCTGATACTAGTACAGGTCTCTTTGGGTACATAATTCTGCTGCCAAACTCGTCATATCCAATAAATCTAGGTTCAATTATATCAAGACATCGAACTGTAGAAGTGTGACCTTTTAATATGAAGATACATTTACCCGTAGTGAGATTCCACAAACGAAGTGTTTTATCAGTAGAAGCTGTGATCAAAGTATTGCCAATATATTTCAAACCCCAGACACCACCCTCATGACCAGCTAAATGAAGAAGCTTACGACCAGTTTTCGTATCGAAGACATTTATAATTTTGTCGTCTGCACCAGTGACTATTCTTTCGTGATCAAATTGAAGACAAGTTATAACGTTCTCTCCATGAGCTTTGAGGCATATCTTTTTTGGGTTGAATTTTAAATCGCTCCAATTCTTATCTATAAGAAAATATTTCTTGTAAATTAATTTGTAAATACATGGTTTAAAACATTGCATAGAAACTGTATGTTTTACGTCATTTGACTGATTGATAGGTGAATAAAATTTCTGAGGAATTTGGTAATATTTTTCAATTAGAGGATCCATATTTTCATATTCCATTTGAATCACTGATTTATCTGTAACTAATTCATCTTTAAGAATCAAACCACTCCAAAGAGAATCCAGCTTATTAACAGTTAAAGCCCAGTTCTTACAAACTAGCTGCACGTTTAACAATGATCTAAAATCTAAAAAAGAAAAGATAGTTTTATTAATCTCATCTGGAAGATTCGAAATGATGTCAAATCTAAGAGAGTTTGAAATATGTTCAGTCATTGTGGACAAGAACAACCTATCAGAAGATTGAAGAAGCTTATAAATAAGCAATGAACGCAGATTGCTGCACAAGTTTTTGCTGAGTTGACTTATGAGGTCTGCATTATTACGAATTAAGGACCTGTTACTTGTAATTATTTGTAATATGTCACTATCGGATTGAATGAGTTCCAGCTGTCGGCTTGGGTGATTGAAAAATGTAGATTCTCTAACTGATCTGGAAACATGGATCCCCAGATGGATAGGTGATGCTGATGGTGACGGAAGTGGGTATGTAGCTGATGCAGCATCTACTGCTGTGGTATTATTCTTATCATTATCATTAATGTTATTTGCTATTATAGAACCATGAATGTTTGAATATGGCGCTACCACGCTAGCATTTGTGCATCCATTATTGTTGTTGCCAATAAAAGCTTGCAAGCCATTGTTACTCTTATTCACAGGTTGCTCATTTACGATTGGAGTCTGAAATCCTTCGGGAATACCTCGCAAAGGAACTCTTAATGGTTCTGGTGCCACTGGAGCAATGTCAGATGAGACTGAAGGTGCAGAACTCGCAATAGAAGCTGGCTGCATGCTTTCCAAAATCTGCTGTGTATCACGGTCTATTGATAATTCAACCAGAGAATCCACTACACCGGTGGAATGTCCACGGTTATTGAAACCTATTTGAATATGCGTTTTGCTTTGGCCAGCAGCCGAACGTAGCAAGGAAGCTGGTATTCCTTGATCACTACCAGTTAAAAGAGAAGTGGATACGTCTGCTGTATTGCTTGATAATTTCCTTTTCTTCAAATGGATATCTTCTGTGACAGTTTGAGTTCTTTTGTTATAAATATTATTGCTGATATTGGTGTCACCATTTTTAGTTGTGTTATTGCCATTTTGAAGATTTGTATTAGAATTTTTTTCTGATGTGTAAACACCTTGGGCAGAGCAGGTATCAAGAGTGGGAGCTGCGATAGATGGACTAGACAAGTGTGTCTGATCAACGACATTGAATATATAAGGCACAGGGGAATGAAGAAGAGGATATTTTGGAGGCACCAGGTGAAGAAAGAACGGGCTGATGGTATCACCATTCTCCGTGCTTTCAGGATTTTCAGTGTTAGTAGAAGACATTTTACGGAAGAAGCAGAAAGAATGCAGAGAAGAAGAGCAGAGAAGAGGAGCAGAGAAGAGCAGCAGAAAAGAGGAGTGGAGAAAGGATACAAAAGGAGAGCAGCGAAAGAAATGGATGGGGAGAATAAAATGAAATGCACTTCTTGAAGAGAAGATTAGAAATGTGACGTTGAGGATGCCAAAATATATCAGCAATAGTAAACCCACTTAAGTGCAGTGATGAAAGGGTCTTGTGCTAAGAAGACGCTGATGATGGTCAGTGGCTATGAATATGTGTATATATATCCAGAAGGAGAGGCGCTGTATAAGTTGTCTTGCCAATACTAGCCAGTAGAACATTACGGTGAATAACTGAGAAACTGAAAATATAAAATTCCGTCATACCGTCACCGGTCAAAGAATATGTCAGGAAAGCCGGAGGTTATGTGCGATGATATGTATTATGTATGCCAAGATCTGTGGCCATAATTGGTTCCGATTGACAGCTAACCTAGACACAATAATCGCCATTTCTGGTAAGTTTCTTTTTTTGCTGGCTGGCTGGAAGGCTAGGCGGTTGGCAACAGTCGCTAAAACAAAACAGTTTCTTTATCGGCAGATTAACAGTTTAACAGGAAATAGAAAAAAAAAAAAAGAAATTGTGCCTACGAAGACAATATCAAGATAATCTTCCTCGAAAAAGATATATATGTCTTTTTTGAGAGAGCTTGTATTGTTTCTCAAGTTTGAGACAGAAAGTATATACTATTGACTTACAAAAGCAATATATATTATTATTACATAACATTACTTCGTGTTCCTACTAAAAAATTATATTACTCTTTAGTCCCATTCGTAATATTGATCTATTTTATTGGACATAGCACCATATTCGTCTTAACAGTTCAGTTCTCCACGACCATAGAAGCGATAGCTGATAATATATACAAGATATCATACGTTCCTTGTACCGCCAAACCACTTTCTTTGTCCATACCCAGAACTTGTCGCGGTCAGGCCTCCACATGTCAAAAGAACTGTCCTCCTCCTGCGGTAGCTCTACTACCACAAGCACCACGCTTGATAAGCATATCAAGAACTTGTTTACTTCCTGCTTGCCTAACATCGAGCCTCCCAAATTACACTACCATCTCAAGAAGGCAATTTCGTCTTCTAGTTATTCGTCTTCCTCCAGCTCGGCAAACAACCCTGATATCGCGACCTACACTACGCTTCCAACCTCTTCCTCAAGATCGCAGGCTCTGCAGAAGACGAACAAGAAGACCGGAAACTTTAGCACGGTGACTGGGCTCCCAATAGACCAACTTATCTTGCCTTTGGATGATTATCAACTACACGACTCCAACAACGATGAGAAAATCTTCATGTCGTCACACAGCTCGTACACACCGTTATCTGCTGAATACATAGGCAGCACTGAAAAACCATCATTTTCGAGTAATGCTAATGCAACATCCCGATATCTGAACAGCACAGGCAGAAACTTGTCCAAATTACGTCAGTTGATGCAAAAGCATCGTATAGGCGTATACATTGTCCCATCTACTGATGAACATCAATCAGAATATACTGCCGCTACTGACCAAAGACGAGAGTGGATCTCGGGCTTTAAGGGAAGTGCGAGGCATCGCTATTATTTCACACACTGCTGCTGCTGTCTCGACGGATTCTCGTTATTTTCTTGAGGCAGAAAAATCGCTTGATCCTAAATATTGGACTTTACTCAAACAGAATGTAAAAGGTAGCAAAAGCTGGAAGCAGTTTGCATTTGATGAAGCATTTTCCAATAAGAATTTCAAAAGTATTGCTATCGATGCAAAATTGATCAATTTACATGATGGATTAGATCTTCAAAAACAATGTAATTCACTTGGCTTGAAATTTATTCCTATGTTTAATAATAACTTAATTGATGAAATTTGGCGGAACAAGCCGACGCTATCACAAACTAAAGTTATTCAATTAAGTGACAAGCTTACTGGTCAATCGGCACAACTGAAAATCCATCAAGTTAGAGAAAAACTACATCAAGAAAACGCAGATGGTATAATCGTCACAAGCCTTGATGAAATAGCTTGGACTTTAAATTTGAGAAACGAACATGTTGGTGGTGATTTTGAATTTACTCCTGTTTTCTTTTCTTATTTGATAATAACTTTAAATTCTATCCAATTTTATATTCATGATTTTAAATTGACTGCATCTATTGAGAAATATCTAAACGGTATTGCATCTAATTTCAGAATTAAGTCATATGCTAGCTTTTGGGACGATATAGATTCAATATCACAAAACTTAGATAAGACTTTTCTCATATCTAAAAATATTTCATTAGGTTTGATTCTCAAATTGGATGTTCTCAATCATAGATTTAGCGATTTGATTGAATTTCAAAAGTCTCTCAAGACTGATGCAGAGATTAAATATATGAAACTTTCACAGTTGAAAGATGGTATCGCCATTATTCGATATCTATCATGGCTTGAAGAGCAACTTACTATTCACAAAGCAATTATAAATGAATATCAGGGGTCTCTTAAGCTTCATTATTATAGATCTTTAATGAGAAATTTTGCTACTGAAAGTTTTGAAACTATTTCTGCATCTGGTGCTAATGCAGCTTCCAACCATTATGAGCCTACAGCTGACAAAAACTCCATAATTGATCCTAAAAAGATTTATTTACTTGATTCAGGTGCTCAATATCTTGGTGAAGGAACTACAGATATAACTAGAACCTTACATTTTGGTACAGGTAATAATGGACCTTCAAAGTTTGAGAAATTTGCATACACGTCAGTTCTAAAGCTGCATATCGCTTTAGCGTCAGCAAAATTCCCTAGACTGACAAACGCTGTCACCTTAGACGGAATAGCCAGGTTGCCATTATGGAAAGCTGGCTTGGAGTATCGTCATGGTACTGGTCATGGTGTTGGGAGTTATTTATCTGTTCATGAAGGGCCTAATTATTTTGGGAGACAGGATGTTTTATTTTATCCTGGACAAGTAACATCTATTGAACCTGGATATTATAAAGATTATAAATTCGGTGTCAGATTGGAATCTGAAGTTAAAGTTATAAATTGTACCGCCAAAGATTTGAACGATGATCCATTTTTGAAATTTGAATATTTGACGTTAGTTCCTTTTCGTAGTAATTTAATCGACTGGGAGTTATTGAATGAAGATGAGATAAATTGGTTTAAGTCATACAACAAACATTTAAGAAAGATAATGATTCCTTATTTGATGAAGTTTAATGATGTTAGAGCAAGTAAATGGTTATTTAAGGAAACTGAGAAAGTTTTGGAGTAAATGGATAATCTTATGAATTTTTTTTTGTTTTTGTTTTTGTTTTATTCTTATGCTTACTTAATTTAATTTAATTTAATTTTATTTTTGATTTGCTTAGTTTAATTTTATATATTGAGAATTATACTTGAATTTGGAATTTCGGATTTGTAGACAGCGAGTGAGTGATAACATTGATACACTCTACAAAGAATTGTTACAAACTGAACATACGTATATAAGAACAAATGATGAATAAAAAAAAAAAATAATGATATAAACTGGAAATAAAATTACCATAAACAAATAGCAGAAAACCTAAACGCAAATCAAGAAGAAATGATACGTCATTCAACTCTCAAAACGTCTAATATTGCTAAGAACACTATCTGCCAAAGAAGTGGCAGTACCGCCTTCGTCATTGATGTTCGTAGCTCCAGTTCTTGAAGGATCAACACCATCATCAGGATATATCAGATGATCCAAATCTGTACCCGGTATCTCAGTATTTGCTGCACCTACTGCATTGGAATTACCATTTAGTGGATCGTAACCTGTACATGTAGCTCTGTAATATACCTTGTGTAATCTTTTGAAAAATGGAACTGTCCAATGTTTACCTGGAAGAATTTCCAAATTTAGCAAGGCAGAAATTAAATAACCCTGAATACTTGGAATCATAGAAGAGATCCCATCGCTGACACATAGTTGGAAACACAAGAAATAAAGGAACACCTTATCGGTGAGTACGATACGGGTTTTCAAACTTCCAGGTAGGATCCCAGAAAGTTGCCAATGATAGATCAGAGGGATCTTCAAATTGTAATCGTATAGTAATCCACCGATCAAACAGAATGGGCCGGACGAATAACTCAAGTATTGCACAAAGTTGAGTCTATCTAGAAGAACATTATAGAAGAGCAAATTGATGAAGGTTATAAAGACAACATTATAAAAGTATGTTACGAGTAAGTTAGAGAGGAATCTTACTGGCGACTTGTGCCTTTCCAAGCACCTGAAATAGTACAAGAGTATACTGCTCAACATGACTTGCAGCTCGTTCAGAAATGCAAGCCCATTAATAGGTATGCGGTAGTACTGATGCCACTCATATATCTGGGGATTAAACCGCAAGTCTAGATAGTACTTAGCATCAAGCAAGGAAAGTATCACAGGCATTGTGACATTTGTTATTATCAACAAGGATGTAACTGGGAGATGGTTGAATCCTCTTGGTAGACTAACCGACATGTGTTTGCTGCTTATAACTTAGATATTGTGAAATAATTACCCTGCACAGACTAGCTGAAAAAATGAGTCTAGTATCTTTTAAAGAAATGATTCTAGTATCGTTAAAATAAATGTATCCAGTGCCGTCGGAACAAAAGCCGTATTATGGATACTTCATTTGACAGGATAGGGATACATCATTCATGTTCAATATTTTGGTGATTTTGCCCTTCTCCTTATCTTTAGAATTTCACATTTATCCTGCAATCCGTGCTGGGTTGGCAACACGGGCGTGGCCCGTCGGAGATACCATGTTTTTTCTCACTAATAAAAATGAGCTTTAAGGAGAGAATGACTCGTTAAAAAAGATAAAAAAGAAAAAAATTTTTTTGGGCTCAATATATAAAAAGAAACAGCGAAAGCTACGATGACATGTGGATATTTTGCCTGTATGGCTCAGCATTTTATATAAAAGATTCATATTTAGCATATTTTGATTCATTTATTTCATTTGATGACACTTGCCCAGACCCTCTGCGTTCAATAAACAGCTAACCAATTGAATATTCTTGCCCTTAACTGCACCTCCTGAATAATCTATCGTTCGAATAAACAAAATAGTGAATCACAATGGCTACGAACTCCATCAAATTAATTTCCAGTGATATTCACAGAAATTTGGCCAATCAGGTTGCGTCCAGTCTCGGTATTCAACTATGTAAAGTAGACATTAAGAGAGAGTCTAGCGGCGAGGTGTTATTTTCCATCGCCGAGTCTGTTAGAGATGAAGACGTGTATATCATTTCCCAGATAAGCTCCGGCGACGTCAACGATCGTTTGGTGGAGCTATTGATCATGATCAACGCATGCAGAACCGCTAGTGCCAGAACCATTACCGCTGTTATTCCGAATTTCCCATACGCAAGACAGGATAGAAAGGATAAGAGCAGAGCTCCCATCAGTGCCAAATTGGTTGCTGATATGTTGACCACTGCAGGTGTCAACCACATCATCACCATGGACTTACACGCTGCCCAAATTCAAGGATTTTTTGATGTCCCAGCTGACAACTTGTATGCGGAGCCAAGTGTGTTGAGGTACATCAAGGAAAACATCGATTACAAAAATTCCATCTTGGTCTCTCCAGATGCAGGTGGGGCAAAGAGAGCCGCTTCCTTAGCCGATCGCTTGAACACAAATTTTGCCTTGATCCATAAAGAAAGGGCTGTTGCCAACGAAGTGAGCAGAATGTTGTTGGTTGGTGATGTCACTGGTAAGGTCTGTATCATTGTAGATGACATGGCTGACACTTGTGGAACATTGGCAAAAGCCGCTGAAATCTTGTTGGAGCATAATGCTAAAGAAGTTATCGCTATTGTCACGCATGGTATATTATCTGGAAATGCTCTTAAAAATATTAATAACAGTAAATTAACTAGGGTGGTTTGCACAAATACTGTCCCATTTGAAGAAAAGAAATTAGTTTGTCCAAAATTAGACACTATTGATATATCCGGTGTTTTAGCAGAAGCAATTAGAAGATTACATAATGGTGAGAGTGTTTCTTATTTGTTCAAACATGCCCCATTATAAGCATTTTAGATGTATAATGAACAAGCAATCTTCCTTTATTAAAATTTCTAAGCCTACTTTGTTCAGGCTAACAAAATAAAAAATAAGAAATAATAATAATTACATAAATCCCTTTAATACAGCACTACGAAATACACGTAAACTCCATTTAATATTATATAATATGTATATATAAATGTAAATCCATTCTCTTTGGCGATTTTAAAGCAAATTGATTTGTGTAATATGTTTGTCATACATTAAAGCGTTCGAGTAAGTTATCAGTTTCTCATCTTATTTGAAAATCAAAATTCCCAACTACTGTTAAGTTGAAATTAAACAAATGGATTACTATAGTGTTAAAAGAAAAAAATATTAAATTAAATTAGAGTTAAAAAGAAATCAAACAGTGTTAAGAAAAGAAATATTGAAAATAATAAAGAAAAGATGTGGGTGATTAAAGATATGAATAAGGGGGAATAAACAAAAAAACAGTATACAAAATAAGATAGGGTATTAATTAGGGAAAGAGTGTGATATAAAAAGTATAAAATAATAAAAAGGATATTCAAAATATGATTAATAACATATAAAAAAAAGATAATAACTGAGGAATTGAAATATATGTATTAAAAAAAGAAAAGAAAAAAAATAGATGGATGATTATCGCGCAATAAACATTTGGACAAGTAAACTATACTGCCACATTGATATTTCAATAGTATCCATTCCAATTATGACAACAAGCAATAATATACAAAATAAATTAGTGAACATAATTCAGTGATTATTTTCTCTTGAAAAAATCAAACATCTTCTTTCCGACTGATTCACCAGATTCATTCATCACAGGCAATTTACCTTTGCCAATAATAGTGTTATTGGCATCATACATAAGATCGAAATTTGATCCTGGAATTCCTTTGGAAGAGATATTATAAGCACTAACGCTTCTCACATGGCCAGATTTTCTACTTGGAGCAGAAGATATAACATTAGATACCATGATTTCAGGATCAACTCCTGAATGGTGATTATTTCCTGCAAAATACGACCCGAATAAACTAAATCTTTTTTTTTCTAGCTTTAGAAAGTTAGAGCTTCCAATATTATTAGAATATTTAACTTCTCTGGTTCCAAGTTGTGGCAGTGGTGGTCTACCATTAGTAATTATATCAATCTCTTTGTACTCATTATCATTACCAGTACTGAAATCTTCTTCATCCTCTTTAGCAATAACAGTCATATCATTCTCAGTTTGGAAACTGTTATTTACAGATCCATGATTAAGAATATTATGCATAGTACTGCTACTAGTAATTCTAGTACCACCACCATAGGGTACTTTACTAGCAGAGGATCTAGATGCGTTTCTGGATACATTCATATTGTTTGTGGATGCGCTTATTGGAATATTAGTAGTTGAACTACTGCTGATATACCCATTTACACTAGAACCATTAACCATCGAACGCTTCTGCAAATTAATACTGTTAGTAATCTTTTGAAGTGGTTCTAGTTTCAACACTTGTGGAGTAGTAATTACATTAGACTTAGATGGAAGTGGAGGAGGGGCTGACTGATCGGATGATAGTGTTGGCTTATTAGCGCTCATTGAGACGGATCTCATCATATTTTCAAGATCTTCTTCTTCAATCACCGGTTCTTCTTCCACAACATGCTTTCTAGAATTGCTATTTGTAATATTGGATGCACCACTATTATTTTTATTATTTATTGATATAGAATTTCTTAAGAAATCGAAATCAGCAGCTAATGGACCATCTGGAAGCAGGCCTGGGTGGTAAGAAGATGGTCTTGGGCGATGAGTATTAGAAGGTAAGGATCTACCACTGCTATTAGAAACTTGGCGAACACGTATTGGATTCTGTTGTTCCTGCTCTGAATTTTCGGGAAGGGTATTAGCGGTTTCTGGCTTAGATGAAGGAGATACTGAAGGACCAATGACGACATTGGAATATGCACTCGTAGAGTTTGAAATGTTAGATGAACTGTCATTGAGAGCTGAAGCAACTTGATAAGAAGAGTATGGTCTTGGTTGTGAATGTTTTTGGATTCTGGTATTGTTAGGATTAATAGTTGATGATGTATTTGGAGGACTGTTCATGATACCAAGAGAAGTGGTAGATGGTTCAACCATCGAATATCTCTTAGACGCATATTGCTGTTCATCAATGACAGTGGCTGTGGACATACTAGCTTGATCACTTGGGATAGGTTTTAATGGTGAAATTCTAGCGGCATGAGCATTTCCATCATCATTACTAAAACTAGAACTATTCACCTTCTTTCTTTCAGCAGATGCACCTACCAAATGTGATGCCACTGGATCAGCCGATTTATCAGATTTATGACGATGGTTGTCATCATCGTCTACAATAGCCAGCTCGCTAGATTGTTTAGATAACATAGCATTTCTGTCCCACTCTGCAGCAGAAATTGAAAGAAAACCAAAATGAGGAGCAAGCCAGGAATGCTGACACACTTGTTTCAAAGTGTACCTGTATTTTGGTTCCGGAACCAAAATGTTACGTAACAAATTTCTCGGAAGAGGTTGAACGTATTCAGGAAAAGTCAACTCCGTAGTACTGATATAGTTGTAAAGCTTAGAAATATTGGAACCTTCTGGGTTTTCTGGGTCATCATCGAATGGTAAGTAACCAGCTAACATTGCATATAAGATAACACCACAAGACCAGACATCTACTTTTCTGGCTTCATAAGGCTCATGTTTTAGAACCAATTCAGGGGCAGCATAACAAGGAGAACCGCAAGAAGTTTTCATCAACTCACTTTCGCTGAAACTATTTACAAAACCAAAATCACTGATAATGATATTTTTATGTTTATCCAAAAGTAAGTTTTCTAATTTTAAATCACGATGAACGATTTTCTTGGAATGCATATATTGAACTCCACTGACTAACTGGGCAAACAATTTCAGAGCCAATGAATCTTTTAAATGTTTATGGTGATAAATATAGTCGAATAATTCCCCTCCACTGGCATAATCTAACACGATTCCAACATATTTATCATTTTGTAAGACTTCTTCTAATCTGACAATATTGGGGTGCGACAACTTCTTTAAAGCATTAATTTCCCTATGAACTTTACATTCTCTTTCGGACCCTTTTGGAATGGAGTCTCTTTTGATTAATTTTATGGCCACTTGGCTAGGCATTTTACCATCCTTTCGCCAACCTAATTTAACTTTTCCGAACTCACCTTCACCTAACGTGGAGCCAAGGACATACGAGCCGAATCTGATTTCTCGGTGGGCTCTTCGAATGATGCCTGCAGAAGATTTATGCTGTTGTTGAACAGTAGATGCGGCCATTTTTGACAGTTATTATGAATACAGCAAAAAAAGGCAGGAGAACAGAGAATGAGTATTTCAATTTGATCGAAACAAGAGAGAAATGAATAGTTGAGGGTTTTCTTGGAGTGTAGGCAAGGAAACTGAGAAAGCAAGCAATGCCTGAGGTATTAAAAGAGTGACAATGGAATGGGTCTATAAGAATTCAACCAATCAGTTGAGTTAGCTTCTATAATGGATTCAACAAAAAAGTTGAGTAAGCTCACAAGGATGCAAAACAAATCAAAAAATATAAGGGATTGAATACTTTGAACGGTGGGTATGGTATGGATTACAACGTGTGAGCAAAGATTTTCTGACCTCGATGTTGGAATATCCAAGTATGTAGTGTTTGTTTTGTTTTCTGTTTTGCCTTCAAGGCCGGGTGATACTGGTCTTGCAATACAATTACTTGGAAAGGATCAATCAGACAGCTGGTGCTGGATATTTCTTAGGACAGCCAGACGGAGAGGACACAGTGGAACAAGTGGCAAAATTCTTGTTCTCCTTCTGGGGCTGGAGCGAAACGTGTAACTGCTATCTAAACCAGCAATAGAAATCTTCAGAGTGTAATGACAAAACCACGGATTATCTAAGACGAAACGCCTGTGTGAATTTATATGTCTGATTAATTAGATTTTCTGTAGAAATAGCTGATTATTTCACCTGACGATATTATGAGATACCAATAGCTTGTATGGCTAGCTGGTAAGAGATCTCGTAATTTGATAATTTTTTTTTCTTTTCCTTTGTTTTTTATTTCGTATTAGCTGTCTCCATTTATTTGTCTATTCTGCAAAAAAAAAAAAATTATGCGGTTTTCATACGTTGTTATTTTTTTGTACTACGTCTTTCATGAAAAACTTGTACACAATGTACTTATTACACACGCACGCGTTAAATTTCATCCGTTAAGAGCTTTACTAGAGGACCATGTGCAGATCCGCTGCTCTACAACATGATATTCCTGATTAAGCTTTCCCTTAGATGACGACATGTCATATTTGTCTACAATATGTATTCGACAAAAAGTACTGAGAAACACTAAAAATCAAAGATAATTTTTTTTAAAAAGAAAAAAAAAAAAAAGAAAAGAAAAAAGAACAAATGGAGAAAGAAATCAAATCACACCTACTCACTGTGGTTCATGCAATCAACAACCAAGATATCCTCGACCAAGGCAACACCATACCACGGATAGCTACCCATAGTGTCACACCACTTGACCTTTGACACCAGTACTTGAAATGGGTAGATAATGGGCTTTTGAGGAATACCGTATGCCTCGTCCGACCGCATGTAAAGGATATTATCACGCTTAATGTTTATTTCTGTGTTATCATTATCTTTCGTGACTTGCTGTTTGTATTCTGAGGCTGTCCGAGCAGTATCAGAGTCAATCATCTTTGTGTCCCGCAAATTCACAGAGCTGTTGATTTTGAAACCTTTCAATTTGGAATTGTACTCAAACTTCAATGGGTTTAGTTGATACTGTCTGAGGAAACCAGTGTCCAAAACTGTCTTCTTTGAAACTTTTTTTCTGCGAAAATATTCGCTGATATAATTTTTAATGATAACTTCACCACTACTTGATCCGCTAACCAAAAATGGATGTAAATATGATGCGTCTAAAGAAAGAGCGGTGCTGTATGCTGTATGCTTGACCACCAGATACATTACGCCCTTCACGTTTCGCGACGGATAACATCTACCCTCATTAACACTACCGTATATCATGCAATTTATAAACGGCAAATATTCAAAAAAAGGAGTTTCAAACATGAAGCGTCTTGTAGGTAAGGAGACAGATGCGGCTGCTATATCTCTTCTCAGACAAAACTTAATCGTATGATCAGCTGAAATAGTGTGAATCAAAACGTCTTCCAAATATGATGGTCCTTCATTTCTGATTGGGCGTTCTAGAATTATTCTCCAAATAGAACCAAAATGCTTTCTTACAAAATACATTGGTTTTTCAGGACGGAAAATGTCAAACTCAGCTAAATATCCCAGAAGAGTACCTAGTATAACTCGTCGATCATCAAGAAATTCAAACGTGCTAATGTAATGGGGACTCTGTATTTTGATTTGTTTGTAGGGTTCTTTCACCAATAGGTATGTGGCTGCATTCTCCGACTCACTACCATATTTGTAAAAACGTAGAACACCATCACCAAATAAAAGACCAACAATTGTGTTCAAATTGGAGGACCCTTCTTTATCAGCTTTCAGAAATGCAAATTTGATCTCTTTGACTTGACCAATACCTTTGAAAACCCACACACTCTTAAGATCCATGGTTAAAAATTCAGAATTAAATCTATAAATCTTGAGAAAACTAGTAAAATCAGCAGAATATTTGGTGTTGAAAATTGATAATTCTCGATCTGTGGTTTTATAGTCATGATTCACCATACCAAGAAATAAATAATTAAATGACTTTCGATAATTAAAGCTGACATTATTTAACCACTGCATATCTGTAATCACACCATTAAAATTCAATATGAGTTTATTTCTATCCTGTTGAGCAACATGGAACTCATCAGGATTTAGCTTGATCCAGCTTTGGTCTTCGTTGAGTCTGAATTTCACAGAATTTTCACTTCCTTTATAGGACTCATATTCAAGTTCTGACAAAACTTTGAATTTTTGTAAATTTACATTAGTATAATTATCATCATCTGGAAAATCTAGGAGTTGTTTATAATTAAGCTGGTATGACATGTTTGAATTCTCTTCAATATCTTCCAAAATTTGTGACTTGTCAATTAGAAACAATAAATTCCTCCATTTTAAGTTGTTTCTGTACAAAGTTAATAACATATCTGCGTTATGGCCAAACAAAAACTGAATTCTATGTTTAGTTTTAACAGCACCTGCATATATATGTGCATTAGTATTTTTTTTAATTGCTTCTAAAACATTATGAATGATATCTTCTTCAAAAAATTTATCAACATCTAAAAAGGCTTTACTATTTTTACGCTCTTTAGGTTTGCGATTAATTGGTACCACTTTAGGTTTAGCCTTATTTGCTTCAGACCTTTTTGCTCTTCGTCTTCCGCGTATTGCAGACTTTTCGAAATATTCATCATCATCATCATCAACTTCTGAGTACCCTTCATTGTATTCATCTTCGTCATATACTGCACTAATAGAATTCAAGGCAGCTTCTGCAATTTTTGACGCATTTCTGCGTAGATGAGCTCTTCGGTTTGAAGAGTTTTCATCTTTGTCATCATATTCTTCAACTCCGAGGTCAATATGCAATTTCTCTGTTCCTATAATTGATGTTCCAGTTCCAGTAGGTAAAATTTCATCGGTTGGCGCTGCTGATTCTATATGAATTGACTCTACTTTATTTGTTGGCTTACGACCTCTTTTCTTTTTTGGGAGATCCTTATTGACGTTAATTTGTTGTGTCTCTTGGTCATCTTTCTTCTCATTAAGAGCAAAATTCTTTGGTTTACGACCGCGTTTTTTTGGTGGATCTTTGATAATTTCTATGAGTTCTATATCTTCATTATTGTCACTATGCTGTTTTTGAACATTAGGTAATGCTGGGGTAATTTTTGGAGGACGACCTCTCTTTTTCTTTGGGAGTCCCTCAATGGTTTGTATATCCTTTGATTTTTCATTTTCTTCTTTTTTAATAATAGTATTTGTCAGTGGACGACCTCTCTTCTTCCTTGGTGGTTCATTTAATTCATTAACATCTGTAACGTTAGAGACAGGGGGAGATGAAGAAACAGAATGACTAGTGTCCGCGGACACTTCTTCCTGGCTATTGTCTGCATTGCTTTTTCTTATGACAGTGGTCATAATTCAATATTTTATAACCGTAAATTCCTTCGAATTGAGTTGTTATTATAACAACTAGTCAACGAAATCAAATTTATTATTTATATTGTTAAATCAACATTAAAAAGGAATTAAAAGACAATATTTTAGAAGGAGCTCTAAGTTCACACGCGTTTCAATTTTTTTTTTCTAAGGCTACAGAACCAAAAAAAAAAAAAATAGACAGGTATTTTCATTCTCAGTTGTTACAATCAGTAGAATGTAAATTACAAACAACAACATCCTTTTTAATATTGTAAATATATAGTGAACTATAATAAAAAATAAACAAGTTTCTCCAAAACAAAAAAAAATCAAAACCTAACCGTAACAATAAACTATAATATAATATACAGGTTCATCTAATTTGAACCAATCTTGTAGAGTTTTTAATGTATTGTTTCAAAACTTTTTCCTTACCGGTGACGGCATCATTTATGTCAATTCCAAGATTAACAGCCGTATCCACGATAGAACATACTACAAAGAAGCCACATACGAATTCACCTATTCCTGTCACCCATCCGAATACAGATTTATGTTGAATCTCTGATTTTAAGTCAGCTGTTAAGTTTGCAAGTGCGGATCCACTGGCTGTATAGTTAAGTGAGACATTATTGTATTGTGATAACTTCAATGATGCATTATTATATTGTGATACTACTGATGAGGAAGAGTGAGTGGATGATTGTAAATCTGCAGCGACTTGCTCAGTGTTCCAGAGAAAAGTCGTCAGGTACGTATTGGCTGGCAGATGCGCAGTTTTTGAAGAAGTTGTCTGTAGAACGGACAAAGACGTATGTAGAGAGCTGGATTGCGACACTGTGACAGTAGGATAATATGTGCTTTCATTATCATCCTCGATTTCATCATTCATTTCAGGGTCATAATCATATTCTAAGTTTTTATTGACTTCGTCATCAGTGTTGTCTTCAGTACTCATGGTGGAGAAAGAAAGATTTTCATAAAAACTGTAACCTAAAATATAACTTGCTGATTCCAAGTATGTATTAGATGCTTTAATACATGTGGGAAGCTGTATTAATAGAAGTATTGTAATTATAAATTTCATTCGTGCTGATAATTGTTACTGATTGTGATTATGTTGTGAAGGTTTAACTTGGTTTTTTATAAAGTGAATATTGAAAGAAAAAAGAAAAAATAATAATTATTTTTATTTATACTTTTTTTTTTTCAAAAAAACAAACAGAGAATAACTGAATTATAATATGCTTCTCATTCTCTAAGGTTTTATTTACAATAATAGATTTCTTATATTTCTTCGCCTTTCTTGGATGTGCCAATGTTGAAAAATCTGCCACGCACGCACTCACATGTAAGAATAAAAAGAAGAAATGCATGTTAGTTAAGAAAATAGCTGAGCTCCACAATACTATAATATGGTAAATAAAAGCAGCCAGTACGTAGGAAGACTGCGATCTAAGATTATGCTGAGGATCTTGCTTTACCGATGCTTGACAGATAGCTATACCAAAGTTAAAGTTGTCGAAAAACACGTGAAGTGATTTTTGAAGTGAATGGTGAGACCGCTGAATCCTGGTTTCATTAACATCATTTGCTCATTGTCGGAATGCCACCCTTTATACTGCTTAGTTGTTAATCCTAATATTATTTGTTAATCCTACGAATAATTATTATACAATCAATTTTATTTTATTTATTTATTAACGTGGATTATCTGTTGATTCTGCTAGATAAAGACAAGAAATAATATCAGTCTACTTGTATCCAAGCCTTCCTAAAATAAAGAATAAAGTATAAACATCTAATAAGAATGACAAGCAGATATGATGAGCAAAAAAAAAGTGTGTGCTTGAAGTCTTTTGATAATAGTGAAGAATAGCAGATACCGAAGATATGGATGAATTTCTTTTTTCATCTCTTATTCAAAAATCGCCAATATATAGTATACATTGGCTCTGTTCATTATATTACCCTTAGTTTATATTAATATTTCAAAAATAGGAATCGGTGAGATTCTCTTTCTGGGGTTTATTTAAGTGTTCTAGTTTTGGCCTGTAGCAAATATGCTTATGTAAAATATTTTCATTGAATATTTATGGATCAATTTGTCTGGTGTCTTTTCTTATATGCTGCTCGTGGTAACCCTGAAGCAAAATAGACGATCTAGAGTAGAAAGGCAGAAAATAGCAAACCAGTTTTCTTTCACTTTCTTTTTTTATAATTTTTTGCCCGTAAATATGTATCTTTATTTTGCAGATTTCTGGAAATTTACTCCTCGTTTACGACATTGCCTTCATAATCAACAAAAGAATTTGCAATTATTTTGAAATTGAAAATGAATCCTGGAAATGCGAGAAAAGGATATATGGATGAATAAACGTAATGAAAGAAAAAAAGAAAAACGAAAGCCTAACTACCACCATCTGTTCACCTTTTCCAATTTTCTGAATCCATTGGTTGCAAAGTTTTCTGGGGCTAAAACAGCATCAGATTGACCTCTGTAAACACCTGTGATTCTGTAATCTCTTTCCATAAGTTGACGGTCCCAGCTATCTAAACCAAATCTGTCCTTCTTGTAGCCGTTTTGCCAGTAGTGAATAGCACTAACGGAACCACCACACAAGGTAAAAAAACCAAACATGATGGTATATGGAATTGCACCCTCCCATGGAAACATTTTTGTATCTGTATTATTATATTAGTAGTGATGATAGATATTACTTTGAACTTAATCTGATATAACCCGGTATCAACTCTAGCTCCATAGTCAAAGTTGGAACAGAAATATACAGTTGATATTGGTAATATTCAGATTCTAGTTTGTTATTTTTGTAGGAAAAGAAAATTTTTTTTCTCTACTTTTTTCTGTATGAAGCTCAGTAGATAAAATGTTATCTAGCCGCACTTCAAATATTATAAAATACCGTGATATGATTGGCCAGACGCTGAGTGTATAGTACATCAAGGCTCTTGTCACCTTGTGGATTATTAGATGTGAAATAGACGCCACCGGAGATTCATGACAAAGACATACAACCACCATCTGATAAATCACATAGGACTCGAGTGGCCTTCTGGTGTTGTGCTTTTCGTGCTGACCACTTAACATACATCTTCAGGCCCACTTCCTGGCGCTGATCCAAAGGTCAAACAAGAGAAAAACAGAAACCCAAAAAAAACCCCGTCTGTTATATTCCAGGAACACGTGCCCACACTGTTTCTATGGCAAACAGGGAGTTCTGCCGTCGTTTGAGGGCAGTAGGGACACCCAAGCATTCGCGTGATTTCAAAAGACCATGCCTCGCTAAGTGGCCAACTTACTGGTAGATAAGGAAGGCTACATCCAGACACTAGGAAGGATGCATGCAGCTTACACCCGCACCGCATTGTACTGTCCACAATTCCCACGCAATAGATCACAAAAAGAAGGAAAGCCGAGCGGCAGCAGCTGCCACGGTTATGTGCGCATGTGTACACCCCAAACACACATACATTGCAATTCGGCGTCTCCCCTCCGCCACAGAAATGACTAACAAATAAAGAATACAAAAAAAAAACAAGAAAAAAAAAGAAACAGGATAGCCGCTAAACAAGGGGACCTTAACAGAACAATTGACAAACAGCGATGCTGCTGAACAAGTTGTTGATATTCTCTATATCCCATAAGCCTTTATTACCAGCACACAATAGCAACACCTGCTCCTAATCTTCCTTCTTCCCCATCTATAGCGAAATAAGAATACAATAAACTGCCATGGATAACAACAACAAGCCCCAGATCTCCAACCTTTCCTTCGCCTTGAAATCTGTCCATCTCAACAACGGCCACGACGACGATAGCAACAGCAGCAGTAGCAGTAACCGCATGAATATGAATGATAGCACCACTCACCATCCAGACTTGCTTGCCCCTGATAGCCAGATTTCTACTAACGCCAACGATACCAGCAGTGCTGCTTCCCGCGCCGCCACTGCCCCTCAGCTCTCCCGCATCTCCAACTTCTTCCAGAATCAACCCACCTCTGGCATCACTCTTTTTTCACACCGCTCAGCTCCTAATGGCTTCAAAGTTGCCATAATTTTGAGCGAGTTGAACCTCAACTACCGCACTATTTTCCTTGATTTCAACAATGGCGAACAGCGTGCCCCTGAATTTGTTGCTATCAACCCCAATGCACGTGTTCCAGCCATCATCGATCATGACAATAACAACTTGCCTGTTTGGGAGTCTGGAGCCATCATTCTCTACTTGATAGATAAGTACATTCTTTCCAACTACTCAAATTCCAACTCCTGTTCTCTTTATTCCTCCGACATTGGTCTTAAATCGCAGATTCTCTCTTGGCTATTCTTCCAAACCTCCGGCCATGCTCCAATGATTGGCCAAGCTTTGCATTTCCGTTACTTCCATTCACAAAGCGTGCCTAGTGCTGTTGAAAGATACACTGATGAAGTTCGTAGAGTCTACGGTGTGGTTGAAATGGCTCTCGCGGAACGTCGTGAAGCCCTTATCATGGAATTAGATGTTGATAATGCTGCTAATTATTCTGCCGGGATAACCCCCTTATCTCAGTCGAAATTCTTTGACTATCCTGTATGGCTTGTAGGCGATCATGTCAGTGTTGCAGATTTAAGTTTCGTACCTTGGAATAATGTCGTAGACCGTATAGGGATTAATATTAAGGTAGAATTTCCTGAGGTTTATAAGTGGACTAAGCATATGATGAGAAGGCCAAGTGTGATTAGAGCCTTGAGAGGCGAATGAATCCTTTTCATAATTGCCTTTTAAATTCCCATAAATATTGCTTGATTAAAGTTATTAAGTATAAAACTCCCTTTGAAATTGTAATCAATGAATAAAATAGAAACTTCCAATTAATATCACTAACTTATTGAGAAACCACAATGATCTAGCATTTGTATTCAGGAAATACAATCAATTATCTAGTTAGGTTAATTGAAATTTTGCACAGCATGATCCACTCCATTTATTTAAAATTCAAAAAAAAAGGAAAAAAAAAAAACTAAGATTCAAGATTCTCATGTATAGATAGATTGTTTTGCCATAATTGTTAATTCCACAGAGATCATTTTTATGTATTATCATTTTAGTATTGCTAAGATGGTTTATCTAAATGTTCCTTTTTCTTAATGTCATTTTTATTTTATTATTTATTTATTTTAGTTGTATCATTTATTGTATACACCCATGTTCTGATATGTATATTGTTTTTCTTTATTTTTCTTCTTTTCTATTTGTTGTATTTATTCATTTTCCAAATATTTGTGTATTTTACAAGAATATTTGCAGCTGCATCATACCATAATTGATAATAATGAAAATTATTTCGAAAGATAAAAATCCTTTTTGTCGAATTAGCTACATTTTTCTTATAATGTTCATTTATTTTTGTGGATTATATTTCTATTCTGTAGATTTCATACATATTAATTGAGAATTGCAACTACAACGGAATAATGTATGAGACCCCGGAATGTTCATAAAATTTCCGTTTTCTTGAAATGTTGTCACCAAAAAGAAGCCGAGAGCATCTCTTACTCATTAATTCTTTGCTCACCCATAGTATAGGTTTCTCTTTCTTTCAATTGCTTTTTTCATTTAGTTTCTCGTTTTCCAGAATAAGGAATTCCGCTAACACTTTCAATGGTTGTTCAGGTTGCGTTACACTAATTATTTTCATTCCTTTTAGTAATGTTGGTGTAATTTCTGAATTAATCCATTGTCTAACCGGTGCGCCTCCAATAACTTTGCTGGCATTTAAATCATCAATAGAAAGACCTTGATTCATTACATTAGACAGCTCTTCTGATAGTAATTGTATGTTTGATGTTTCGTTTTTGATGATTGATGATGGCTCAGATTCTATTTTATTTGTTAGAGTTTGTAGTTCTGGCTTGACATATTCTTTTTTTTCTTCTTGTTTTAAATGAAGTATATTTGTAGGTTCTGTATCTGATGTGCTTCCGTTTGACATATCGATGTATCTTATTTTTAAGATAGCTGAGTATAATGAATCTCTATTTAACGGCTAATTCTAAATGTTCATATCTCAAATGTGATTTCGATATTATGTAAGTATCTGTGTGCGCCTTTTCTGAGATGAACTTTTAGAAATCCGTCAGAAAAGAGAAAGACGAAAAGAGGAAAAAAAAAACAAAAGAAAAAATAACAGAAACAAAAACAGAAAATATGAAATAAATAGTCAACTTTAGTTATTTTCATTTTTTTTCAAAATACGTGAATTCCTTCTAATAATATTATCGATTTTTTACTGAATATATCAATTGGTTTTTGAGTATCGGAAATCTTTTCATTTTTTATTTCGAAACAAATTAGAAACTAAAACTAATACTAAAATAATGAGTTCAGATGATGAAATAAGGACGACATCTGAAGACAATAATCATCGGTTTAGTCTATGTCATAAAGCTTGGGAATATTTGAAAAGTTTTGTTGTCAGCAATGACCAGGTGAAGGATAGCAATAATAATAATGATAATAACAATAACAATGAACCGGTACCTGTCGTTATCAATAACAATAAAAGTAATACTAACGTGGGAAAATTATCTTCAAATAGGATTGATATTCAGCGGACAAAGAATCAGACTAAGGTAGCTATTACAGATGTCCGAAAAAGAAAGAGTGCATTCAAGCCTGTGTCTGCAAATAATTATATGCCAATTGGAGATTTGATAAATCATAAAAACAAGCATGATATCGCTCGTCAAGAAGTGATGAGGCTCGTAAATGAAAAAAGTACAAGAAAATATGGGAAATCATTGAATCTTAAAAAGCAGTCATACCACCATCAGCAGAATCTTCGGAAAACTGGTAGAAATAGGTCACAATTCTTTAACTTCGGAAATATTACAACGTTTGCAGATATTAATAACAGTCGCATAAATGATTCTTATGTTAATTTTTACAACAATAATCATTCTTATAATCATAGTGCTTTGAATTTCAATAACTCCTTTGCCAATAATAAAAATAGCACCACCACTACAGCCAGTACCATCAATAATAGAAACTATATGGCAAGTAATAGAACTATGAACAACATCAGTCAGTTAATAAAGGTGCCAAATACTACTATCAACAACACTTCCGTATATCCAAATAATAGTAGTACATCATTTTTGTTTCCTAATGCGAGCGTCCTCAGTTCAGGTATTTTGAATACTACAAATCCTATTGCTTTGAATGGTGCCAACAAGAAATTATTACTTAATTCGAGAAGCGTTTCTTCAAAGGATGATGATCTCCGCATCATCAAAATTAAAAAAATTGCAAAAAGAAATAATCATATCTCTGACATTGCCAATAATTACTTAAAGAATTTTCAATACAAATCCTACCAAGACATTCTTAGATCAAAGAGAGAGCTTCAACGTCAAGTTGAAGAAAAACGGGAAAAAGGTTTGCTGGAAAGTAAAATTAAGGATCTTAGTGACGAACAATATTCAAAAGTTAAGCAGTATTGGAATTATCGTGGCGGATCAAACGCTATTGTTTGCACTATTAATAACATCGACATAAGAATAACCGATTTGCAGACTTTGCAAAACGGACAATGGTTAAATGATAATGTAATTGATTCATACCTTTCGATGATTGTTGAAAGAAGCAAATCATCCCAGGATAGACTACCTAAGATATTTATTTTCACTACACATTTTTTTACTACCTTACAGACTAAAGGATATAACGGTGTCAGAAGATGGGCAATGAGAAAAAAAATCAATGTGCTTGAATTGGATTATGTATTTGTTCCAATCAACATCATGAACTCACACTGGACTTTGGGCATAATTAATAACAGAGAGAAGAAATTCCAGTATTATGATTCACTTCCAGGTTCACATAACGGAGATGCCATTATGGAAAACTTGGCACATTACATGAGCAGTGAAAGAAAAAGATTGGTGGGAAACACGGATTTGAAATTTGAAAACGAATATAAGTTTGAGAACTGCAATAGTGGCCCAAAACAGAAAAATGGATTTGATTGTGGTGTTTTTGCATGCATGGAAATTGAGTACTTATCTAGAGAATCACCATTGACATTTACTCAGAATGATATGCTAATTTTCAGAAAGAAGATGGCATATGAGTTGATTACCAAAAAATTGTTATAACTATAACCACGCAGTTTATTTATTTATATGTACTATATATAGAAAGGAGATCTTGTTTATGCTTATTTATTATTATCTTTATAAAATATTCGTTAATCGAATATACGGCTATGTCAGATTTTTACGTGCCTCATGAATTCGTTTAGAGCTAAGCATTCATATATGAACTGATCTATATAACCGATTTATTTATTATTATTTTATAGATGTGTTTGACCTTAAATCAGTCATTTCAGTTGAAAAAAAAAAGAATAGCGGACAATTGTACTTGTACTGAAAGTGAAATGAATATGCGATTATACTGAAAAGGTAGAAGTATTCTTACTTACAGGAAAAACCTTTTGTTGTCATTCATCCGCATGCTAATTTTTTTTTATATATGTCTTTCTTTTTTTCTTTTTTCCTTTGAACATCAAAATATAAGAACACCTAGATTTGCGTTGAAAAATCAAATTATAGACAACAAGTCCATTTCTTTGTTAAATGCAATACAATAAGTAATAAATCAGAATTTAATAACAACAATAATAAAATGACAGAAGGCCATAATGTTAAGACTGGTAATGTCAGCATTCGTGAAAGAATGGAGGCATTAATCAGAGCTAAACAAAAGAAAATCAACCAAGCTTTAGAAGACCTTGATGATGTGAAATTCCATTTCGACGAATGGCAAAGACCAAACGGCGGTGGTGGTTTAACTTCGGTTATCAGCGAAGGTAAAACTTTTGAAAAAGGTGGAGTCAATATCAGTGTGGTTTATGGAGAATTACCACCTGCAGCTGTCGAAAAAATGAGAGCCGACCATAAAGACTTGATTGGCAAAGATGGAGAGAATTTGAGATTTTTTGCTTGCGGATTGAGTATGGTTATTCATCCATTCAGCCCTCAGCTTCCAACGACTCACTTGAACTATCGATACTTTGAAACCTGGAACAGTGATGGTACTCCTCAAACATGGTGGTTTGGTGGTGGTGCTGATTTAACACCTTACATTTTATATCCTGAGGATTGTAAGGAGTTTCATTTAAGACATAAAGAAGTTTTGGATAAATACGATGATGCTCTTTATGGGAAATGGAAGAAATGGTGTGATGATTATTTTTGGATTACACATAGAAATGAAAATCGTGGTATTGGTGGTATTTTCTTTGATGATTTTAACAATGGATGGGAACCTGAAAAGATTGTTGATATGATTGATGGGTTGTTTGATGCATGGATCATGGCATATACTTGCATTATTAAAAGAAGAAAAGCGTTAAAATATACTGAAGAGGAGAAGAACTGGCAATTGATTAGAAGAGGTAGATACGTTGAATTTAATCTTGTTTATGATAGAGGTACTAAGTTTGGTTTACAAACCCCAGGTTCCAGAATCGAGTCTATTTTGATGTCATTGCCTACTCATGTCAGTTGGGTTTATGATCATAATCCACCACCGGGTAGCAAAGAAGCTGAATTAGTTGCGATTTTGAAAAAACCTATTGAATGGGTGTAAATGTCGTTTGAGTATAGAAGGTCCCTGGTTGTAAATAGATCGCTTGTTTCAACTACATTTTTGCAAATATAGCAACAGAGTGTTTATTGTAATGATATACGTGCTTTAATTATGTAATCATTGATAATCAATCATTTGTAGAATATATATATATATTGTAGAACTTGTTTATCATAGAAATGAGTGAATAGAATATAGTTAATAATGAATTGGTATATTTACATGCAATGATAAGAGTATTAATAATTCATTTATATGCTGTTTTATTATTATTAGATAAGTTGTTCTAAAAGGTTAGAAACTTCTGCCACATGGTTACCTGCAATGACAATTTTATTACTTGCCAGGACAACTCTAAAAGCATCTGGACTGATGGAAGGCAATGCAAGTTGGAGATCTTTCTTCAACTGGGCAGCATCACCTTCGATTCTTCTAATTACAGTTTCGTGGATTTGTTGACGACGAATTTCCAAATAAACAGGAACTTTGTGCAGCTTTGAACTTCTAGTAATCGAATATTTTCTATGGTATGCATTGGAAATCAGTTGAGGAATGTCTGTCTTTGGGTTGATAGACTCTATACTTGGAAATACGGCTCTAACATTTTGGTCTCTTTTCGAGTCTGCAGTCGGGAAAATACGAGGATTGTTCTTTGAATATTTGGCCTTGCTGATTTCGTATAATTCTTTTTCCAAATTTAACGATCCTGTGAATCCCGGATTAGCAGTAGTCGAGTTGAATCTCTTTGCAACTTGCTTGATTAATGTAGATGATCTGAGCATTTGTTATGTAGGTTCGGTTTGGTGTGATTTCAAGTTGTGAGATGAGTCGATAGATATAATCTGGATTTCCCATTTTGCAAACCTTGTAATCGCTATAATAAAAAAGTATTAATAAAAAAAATTTTTATCATTATTTTTCACTAATTCAAAGAGAGAAAGAATTCAGCACAATTAATAAAAGAATGAAATATTTTTTCACGCTGAAGAAAAAATGATATCCAGGGCACAAACCACTCCAGATATCCTTGCGCTTTATGATTGTCCTTTGTTACTTTTGTGGAGCTGCTCTAGCGATAAGTAACAATCATTTTGGTGAAAATATTATCAGTGCTAGTATTGCCATCATTTCTACTAGTGCCCTAAGGCTTCCTGTGAAAGTCTATTCTACATTCAAGAACAGAAGTACAATAGACTATATAATCAAGTGCCGAGCATGTACGCCAGTTCATAATACACGATGATTCGCTTTGTAGTGATGAGATGATGTCTAGTTTTGGTCACGAGCTGCACCAAGCTAAAATACACAACTATCAGTCGTCCAGCGTCTTACATAAGCCAACCACATGCTGATATATAATCGCTTCATCCCTGACCCTTTACGTTTTCTTGAATTGAATAAATGTCAAAATATACGGGGCGCGTCTCCGTACCGTTGTTCAGTTGCAACATCTTTTTCTTGTCTGTGTGCGCAGCATAAAATCAGAAATGGAAATATTGATGGATGCACGTTCACAATTCAATAACAATTCTTATTGGGAGAGATCATTCTTCAAGAGAAAAATAATACCGACAAGAAAGAAAAGCATGAACCCTTGATTATTTCCAATTATGTTGCTAGTTGGTCAATATACATTTACATAAATACAAAAGGTTGAATAATGGCCCATGGGTGAAGTAGTATTGTCACTATTCTCTTCATGGCAATGGGTTGATTTATTGTAAGTTACTGCTTTTCCAGTTCAAGATACTATAATCTAATTAGTTTATGTTATAATTTGATTTAATATCTACTATTAACTATTCAATCACAGCTATGTTTAATCCAGCATCTGGTTTCTGCATTCTTTAATCTATAAATAGAGATTCTGTTTTTTTTTATCTTCTAAACAATTAGCGTGCAAAATTTCACTTGCATGCGCATATTGCATAACTACTATATTAAACAGTTCTATCTTCTTTGTTTAACCCCAGAAGTAGATTCGCCCACCCCAGTTTCGGTTGGTAATTCAACATTGCATTGTAATCTGAACATTCAAAACTAAAAATGCAAAAATAATAATAATAGCAACAAACAAATTGCATCGGAAAGTTGTCAACATATAAATACAGTTTGAAATCCCTTGCAACAAGCAAATAAGCCCCTCCATTATCTACAAAAGGTTATTTTTTTTGTTCCGCTACTCGCCTTCAAATAAAATATCCTAATCCAAACTCTTAACTAATCTGAAAAGAGTGAACGTTTTATATTTATATATTTAAAACCTGATGCAATTTGTCCACATCATTTTTTTGTCGCTTTACGCTTTGCAGGTTGCAAGTTCTTCACCAGCAGAATCAGGAGAGCATGCTACCCTTGAAAAGCGTTTCAGTTTACATTTATCGTCTTCTTCTTTTAAAAACCTCTTCTCTCATTCCTCATCTTCATCATCATCAACTTCGTCTTCTTCTTCTTCCAGTGAAGAGGAGGTGAAACCTAAAGCAGCAACTTCAAAACATACTACCGTTGTGCATCCTACTGCTACTGTTGCAACTGTCCATGTGTCAACAAGTATTCCAATTGTCCAAGTTGCACACACCTCTGTCCACGTCAGCGTTTCCAAATCCGTCACTGTTTTATCCCCAACCCACTCAGTTAGTGTAGCCAGCGCGGATAAAGACCAGCAACTCATCACAGCGTCCGCGTCAGAAGCTGCTGCCAGCAAACCAAAAACAGCTACGAAAACATCGAGTTCCAATGCTTCCAAAGAGACTGAAGAAGCCGAAACTAAATCTGAAAAGAAAAAATCTTCCATGTCGAAATTTGGCGAAGCCGTTAAGGATTTGGCAATTGAGGGAGCTGCTGGTATTATTGTTAATTCTGTAATTGAAGCTATTGATGAACACCGTTCTTCTTCCTCTGATTCTTCAGAAACTGAGAGCTCAGTCAGTTTAGAAGTAGTTGCATTCCCTACTACTGATGCCAGCGGAAATGTTGAAACCGCTACGATTACTGCACCGGCCTCTGACTTTTCTACTGGTACTGATGGCCAGGTGTATCTCAAAACCGAAGCAGTCAGTGATCTTATTGCCTCTGCAAGTGCAACCCTGTCAGCCGATTAGCCACCCTTGAAAACTACATCCGTTCATATACACTTTTAGAGTATTTTACATTTTTTTTTTACTTTTATTATCGTTTCATATTACACCTGTTATATCTCCTAAAACTATATACACATATATAGATCTTCTCATAGAATACATCCACTATTAATAACTTCAAAAGCTTTTCTTGATTCTTTTTGTTTTTCTATCTTCTCTAATTATTTCCTTTGTAATCTTTTTGCAGCAGGCGAATTGATAGCGGTAGCTAATTAGATTTTGTCTTACTTGGAATGCATGCAGGCCTTGTAAATAATATATTACCATCAAACAGTAACGCATTTTTCCTATTAAAGAGCTGCAAGGAACCGCGCGCGCGAAAGGACCCTTCCTTTGTTGAGTATTGTTAAGGTAAGATTAATTCACGTGACCTAGGAACAGACATAAGACTGACAGAACAGAACGGTAAGTATCTCGGTACTTGTGGCTGAATGTGTGATGTCTGTTGCCTGTTTTTGTTGTTGTTAATTAGCTTGACATTTTCCAGTGAATGTCTCATGATTAAACATAGGTGCAAGGCCTAAAACCACTAGAAACGCAAGCATAAATGATCCAGGGCGCCAAACAACCACGAAGAAAAAGTAGGGTAGACGGAGGAGGGGAAAACCCGTTATTCAAACGATAAAAATCACACAAGAATTTGCAGTCCCCAGGTAAATATTAAAAGTAAACATCAAATCCCACGATAGTATTGCAAACAAGGTCTTGGTTGAAAACTGAGGCGATAATTATGCTGAATAAAACAGGAGCAGATTCTCCGTCTGTATTGCCGGCCGGCCGGCAGCGCTGACAGACGTGTTGTTGCGGGTGACCACTACGTATACATGCCTGTGCGGCTAGTTGAGGTGCGCTTATTCGCCGAGGCGGTGCGGTGGATCTGTTCGTTTGGTTGTGATTCTCCGGCACCGTAGCGATGACATCATCCAGCATTTCATCATACACACGCAACAAGCTTTTTTCCTGTTTTTGCTCTGTACTTACATCATACAGTTCAGAATCGATATCTCAACACACATCGAACTTCCTCAACGCGTCTCTGGCTACTAGTACATGTTTCACGGATCTTATTATTGATTTCTGTTTTGTATATACATATATATATCGAAAAAGGGCGCATTCGGGGGTTTATATTCTCGATTCTAGATTTATGAAATGACAACACAATAATACCCAAAAATGTTGGTTCTCCTTGAGGATCTCCTTGAGAAGACCAGTTAAGGTGACTGCTTCTTGGGTGGAGATGGAGCACCGGATACATGGCCTGCTTATGATTTTATTCTTACTTTTTCGGAGCCTTTTGCTTCTGTTTCTTTGCCTGTTGCTTTCATATGGTGCCTTTACGTGTAGAGGTAGAATAAAGAGCTAAGGCTGATCCATGTATGAATAAGAGCCAGTAGCTATATATAGTTGGGTTTATATGTATGTATGTGTGTATGTGTGCACTTCAGAGACTGACGCAAACTGAAAAAGAAACATCAGAAATGCACTGCGATGAAATCACAAAAGAAAAAGGAAAAAAAAAAAAAGAAATTTCAAAAATAGAAATCACAGACAAAAAAGATAATCAAAAAACCATGTACAAAAAGCTAATAATAATCAAAACAATATAAAGTGTTATTGTTCCACTTGTAATCTATTTGTCTTGAGTTTTTGTATAATAATCTCTTTTGTTGATTTTGCTTTAAGTTCTTTCTGCTAAAGTTGTAATTTGATTGTCTCTATTATTGAAAACCTGCCAACGCCCTTGTTTTACTTTACTTTATTATAATAGCATAATATAATATAGTACTCTACAGTAATATCATTCAAATATCAACCGTTTCCTCTTTTTTTTCTCTATTTTGCTTTGGTCCATCTTGTATTACTTCAGAAATATCAAAGTAAATACGCTATTAGATTCTGATAGTAATTTTAACTAGTCAAGATTAAAAAAAATAAAAAAACAAATAAAAGAATATATTCCATCTTTTTCTTTTGGAAACAAATAAAAGAATATATTCCATCTTTTTCTTTTGGAAACAAGAAAAAGAATAATGATAACACCAAAATTGAAAACAACTGAAAAATAATACATAAACCTGAAAAGTCTTTAACTCACAATAAACGAAAAATGATGAATTTTTCAATGTCTAATACCAACAACAAGTGGACAGTTTCCCAATCCTCCTCATCACCAGCAATTTCCCAGCAACAACAGCAGCAGCAGCAATTGCCTCCTTTGTCCAACATGGTGTCTTCGACGGACTCCTCAACCTCGCCTGCGGTAACCAACAACAAGCAGATGCATAACCCATTCAATCTGCAAATCCATCAGTTTAACTCTCAGAACTTTGTACTCTCCCAACCAATGTCCACAATTCCTTCTAAGTCGAAGCTATATCCCGTTACAATCAACTCCAACAACTCATTCATTCAAGGTGGCATGCCTCCATTATCTCTGCAGCCCGCTGCTGCTCCCCCTATGATGCAACAACAACAACAACAACAACCGCACTTGCCGCCATCTCTTCCCGTAGCCAGCAGTTCTTCTTCTCATCACTTAAAGAAATCTATTCTTCAACATGATGACAATTGCCCTTTCAAGAACAACAAGAAGCGTATTCCTCGCCCAAGAAATGCATTTATTTTGTTTAGACAGCATCACCATCAACAAGTTTTGGATGAAGAAAACAAGATTAAAACCAATCCGGAGGTTTCTAGAGAATTGGGTCGACGCTGGAGATCTTTATCTCAATTGGACAAAGATTATTGGAATAGAAAGGCAGAGGATGAGAAAAAATCTCACAATTTGAAATACCCTAACTACAAGTACATTCCTAGAAGAAATAACAAAAGCAATAATTGTCCAGCCTGTAAAGCTAAAGAAATGTTAAAAATATCAAAGAATGGTGGTAATAATAATAATAACAATCACAATTCTATTCCACTTAATAGATTCAACTCCAATTCCTTAACTTCTGCACTCAATTCATCTCCTTCGTTGAATACAAATTTTACTTTTCCACCAATGAACACTCTTCCTACAAATACATTATCTTCTACTTCTACTAATACTAACTTTCTCGATCCTCAAACAATTTCATTCCCTCAAATGATTTCTACTACTTCTTCGTTGGATTCTCACACTAATGATTATAACTCACTTCTTAACAATATTAACAACAATACTAGTCAATATACTGTTAATAGCAACACTGATATTCATGACAGTACGAGTGATCAATCAACAGCAACGATGTCGACATCATCTGTTCTTCCACCTCCACATTCGAACAGCCATTTACATTCATTCAATCGTAATGCTACTGGGTTTTCGAATGCCACATCACTACCACAATTGCCTCTGTTTCTTTCTCAGCATCATACTGGATCCCATCACCTTCATCTTCAGCCACCGCTTGTTTACGCTTCTAATAATACTAGCAGTAACACTAGTAATACGCTTTCCATGTTGGGACTGACTTCTGCAAACAATAGCAACAATAATAACAAGATGATGCTACAACCAAATTTTGTGGACGGTGGTCTGTATGGTAATAATAATAGTAACAGCAATCTGACCTTCAATACGTTGTTTTCCAATCAATGAAGAAAATATGAAAAAAAGGATCTCTTTTTTGTTGATTTATTTGCTTTTTTTACAGTTTGGTTATTTTGTGTAGAATTGCATCGTTATTATCATTCTTTTTAATGGTTTTTTTATATTTTATTTCCTAATTATTTTTACAGCCTTGTCATAGTTTTTTTTCTTCATCCATGCTGGAGGTAGTACATATTTATCATCAGTTTGATTTCATTATTTTTCTTAGTATTATGATTTTTTTTCCTATTCTTTACGTTTACTACTTATCTATTTCCAAATCATTTTGTTTGTTACTAGTGTCATTTAACTTATTTATTTTAGTATCTTTTTTAAAAATAAAAAATAAAAAAATAGAATATGTTAGATTTTAAACCCTAAGTATTCGTTTGCCCTCTATTTCGCAAATACGTGAAATATTTCAAAGCTGAACTTTTACAGATATGAATCCATAGATAATATTTTTTGCAGAGTAGGAAATCTATACTATTCCATCTGATTCTAATCCATATTTTTTTTTGTTTAAGTTGGCAAGTACACGGGTAAAAGTAAAAGTAAAACAATCTTAAATAATATATCTGTTGCTACCTTGATACGAATCATGGTTTTAGTTATAGTTTCGTAATTTCCCCAAATTGCCAAATAGTTTATCATCGAATTTTTGTCATACTACTTGCTATGTTTTATATTAGTTCTTGCTGGGCTTTTGAAAAATAGTTAAGTAATTTATTATTGTGTACGTGCATGCCTACAAAATGCATATGTTCCTGCATCCTTATTTATTATGATTTGCGCTGCCGGGTGCTTTGTTAAGGAGGGGTAGTTATCTGACTATACATAAAAATTATAAACTCATCATAAAATACTTATTGTCCCGTTTAAGGATTTTAAGGTAGCCGAACATATGTACAATTATTGTACAACTAGTATATATATTAGGCAAAAAATGTATCCTTTTTGCTATCATTAATTTTTTTTAACTAAAGAAGATATAATATCCTGAATGAGTAATAATAAACAGCTTTGATTGCACGCAACTGAGGATTAAAAGAGACAATTCACGGAAAAATAGGAAAAAAAATTTTTTCCACCTAAATTAATAAGGCAAAAATATATGAACGACCTTGCATATATCTGTACAAAGATGCATGTTTGATAAGTGGGAGCATACTAATTCGAGAGCCTAAAACTTAAACAAAATGTAGTCCGGGTAATGTAATTCACGCTTATTCTTAACATTGAAGATTCCGTTAATAAATATTCTCAAGAACAAATTTATATATGGATAGAGAGATAGAATTGATAGAATATCACTGATATCTCCCTTTGAATTTGCACTATTTTTTTGCTTGCTATTAATTTTGTAGGTCTGCTTTGGGAGAGGTGTCCAAGTAATTTCAAAGTATAAATGTATGCGAGTTTGATTTTAGTGGGTCATATCATATCTAATGCAGTAAGTAATTTGTTATGAGTTACAGAATAAATGCGAACAATAGATAAAAATAAAAAAAAAATAGCAACTATCAAAATGCTAATTTGTAACAAAGTAGCAAGAAAGAAAGAGAAATATTATTTAATTTTTGCTATTTTCAGGCACACAAATTCTTGCATGGAGCTAGCCAAAAGCGTACATGTACTCCATGACGCATCGTCTGTTGTTTTAGAAAACAATGCGCAAATCTTGCTTCACAATTCAAAATTTTCACAGATAATATTCTATTTTCTGGCAACCTACTGAAATTGGCAAAAAAAAATACTGTCAACAGATTAGCTCTTGTTATCAATAACTAACATATTGTTCGATTCAGGAACGACTTAATCATCTGAGACTTTTCAGAGGGTCCAGTATTTTTAATTATTATTGAATTACATTCAAGATTTTTTTCAAGATTATATCATAGTACATTTAAATGGTTGCTATTCACTTAGTATTCAAGAATTCTTAAATAATAATAAGTTTAAAAGCTAGCAAATAATGTTCTTCTCAAAAATCCCATGTGCTACTTGTTATACTGTATTTTTTGCTATTTATTCAGCTATTAAATCACGTGCAACTTGCAAAAATTTAAGCTTATCCTTCTATACAAAAAATGATTGACAATCACAACCAATAAAAAGAATTAACCAACATTACTAATATCAGTACGCAACATAAATGCCATTAAGCAATTCCTATCATACAAATGTATCAGCTTTCTTAATGGACTCATATTCAAGTCTCACCCGATTCACCTTATGCAACTGCTCTTCTAGATATGGGAACTTTTCAAATCCTACAATTTGCAGCTCATCTTTACCTTCAATTTCCTTGCTCCCAAGGAGATCTTCTATAGTTAAACTATTAAGTTGGTTTATATCTTGAACAACATCAATAGTAGGTATCACTAATATATCCTGGGGCTTTGGCTTTTTCTTTTTGTCAACTTCCTTCTTTGCAATGTTTAAAGTTTTCAACAAATATTCGTCTAATTGATTTATCGATAAATATAACCTTGTCAACTCTTCAAAGTCTTTCTCTTTTGAGGAAGCGATGACCTCATCACAGTCTGATATCATTAATTTTGAAAAATCAAAGTCATCTAAATTTCCACTTTCTAACAATTCGGCAATATCTTGTTCTTTGTCATTGCTTTCATTGAAGTCCTTAGAATTCAATATCGTTTGAAAATTTGAAATTAATTTACTTAAAATTATTATAATCTCTAGAACTTGATTCTTTAAGAAGAATATCTTTCTTTTAATTCTCAATCCTTCTTTGATTTGATTATAATTCTTTAAGAAATTTTCTTGTAGTTGTGTCTGTATAATTTTTCTGTAATTATTGATATTGAACCTTATATTATTCAACAAATTAATAAAATTTTCATTATTTATAGATTTCCCCAATTGAATAAAATCATTGTAATCTTCATTGACCAAATTTAATAATTCATCATTCAAGCCTTCATTCAAGTTACTTAGCTCTTTGTACAAACTATTTAGCGAGTTAAAACGAAAGTTCTTATAGAGGAAATCGTCAACATTGAAATCATCATCTTTTTTTTCTTCGATTATATTTTCAATATTTCCAGAAAACGATTCTTTGGATACTTGATTAAGTGAAGGAAACCCATCATTTCCGTTCAATATATCAAATATATCATCATTCAAAGACATGCTATTATCTTTCAAAGTGTTCTCTCCTTTTGATTTTTTTTATGATTTTATGTCAACTATTGCCAGTTTTCATTTATACGCATTTATTTGTGAAGTGTTTTTGTATTCTAATAAATTAAAATGAAAATAACAGAGAAAAAAAGCATTCCTTAAAAAATAGAAGGAAAAAAAAATAATTGTATTGAGGAAATTTGAATGCTATAGGCACTCATTATATTTCCGTGTGTGTCCTTTCACCCCGAACAATTGCTTAAAAGAGATTTACTGAAAAGATAGGAATACTTAAAAAATAATATATACAAGTTATATTGTTCAATCATGATGTATATGTTGGATATTAAAAGAAGAAAATGAAATATTTAACATTTTAGAAGGGGAATTTGTAATTAAACAAGAAAAAAGTAAACAAAAAAAAAAGAAAAAAATAAGATTGCAAACTGTCAAAAAATAAACTATCCAACAAGAAATATTAACAAAAGGCAAAAAATAATGATTTTGAAAGCAAACAAAAAATGAAAAGTAAAAATTTGAGTAAGTTTCATTTCTTTTTTGATGACGATATGCATGGATTTATCTGTTGGTAATTATTATATCTTAAATAACAAAAGTTTCAACATGTTTTGGTTCAACAATACTAATATTCAGAGATGACAAATTTTCAAAATCAAGGGCTTTTTTTCTTTTCGTTAAGCTCTTTAAATTCAATGCCTCTGAAATTTTCTTTTCACAAAGATGCCTGAGATGGATTGCTGCTTCTCTTTCAACAAAATATCTAGGATATCTATAACTAAGCCAACAAAACACCATAATCAATATGTGTAAACACTCCAATCTTTCTAATCGGCTCAAATCAATATCAGATTTTTCTGCATTTGAATCAAGCTCGTTCAAGAAGGCCGTTGACACTAGGAATTTTTGACCATTATATGAAGCTGTTTCACCAACATCCAGTAATAGATGAAATGGTAAAGTGAAGTCAAAAATACATTTAGTACGACAGTCTTTAATAGTTCTAGTATACTCTTGAAACACTGAAGAAATTATTGGAAACTTGAATCTACTCAATGGAACAGTTAATAATGTTAATTTATCTCCCAATAATAAAGAGTCGCCAACATTTTTCTGTTCAAAGACATCACAGATTTCAATCCTAG
Organism: Saccharomycopsis schoenii; assembly: GCA_010994365.1. Classification (NCBI taxonomy): domain Eukaryota; kingdom Fungi; phylum Ascomycota; class Saccharomycetes; order Ascoideales; family Saccharomycopsidaceae; genus Saccharomycopsis; species Saccharomycopsis schoenii. The sequence goes on along the minus strand of JNFU01000006.1, from coordinate 484,253 downwards.
GTTGAACAGAGCTTGAAAAGAAAACTTCACTATTGGTAACTTCTTTCTGATAAACTTGCAAAATATCTTTCAATTTGGCATTAACTGGAAATTCAGAGATATATTCACTCCATATATGGTTAGGAGGCCAAAGGCATGCTTCAACTAAAGGTTCATCTTCGGTAGATAAACATGACCGAATATGTTTTAATGCAGCTGAATTAAAACAGGTTACATAACCAGTAGATGCTTTGCTCTTTTTTTCAATTATGAGCTCATCTGCTTTGATATCAGACAAGGCATCGCCAACTATTTCAGGATCCTTACTTGTCACCTGCGCTTCAATTTCTTTACCAAAAGTAGCAGTTTTATAACGGCCTGCACGTCCTGCTATCTGTTTTGCTTCAGATACAGATAAATCACGGGTTCCAATACCATCGAATTTTTTTCCACTTGAAAAAATTACCCTCCGAATAGCTAAATTTAACCCCATACCAACAGCATCAGAAGCTACTAAAATGTCAGATTTTCCACTATTGAAAAGTTTTGCTTGTAAAACCCTTGTCTCTGCAGGTAAAGCTCCATAAATAACACTGACTTTAAAATTAGTTTTCAGTTCGATATTCTGTTTAAAATTCAATATTTTGTTCTTACTAAACGCTACTAAACAATCACCTTTTTTCAAAGATTCGTAAAAATCTCTCCCTAATGGAGCCTTTTCAACCTCTAAAGCCCCTAATCTTTCATATTTATTAATAGTTAGCTTATCGCCAGTTAATTTGCAAATCCGTTCAATTAATTGAACTGATCTTTCTTCTCCGCACAAATGGATTTCTTTCAGTCGTACCCCTAATAAAGCTTGAGTCCATGCCCAACCTCTATGAGGATCAGATATCATCTGAATCTCGTCTAAGACAACCACATCATATTTTGCTGCAAAAGAGATCATCTCTACTGTCCCACTGGACAAACTTGCTTTAACTCCTGTTTTTGGATTAACATCTTCAATAATTTCTTCTCCAGTTATTAAATTACAACGTATACCTTCTTCTTTGAATCTTTCATATACTTCTCTAGCTAATAATCTTAGTGGACCGGCGAAATAGCCCAGTTCGGAAGTTTTCAATCTTTGTAATGCATTATATGTCTTACCGCTGTTAGTAGGACCCACGTGCATAATTACATGTCTTTTTAATTCACGAGCTAATGGGAACCATTTAGCGGGATTCCTAAGATCAATTTTGGCGTTTGATAAATTTTTCATATCTGATTTAGCAAGATATTCACAATAGTTAAATGCCAAATTCATAAAATATTGAAACCTTCTACCTAAAGGGGAATCTTTTGAAGCTTCATCTAATTTGTATTTTCTAACTAAATATTCTGGGAAAACATATTCTGGATGCTTATAGAAGAAATATAATATTAATGGAATTTCTCTCATATTAGGAGTAAAAAACTTTTCATACTTCATGTGAAAGTTTTGAAGAGCAATACCTCTCTTTTCTCTTATTAGTTCAAGTGAAGGTTGCATATACTCTATAAACTTCAAAATTGTATCATATGAGATATTGTTGCCATTTTGTATCATCCTTTTAATCATTAGTTCTAAGCTAACTGAAAATTGAGTTGTAAATAAATGTAGACTTTTATCAGATACATCATTATATTTTTCATTTAGAGATAGTTCACGATATATTATATCCATGTATTCTAAAACTGAATCATTTCGCTGAATTTTCTTATCTATGCGTTGAAAGGCTTTGTTGCTTTGCACTTCTTCTTCTTTTCTATCTGAAATTAATTTAACAAGTTTGTGGTTTAATCTAGATGGCGACTGATAAGAATTTGGATTCTGACGGTCATTCCTAAGATGTTTATTGAATGATACTGACCTATATTTGTTATATCCACTTATATCTCTGTTCGCTTTGCACGTACTTCTAAAATATCTATTACCGTATTTCAAACATAAATTGAAGCATGTTAAATTATACCTTAGGACTTTTGTTGATGAACTTGGAGTCAACATTTAGAATGACAATTTTGTTCGTTCTACTACCCACTGAAGGAAAAATATTCAAATAAGAGCTTTGGAAGAATGAATTTGTGAAGAATGGCATCGGTAAGATTGATTATAGAATTAGTGAAATCAGAAAACATCATCTCTAACTTCACTTTTTTTTGTACACTATTTTTTTTTTTTTTTTTGGAGTCTCTTTCTCTTACTTAATTATGATATGCATCTCAAATTCCGAATAGAAAACACAAATAGCATCAAGTTTAACGTAAATAATGATTGCAAAATTCTACAATAATGATCTAAAAATAATATAATACAAATTTATTATGTAAGAATGAATATTAAAACAAAACAAATTATAGAGCTTGCTTATAAGCATCGACCAATAGCTTGAAATGCTGCTTCTCGTTATCTATCATTTTACTATTAGGTAAGTTCTCTAGTGAATCATAAACGTAGTTATAATTCACATAGAAGAAAAGTTCTCTTCTTTTATCAGACATAGATTGTTGATGTTTAGCTGATGGGCTACCGATGGTTTTTGAAATTTTATTTAAAATCGTCTCAAATTCATTGCGAAGTTTTGGAATACTAGTGGATAGCGGATCTTGAATATTTTCACTTTGGAAAAAATCTTCAATCAACTTTGGATCAACAGATTCATCATTAGTTTCATCAGTATTGTTATTACTTTTAAGGTTTTCTATTTCATTTTCGAAATTGATAGATGCAATTTTTAACAACGATGATAACACTTCAGTAAATTGAACAGTGATCTGCCTTGGATTTTGAAGTAATTCTTGCATTTCCTTTGAAGACGAAGAAGAGGCAGTAGAATTTGAAATAGTAGTATTGATCAAGAATTTCTGCTGTAAATTTTTACAATTGAGTTCAATCAAATTTTGAAATACAGGCCAGAGTTGTAATTTTGCAAATTGGAAGTAGTTGCTTAAACTGTTTGGAAGATTTAAACTTTTTAAAAGCAACAAATCGCAGAATTTCAAAGACAATAAAATTGAAACATAATCATAATTGGATGAGTTTATTAAATAAAACTTGGTATAATTGGATCCAAGGTTAAATACTTTCCCAAATATTTCCTGAAAAGAGCTTTTCAAAAAATTTTTTTTTTCTTCTTCTTCTTCTACTTGATCATTAGCTCTCTTATCCTCCAAATTGCCTTCGTCCTCATTCATGGTAGCATTTTTATTCTTTCGTTCTTGATATAGAAAATGTTTCAAAAAATAATATTCAACTTTACAGTTATCCAAGATGCACAAATTAAAATTCTTAAATCCAAATTCAATCCAAAAATTCAAAGGATTTGTCTCAGCAATTTGTGCAGGAAGACAAGTGTCATCATTGAATAACGTTTTTAATCTTGAATCTGTAGAATTTAGATACTCATCTAACGAGATTGAATTTTGTGATGTGCTTAGATCAAACTTGTTATTGCCATAAACTGAAGGTACGGATGGTGAATTATTGGCATTACTGTTGGCCAAATTACTTGAATTAAAAGATCTCAACCAAGATGAGCTTGTATTCAATAAACTCGCACCACTATAAGAAGATAAACCTGAACTATTAGGCTCATTATTGATACTATTTCCTAAAAGGAAAGATTCATTAATCCTATGATATTTTAATTTTTCCAAAGAGTATAAATATCTTCCAAAATTCTTATAATAATACCATTTAACGGTTAAAATGTACGCATTTTGGAAATCTTTGACAAGTTGAGGTTTGTAAATTTGCATGAACTGAAATATTTGAGCCACTTTTAGTAACTGATTTTGAATTACTTGTAGACTAATCTCTTTAAACCGTATTAATTTTATTTTATTTATCAAATAATTTTTAATTCTATGAATTGATTTGATTATTAGTAAGTCTAATAAATTTTGAATTTCTATTATGAACTTATAGTCTTTCAAATGGTTATAATTTTTCAAGAACTGGCATTTTAAATCCAAATAAGTCAAATTATCACACCAATACGAATTAATTTTATCATTGATTATAGAATGAATAATTTTTGGATTAATTATAAGATCATTGACAATTGGTAGTAACTCGTGTTTCAAATCTGAATATTTATCTAATTTTTCATTGATTTCTTTGGATTTGAAATCTAAATTGTTCATTTGTTTTGACAACTTCTGTAGATTCTCAGAGAATCTCAAAATATCAGAATTGATACTACAAATGATATTCTGAGAATTTTGCATCTTTCTTTCAATTTTTTTGAAATCATTATCCTGTAGACTTATAAATGCCTTATAATTATTCACCAATTTTGGGTCTATTTTATTAATCTTATTTAAAAAGTCCTGTTCAAATTCATCAAGTTCAGTTAAGCCTATTTCCAATGAAGATGATGAACAAGAAGTTGATAAAGAATCTTGAACCATCGCATCGTCATTCTTGTTGCTAGTACTACTATCGGTTTGCTTTCCATTCACTGAAGGGATGATTGTAGGAATGTTATCACCATAAGATTGTAAATCAGAATTGGCATTGCCGTTATTTGAGATAGGCTCATTCAATATTCTCTTTAAGATATCCATACTAGTAGACATGATTTCCGGTATTTCTGTCTCCGCCAATTGGGGTCTTTACCTCTAAGATAAAAGGATTATCAGCAGTATTCAAGCTTATGGACACATGTAAACATATCTGTTTAATTGGAACTGTGCTTTTTTTTTTTAAGGTATTTTGTTTAAAGCCAAATCCACAATTTTTCAAAAAGAGAGCATAGAAAAAAAAATGTAAGAACTGTCTGCTTGAAAAAGAAAAATGGTTACGAGAAAGTAGCAGAAGAAACTACAAAGGGAAAAAAAATATAAGAAAAACATCAAGATGAGGGCGAGCTCTACAGATAGGTTTGAACGATAGATCAGAGAGCCATTAAATATATGGATAGTAAAAAACTTAGCAGGTGATTAATAGGCGGCTGCCAAGAATATAATTAATATCCAAGGATAAAGTAAAAAGGAGTAAAAACAGAGAAAAAAAACAATGTCTGAATTGTATTCCCCAGAAGGTCTTAGAATGGATGGAAGAAGATGGAATGAACTTAGGTCATTTCAATGTAAAGTGAATACACATCCAACTTCATCAGATGGATCATCATATGTGGAGCAAGGAAATACAAAAGTAATATGTTTAGTGAACGGCCCCAAAGAACCAAGTGGGAATAGCTCATCTTCTTCATCTAATGATGCGGTGATCAAGGTGAATTTAATAGTTGGTGCATTTTCCACAATGGAACGTCGAAAGAGAAGCAAGAGTGATAAGAGAATTAAGGAGATGGTCAAACTTGTGGAGGACAGTTTCAGCTCGATGGTTATGGTGGAAATGTATCCAAGAACTGAGATCGAAGTGAACTGTTATGTGTTGAGCCAGGATGGTGGAATGTTGGCCAGTGTTATGAATAGTGTAAATTTAGCTATCATTGACGCCGGAATCTCAGTGTACGATTTTGTAAGTTGTTCCAGTGTTGGGCTATTTAATAATGCTATTACTTTGTTGGATTTGAATGCATTAGAGGAAAGAGAATTGAGTTGTTTAACCTTGGCAACCGTAGGTAAATCTGAAAAGGTATCTAGCTTATTCCTAGAGGAAAAGATTCCATTTGATAAACTACAAGGATTGATAGAAATTGGGATCGCCGGATGTCATAGAGTGAAAGACTTGATGGATGAAGAACTAAGAAGACACGGTAAGAAGTTCATTGAAAAAAGTGTGAACAGTTACTAAATGGTTCAAAAGACTACAGATAAGCCTTTTTAACGAACGTATTTCGTATAAATATATACATTTAGATATAAACGAAAGATGAAAAAAAAATCACATACGTAAAGATATTCATAGATATATATGTACATATTTCAATTCTATTTACCTAATTTTTTTTTCTTATTCTTTTGATCGTTTCAATACTTAATTTTTAAAATACTACTATTCCTGAGGAAGAAATTAAACCATTATTAACTTACCACAACTATTTGGTCTCGAAGCATTTCAAAATAGAGGCCCAGACATTAGATGGGGATTGGGAGGCATCAACACCACTCCAGATACCAGTCTTCTTATAGTAGTCAACAATTGGTTCGGTTTGCTTATGGTAAGTGACCAATCTCTTCTTCAAAGCTTCGGCGTTGTCGTCAGATCTTTGAATTAATGGCTCGCCGGTGATGTCATCAGTCATTTCAACCTTTGGAGGGTTGAATTCCTTGTGGTAAGATCTACCACTGGCTGGGTGAACTAATCTACCAGTGATTCTGGACACTAATAATTCGTCATCAATTTTCAATTCAAGAGCCTTTTGCAATGGGGTATGTCTTTCACTCAACATCTCATCCAATTTCTCTGCTTGGTTAATGGTTCTTGGGAAACCATCCAAGATGAAACCGTTCTTACATTCAGCATTGTTGGCTAACTCGGACTTGATCATGTTAACCATGATTTCATCGCTAACCAAACCACCAGCATCCATGATTTTCTTAGCAGCGACACCCAACTTAGTCTTGTTGGCGACTTGGGATCTCAACATGTCACCTGTGGCCAAGTGACAGGCGCAAAATTTCTCCTTCAATTTTGGAGCCTGCGTACCTTTACCGGCGCCTGGAGGACCAATTAAGATCATTCTGATGGACTTTGGAAGTTCCACAGCGCTCTTTTTTGGGGCAGTGAAGCTTGATTCAAGCTGGGCAATTCTTGATTCCAACTTGTCAATGTAGGATTTCAATTCGTCGATTTGATTACTCATTTTCCGGGGAAGTATTTACTTTGGTTTGATATGGTTTAGATTGATTGGGATCAATTGTGATGAAGAGAGGAGATACGGTTGAGTGAAAAATACAATATAAGGCCTCCAATCAATGTTTAATTTCAAAAACTTACTATTATTACCTTACTGAAAAGGGTGTTTTAGTATGTTCGAGTCGAAAAAAAATTTTTATTGGTGACTTAGTGTATTTTACTTTATATCTATGCGCACGCCCACATTTCCAAAAATACAACTTATTTTGTTTTACTTTTTTTTTTCTTTCTATTGGGCCGGGAGTTGCCAACAGTTTTTTTTTGTATTTCTTTTTTTATCCTCTAACTCTCCACTTCGATAACTGCAATAGTAGTCTTAATGGGTTAAAGGAAGATAGAAAAATTTCAACATTAGGCCGCATTCATTTGAAATTTTGAAAATTTCAAAACTAACTCCCAACCAAACATTTTCACATCTTATACTCACAACATCCAAGGCCAATTCAACTGTACCAACAAACATATGTACATATATGTGTACATCCATGCAACAGTCAATACAAACTATACCTCTGCTAAACATCCTCACATCTGTAAATCCTTTGCGGATACACATGTTTTTTATTTTTTTTCTTAATAAGAATAATTAACCACCGTGTTTCTTCTGGGAGAGCCGTTGCGTGCGTGTTGATTGAAATTACCTTGCAAAGAATCTTATATATACTGGAAATTTTTACTAGCGTGTAGGCACAAGAGAGAGAAAAAAATTCAAAATCAAAATTCAGTATAACTCACGATAAATCTCGTCAATAATAAAGCGCTCAGCTGAAACAACTCAATACATAGTTCAATTTCAAAATACCAATAAGCTTATCAGCACACCCACAAGTCTCATCAGCAAAGACAACGTAAAATAATACACATACAAAGAATGGGTTCTTTGAAATCATTTATAAAGTCTGTCAGATACTCCAAGACGATAGCTGATGAAAGAGCGACCATTAGAAAGGAGTCCGCCAACATTCGTACCTCGTTCAAAGATGTCAATTTGTCTCAAAACAAAAGAAGAGTCAACATCCAGAAGTTGCTTTACTTATACATTCTAGGCGAAAAAACACACTTTGGCCAGATTGAGTGCATCAAGTTGTTGGCCAGTAACAGATTCGTTGACAAACGATTAGGCTACTTGGCCACCAGCTTGTTGTTGGATGAAAACCAGCAAATCTTGACGCTTTTGACCAACTCTTTGGTCAATGACTTGAACCACCCTAACCAGTTCTTTGTCTCCTTGGCATTGTCCACGTCTGCCAACATCATGTCCTATGATTTATCTAACGATATCTACAATGATATAATTAGAATCTTGTCTTCTAATAATAACTACTTGAAAAAAAAGGCAATGTTGGTCGCCAGCAAAATCATTGAAAAAAACCCAGACTTGATTGATATTTTCTATCAGAATTTCATTAAGTTGAACTTATTGACCATAGACGAAAGAGACCATTCCATCATATTGTCTATTTGTCAGCTTATCCTGGCCTTTTTCAATACTGAAATTCATTTAATTCAGGCCTCCTTATATGTCAACGTGTTACCAAAATTATTGATCATTTTGAAAACCTTATCCTCTGCTTCCAATTACAATCCTGAATATGATATTCTGGGTATCTCTGATCCTTTCTTACATGTATCTCTATTGAAGGCTATTACTCTTATTATCACGTTGAACCATAATATTGTTCTCCAAAATTCAGATCAAGTCAACCCCAACAAGTACAACGTAGATAAGTTATCATCTAAAATCCATGATCAATTCAATGATTTATTGACACAAATCTCTTCAAATATAGAATTTGGTAGAAACTCAGGTAATTTGATCTTGTATGAAGTTGTCAATTCTATTTTCAAATTGAATTCCAATAATAATAACTTGAACGTTTTAGGTATCAATTTATTAGGTAAATTTTTGACTCTAAAGGACAATAATATTAAATATATTTCATTGAACACATTATTAAAAGTCGTCAATATTGAACCGAAAACTATTCAAAGACATCAATCTATAATAATCAATTGCTTATTCGATCAAGACATTAGTATTAAAAGAAGATCGTTAGAATTGATTTTTAAAATCTTGAATGAGCATAATATACGTGTCCTAATCAATGAGTTAATCAAATTTATTGAATTAAGTAATGAAAATAATAGTAAAAACAATACCAATAATACCAATGAATTCATTACTTTTAATTATAATGCAGCTAAGGACATTAATGATTTTTCATTGAATTCCTATAAGAATGACAATGATGAATCTTCTAATACAAGTGGTTCTTCCAACAACTTGAACAATTTGGACTTAAAATTCTTTATCACATCAAAATTGATCTCTTCATTGCGTCACTATTCTCCAAACTTGATTTTTTTCTTCAAATATCTAATAATTCTTTTGAAATACAATGGAAATTATCTCAGCAATGAAGATATATCTTTTGTTTTATCTGTGATTTCCAATATTGCTAATAATAACCCAGTTGATATTGGAGTTAATCCAAATACTAATATCAATGATAATTTCCTTCTTATCCGTGATTCCTTATATGAAATCTTCCAGTTGAGTAAAGATAATTTGCATAATAATGGATTGAATTTGATCAATACTTGGTGTATAGGCGAATACTTCGATTTATTGAATACTGACAATAAAAGCATTGCACCATCGGAAGCTATTCAATATCTTGAAAAATTGAACAAGACTACTAATTCTCAATTGATTCATTCTTATATCTTGACTAGTCTTTTGAAATTTTCAAAGTTCGTGGCTAGTGATTTGCCTATCCTAGCAAAGATCGAAACTCTTCTAAGAGACTATTCTACGAATTCAATCAATATCAACTTACAAATGAAAGCTGTTGAGTATTTGGAAATTTTGGCCCTTAAAGATCAGTCAGTCAAAACCGGTCTTTTGGAAAGAGTACCACCACATAAAATCTCTGAAGAGTCTTCTGAGATTTCTTTATTACCGATAAAGCATGGTAAAGGTTCATCTAGTAGACAAGCTAGTGGCGCATATAGCTCAAATATTGGTACTGCTGCCGGTGCAGCAGCAGCAGCTTCTGCAAACTCTGGTAATGATTTCTTACTCGATTTAATGGATGATGCTCCACCAAAGGCAAGTTCAACTTCCACCAACACTAGAGCTACTACTGCTTCGGCACCAGTCATGAGCAACGCTGATTTATTATCTGATATCTTTGGCAATAGTAACAATAGCAGTAGCACATCTTCAGCAGCACCATCACATGGCCAACAAAGTTCGGCAAAGAATGATATATTGAACTTGTTTGGATCTACTACAGGTACCATTCCTTCTATGACTCTGAATAATAATACATCCCACGTTAAGAAAACTGATTTCCTTAAGGATTCTTCGAAATACCTGGCCATTTTTGAAAATGAAGACATACGCATCCAACTTGAATTGAAATCGCTTGTCCCAGGAGAAAGTAGTATGGCAATTTACATTACATGTAATGGACAGCAACTGATGAAAATAACAGATATGTATCTTCTTATCGCAGTTTCTAAATCTCAAAAATTGACTATTCTTCCACATTCTGTTACTGGTATTAGTGGGATCAATAATGAGACTATCACTGGTGATGGTAATAGTTTTTACATCCAAGAGATTCGTGTTACCGGCAAAGAAGGTTCTAAATTGAAGATGAGAGTAAAGTTTGAGTACAGCGTAAATGGCGAAAAGAAGCAAGTCATGTTTGATCACGCGATTGGTAGAACCTTATGATTGTCTTTTGTTTTTGTTTCATAATCTGACTTTTATTTTATACATAGATTTTCCGATTCATCCGAATAATAGTAATAAATAGTTTCTTCTTTTTAATTAATATTTATATTTATGATGTATTTTATCGATGGGGTAGTTCTGTTTATACGCAGAAGAGTTTTTTTTGTAGATGCTGCTTCTGTTGAACTTGAAAGAATACCACATATTTTTTTTCTGCTTCGTCGTGCGAATGAATGACATGTTAACTCTGGGCTAACCTCTTGTTGGAGAAAAAAACTGACATACACAGGGAAAAAGAATTAGAGCGAAAAAGAAAAATAGACATTGGGGTTAATCCGCTGACAATATTTCGTCACAAGCAATCAATCTAATATCATTCTGCTTTTTTGCTCCATTTCTACATCAATTTATTGTAAAGCTAGTAAACCAATTTCATGTTGATATTTAGTGATATACAGTTCATACATAAATAAATAAACACAGATAGCTCAATAGCAATAATACTAGCAATCCCGACTAAGAAGAAATCAAGCATGCTGACAAATAACACATTTCTGATTCCATCTTCTTTAAAGGTTGGGTCGTCCTCAGCAAAAACGCCAACTTCAGCACCCTTCTCTGAAAAACAGCAGCCAATTGCGATTTCCACTTCTTCCACGATAGACAGCGAAGCTTATGCTAGTCCCTTGGAGACTTCCGTGTCAGGTGGAGTTGATCCGATCGAGCCAGAAAATGCCGCTTTCAAAGATTTGAAGCTCAGTGGAAGAATCATCAATGCTTTGACTATGCTTCCTAACCGTATCCATTTAAGTAAGAATAATAGCGGTTCTTTGGATTACCATCTTACTCATGTCCGCGGAAATTCATCCGTTTATTCTAGCTATTATTATTTGTTGCAACAGACTAACTGGGTGACTCATTTAGTCGGTTGGACTGGAGAAATTAATGTTGAAAAAAATCGAAACTTCTATTATGATTCCTCCTCTACAGGTAAGACCATAAATAGTGCAAATATCGATAGTCGTGATTTGGTGGCTCAATTAACTAGTGAAGATAAGGAGAAAATCACAGAAATGATTAAACAGCATAATAATTCTGAAAATATTCATCCAATTTGGCTTTTGGATGCAAATAACAATGAACATTCAGCAGCTAAATCTGCTAAAGGATCATCGGCTTCATATTCACCATCATCATGTTCAGGTTCTGCCGTAGGAAGCCGCTGGAGAAAATATGCAGAGAATGTGTTATGGCCCGTATTCCATTATGTTATCCCTACACCTAATTACAGCTCATCTACAGACAGTGAAGACCTTTGGTGGCAAGATTATGTCAAATTGAATGAAGCATATGCCAATAGAATTGAGTCCATTTATAAAGATGGTGATATTATTTGGATCCAAGATTACAATTTACTCTTGTTACCAGCTTTGCTTCGTTTAAAGCTTCCAAATTGTTACATTGCTTTATTTATTCATACCCCATTTCCATCCCTGGAATATTTCCGTTGTTTACTGCATCGTTCTGATTTGTTGGAAGGTATGCTTGGAGCGAATAAGATTTGTTTTCAATCCTTTTCATTTGTGAAACATTTTGTATCATCGTGCACCAGAATCTTAGGATGTGAGAGTAACACACCAACATCTGTAACTGCATATGGAAACGTCACAAAATTGGAGGCTATTCCTAATGGAATTGATACAGCAAAAATTATACATGATGCATTCTCTGATCCAAAAATTGATGAAAAAGTATTGGCCATCCAAGAAATTTATCAGGGAAAGAAAATCATTGTTGCTAGAGATAGAATGGATCCAGTTCGTGGGCTTGTCCCTAAATTGGAAGCCTTTGCTAAATTCCTACAAATGTATCCGCAATGGCGCGACAAAGTTGTTTTAATTCAAGTATCATCTCCTGTTGAGTCATCTACAACCAGCAAAGAATACGAAAGACAGGTCGCAGAGCTTGTCGCTTTTATTAATGGAAGTTATGGAACTTTACATTCCACCCCTGTTCAGCATTATCAAATGCGGATAGACAAAGAAGAATACTTAGCATTGCTTCGTGTTGCGGATTTAGCGCTCATCACAACCATTCGTGATGGTATGAATACTACCGCTTTGGAATTTGTCGCTTGCCAGCAAGGTAACGCGTCTCCTTTAATTTTATCTGAATTTAGTGGTACTACGACATTGCTACAAGATGCCATCATTGTAAATCCATGGGATATATTCGGAGTGGCAAGATCCATCAACGAGTGTCTCTTGATGTCGAAAGAAGCTAAAACTGCAATTGAAAATAGACTTTTACAAGTTGTTAAAAAGCATACTGTTCAATATTCCTCAAATTTGTTTCTTCGTCACTTTATTGAAGATTTGGCCACTAACCATGAATCTCATGTGACCCCGTTATTGGACGTTGCAGTGTTACTTAAAAAGTATCAAGATAGTAAGAGAAGACTCTTCTTGTTTGACTATGATGGTACTTTGACGCCAATTGTACAAGATCCAGATGCAGCTATTCCATCCCTGAGAATGATAAATTTGATGACGAAATTGGCCAATGATGTAAAAAATGAAATCTGGATCATTAGTGGTCGTGATAGGGAATTTTTACAAAAGTGGTTAGGCGAAAAAATTCCAAACTTGGGACTTAGCGCAGAACATGGATGTTTTGTTAAGACTCGTGCAGATCAGGAAAGCAGTAAATCAACAACTGATAAGTGGTTTAATTTAACGGAAAATTTTGATATGAGCTGGCAAAAAGATGTGGAAGAAATCTTTGAATATTACACAGAACGTACCCCAGGATCATTTATTGAGAAAAAAAGTGTAGCACTAACATGGCACTATCGTAAAGCGGATCCTGAATATGGTATTTTCCAAGCTAAGGAGCTAAAACAGCACCTTTTGACTACTGTTGCTACAAATTATGATGTCGAAGTGATGAGCGGCAAGGCCAACATCGAAGTTCGTCCTACCTTTGTGAATAAAGGAGAGATCGTTAAGCGCTTGGTTTTGGGTAAATACGGAGCTCATAGAGATTTGGCCTCTTTTGTCAACGACCCGTATGCAAAGATGGAGGCAACCAATGATGAGAATACTGACGAAGCGACAGCAAGCGCAAAGAGTAACAGCAAAGCAGCTAGTATTTTTGAATGGAAAGATCTTCCGGATTTTGTTTTCTGTGTAGGAGATGACAAAACAGATGAAGATATGTTTGAAGCTTTGATTACCATTGATGATAAATTGAATAATGGTGGAGATGGTGCAAAAAGCGACGGAAGGGGCGGTACCAACAAGAATGAGAGGCATATGAACATTTATCCTGTCACTGTTGGTTTGGCGTCTAAAAAGACCATTGCGCTATCGCATTTGCTAGACCCTAAACAAGTTATTGATACGATTGGCTTGCTTGTTGGTGAGATCTCTATGTTTAACAGCTTGGGATCTGTAGAGTTGAACGACAGGGGAGAGCAGGTCAAGATCAACGAGTAGTTATCTTGACTGATCACAAAATTAATTGATCACATCACATTTTACTTATTTATGCACTTGTTTATAGATACCTAGTATACAAAAATGGAAACTTTTATCGATATTCTGACTGTAATAAGCTACAGAGGTCATAAGACTTTTGGCTATATACTTGATGAGTTCACCAAACTTTTGATAACAGTATTTTGAGTGCTCATAATGTAGGTGCACTGTGCAGCTTGGAAATAAACATAATTGAATTGGGCACACAAGACAAATAATTAGCGGACAAGCCCACTAAGATTAATGAGCTCAAAGTGCAAGATACTGTTTTGTGGAGAAAGCGCGTGCGGATAGCATCGCTATGATAGCAAAAAGCTGCTGAAAAAATCCTCGGCAGCAAACCCAAAAAAATCAAAGTGACGGGAACTTTGGCTACAGAAATGATAGGAGACGGTAGCAGGTTGAAATAAGCAGTAGACACCAAGCCGTTCTGCCTTTATTTTTTTTATTTTCCCTTCAGTTTTCCTCTGATAACAGAGCTAAATGACCCTGTAATGTTAGTATTAGACTGCAGGATTCAAAAGCTGCTGGTATTGGGTTGTAGGAGATGGCCGGTTTATAGGTGAAATGCAATCAACAAGCAAGCTATTCTGAGAGTCTTTCTCAAGGGTGGGTGAACCCACCACAGCTGATACAGACAGATGCACATGCAGCAGATATGGAGATAACAGAAGTGTGGGGGTGAGCGTGCGTTAAGAGCAATCACGGAAGTCAAGGTTAGCATTCATGTTCTAGATCACGTGGTGGACCATTCCACAGAGCGAAATGCATATCTGTAGAGAAGAGAAGAATAAGCCGGATCTGAAATTGTGGAGCAGAGAGACGTGGAAAATATGGGGGAACAAAGCAGCAGCAGCAAGCAAGCAGAGCATGTGAGTAACGTATAGCAAAGTGCATGTGTTAGATTTTTATTTTTAATTTTCGTAACGTGAGAAAGGGAGGAAAAAAGAAAAAAAGAAAACAAGAAAAAAAAGGGAATCAATGCTTTCCCCGGGGTTTGCCAGTCTAATTAAAGTGACAGGAATGTATGGGAAGATATGATGCACGGTAACACCCTAACTAGTCCGATAGGTGTTGTGAACTATTCGCTGTATCAATAAGAAACGGAATAAAATATGAATGAAAGAAATATCTGGGGAAAGGAAACGACCGATCAACTCTACCGTAAGTAATTAATCAAAACCTTATTTCTCCTTTCCTAGCAAGCAGTTAGTATAATCACTCCAGCCAGGCTGATCTGGGGTAACTAGCGAAACAGGACAACCACGCAGTTGTCCTTTGACATATCCGAGCTGGATAATTTTGTAGCAAATTGCTGTTATTTTGCGGCTTTGTCAGATGATTGAACAAGCAAATGATATATCGTGGTTGTAGTTGTGTAGTTGAGTGACTCAGGTTGGTTGTTCCGTGCACATCTCTACGCTTTTCTTTCTTTCAACTTCGTGGCGTGTCTCAGGCGTGTTTAATTATCGAGGCATCCGTAGTGTTACCATAGACAACATCAATACTCCACGACAACAGATTATTGTAGTACATAAACAGAAGCAGAAGCCGAAGCGTCGCAAACATGTGTGGCATTTGGTCAGAGGACGCTTGATAAAGAAGCAGGCCCAAGCTGCTCCTTCTCTTCCTTTTCCTTCTCTCGTTCCCACGTAAAAGAAGGCAAAGATGGTTAGGGTGGCCACTTATTTAACGATATTTTTACTTTTCGATCCATGTATTACTCAATATGCACAATCGGTGATGTAAAATTCTCTCTACTGAGCTATCTCCCTAAAAAAATTTTTTTTTTTTTTTTTTTTTCTTTGCTTCGTTCTTAGTTTTTATGCGGTTTACCTAATTAGTCACATATTCCATTGGCGTCACTTTGTTGTTTCTCCAACTTTTTCTTGCACGCTCGATGAACTAATGAATCATTTATCCCGGTGTTCTTGACAAAAAAAATAAACTGGCTTTCACACACACATTTTTTGTATCTGCTATGCATTTCTCCGATACTATATAAATCATCCCTAGAATCCCCCCATATTTTCGAGTATACATATATAATATATTTTCCTGTTTTCTTTTCTCTTCGTCTTTTGTCCAGATTAGTATTATTGTTAATCGTACGCCTACTTTTTTCACAATCTTCTTTAATATTCCTCTAAAATGTCTGCTGAAGAAGTTAAAACAAAAAAACTCCATATCACCGAACTTAGAGATGACTCTACCTCAGTTTTAGGTTCCCTTAACAAAATCCTTGTTGCTAACAGAGGTGAGATTCCAATTAGAATCTTCAGAACCGCTCACGAATTGTCCATGCAAACAGTGGCCATCTACTCCCATGAAGATCGTCTCTCCATGCACAGACTCAAAGCTGATGAAGCCTATGTCATTGGTAAGAAAGGCCAGTTCTCTCCTGTCCAGGCTTACTTGCAAATCGATGAAATCATCAAGATTGCCAAACAGCACGGTGTCCAAATGATCCACCCAGGTTACGGTTTCTTGTCTGAAAACTCGGAGTTTGCTAAAAAAATCATTGAAAACGGTATTAGATGGATTGGTCCTCCTCCTGAAGTCATTGATGCTGTCGGAGACAAGGTCTCTGCAAGATACTTGGCTGCTAAAGCCAACGTCCCAACTGTTCCGGGAACCCCAGGTCCAATTGAATCCTCAGAAGAGGCTGAAGCGTTTGTTCAAAAATACGGTTACCCAGTCATTATCAAAGCCGCTTTCGGTGGTGGTGGTAGAGGTATGAGAGTGGTCCGTGAAGGTGACGATATCAAAGATGCCTTCAACAGAGCTACTTCTGAAGCTAAAGCCGCTTTCGGTAATGGTACTTGTTTTGTCGAGCGTTTCTTGGACAAGCCAAAGCATATCGAAGTTCAATTATTAGCTGATAAATACGGTAATGTTATCCATCTTTTTGAAAGAGATTGCTCTGTCCAAAGAAGACATCAAAAGGTTGTTGAGATCGCCCCAGCTAAAACTTTACCGGTTGAGGTCAGAGATGCTATCTTGTCTGACGCTGTCAAATTAGCTAAAGAGGCTAACTATGTCAATGCCGGTACTGCCGAATTCTTAGTTGATAACCAAAACAGACATTACTTTATTGAAATTAACCCAAGAATTCAAGTCGAACATACCATTACTGAAGAAATCACAGGTGTTGATATTGTTGCTGCTCAAATTCAAATTGAAGCTGGTGCTTCTTTGAAAGATTTGGGTTTGTTGCAAGACAAAATCACCACCAGAGGTTTTGCTATCCAGTGTAGAATCACTACTGAAGACCCGGCTAAGGGATTTCAGCCAGATACTGGTAAAATTGAAGTTTACCGTTCTGCTGGTGGTAACGGTGTTAGATTAGATGGTGGTAATGGTTTTGCGGGTTCTGTCATTTCTCCACATTACGATTCCATGTTGGTTAAGTGTTCTTGTTCGGGTAGCACTTATGAAATTGCTAGAAGAAAGATGATTCGTGCTTTGATTGAATTCAGAATCAGAGGTGTTAAAACTAACATTCCTTTCCTTTTAACTTTGTTGACCAACCAAACTTTTATTGATGGTAATTGTTGGACTACATTTATTGATGATACTCCATCCTTATTCGAAATGGTCAGTTCTAGAAACAGAGCTCAAAAGATTTTGCATTACATTGCTGATTTGGCTGTCAATGGATCTTCTATTAAAGGTCAAGTTGGTGTTCCCCAATTATTGACTGAACCTGTTCTTCCAGCTATCCATTGTCCAAAGACAAAGAAAGAAATTGATGTCTCTATTCCATCTTCTAAAGGTTGGAGAAATGTCTTGGTGGAAAAAGGCCCAGAAGCTTTTGCTGAAGCTGTTAGAAAACATGACGGTACTTTGGTAATGGATACCACGTGGAGAGATGCGCATCAATCCTTATTAGCTACAAGAGTTAGAACTTATGACTTGGCTGCTATTGCTCCACAAACTTCACATGCTTTAGCTGGTGCTTTTGCTTTAGAATGTTGGGGTGGTGCCACCTTTGATGTCGCTATGAGATTTTTGTATGAAGATCCATGGGAACGTTTAAGAACCTTAAGAAAATTAGTTCCAAATATTCCATTCCAAATGTTGCTTAGAGGTGCTAATGGTGTTGCTTACTCGTCTTTGCCAGATAATGCTATTGATCATTTTGTTAAGCAAGCTAAGGACAATGGTGTTGATATTTTCAGAGTCTTCGATGCTTTGAATGACTTGGAACAATTGAAGGTTGGTGTTGATGCTGTCAAAAAGGCTGGCGGTGTCGTTGAAGCTACTGTCTGTTACTCAGGTGACATGTTACAACCAGGTAAGAAGTATAACTTGGATTACTACATGACAGTTGTTGGTGATATTGTGAAGATGGGAACTCATATCCTTGGTATTAAGGACATGGCTGGTACTATGAAACCTGCTGCTGCTACTAAGTTGATCTCAGCTATTAGAGCTAAATATCCACATTTGCCAATTCATGTCCACACCCACGACTCCGCTGGTACTGGTGTTGCTTCCATGGTTGCTTGTGCTGAAGCAGGTGCTGATGTTGTAGATGTTGCTTCTAACTCTTTATCCGGTTTGACTTCTCAACCATCTATGAATGCATTCTTGGCTTCTTTACCAAATCCAGAATCTACAGGCTTAGATACTCATCAATTAACCGCCATTGATACTTATTGGGCTCAAATGAGATTATTATATAGTGTTTTCGAAGCTAATTTGAAGGGTCCAGATCCAGAAGTTTATGAACACGAAATTCCAGGTGGTCAATTAACTAACTTGATTTTCCAGGCCCAACAGGTTGGTTTAGGTGAGCAATGGTTAGAAACGAAAGCAGCTTATAAAGAGGCTAACGAACTCTTAGGTGATATAGTTAAAGTTACTCCAACGTCTAAAGTTGTTGGTGACTTGGCCCAGTTCATGGTCTCCAATAAGCTAAGTTCTGACGATGTTAAGCGATTAGCTAACTCCTTGGATTTCCCAGATTCTGTCTTAGATTTCTTTGAAGGTAAGATTGGTAAGCCATATGGTGGTTTCCCAGAACCATTAAGATCCGATGTTTTGAGAGGAAAGAGAAGAAAGTTGAACTGTAGACCAGGTTTGGAAATGGCTCCATTTGACTTGGCTGCTATCAAAGCTGACTTGTCTAACAGATATGAAAAAATTACCGAAGCTGATGTTGCTTCTTACAACATGTATCCAAAAGTTTACGAAGATTTCCAAAAAATGCGTGAAACTTATGGTGATTTGTCTGTGGTCCCAACCAGATACTTTTTGAATGCACCAAAGATAGATGAAGAAGTCTCTATTGTTATTGAAACTGGTAAGACTTTAATCTTCAAATTGACTGCTGTTTCTGAAGTTTCTCCAGGTAAGAAGGATGTTTACTTTGAATTAAACGGTGAATTAAGAAAGGTTACTGTTGAAGACAAATCCGTCAATATTGACAAGGTCGTTAAACCAAAGGCCGATGCTCACAAACCAGAAGAAGTTGGTTCCCCAATGGCTGGCGTAATTGTTGAAGTTAAGGTTCACAACGGCTCTGCTGTTAAGAAGGGTGAAGCGTTATGTGTCTTATCTGCTATGAAGATGGAAATGGTTATTTCTGCTCCGCATGATGGTACTGTTGGCGATTTATCTGTCAATGATAATGATAATGTCGATGCTGCTGATTTAATTTGTAGAGTCCTTCCTGATGAAGCAAAGAAAGATGATGAAGAAAAATGAGAGTTGATCGGTTAAGTTTCCATTCATTTATTATTATTATTATTATTATTATTTATTCTCTCTCCTAGTTATTTATTTTATTTACAATATTTTTTATTAAATATAGCACATGTTTTTTACTTTTTTATTTACATCACCTATTGTATTAATGAGTAAAGTCTTTTTTACATTGATATTTCTAGTTTATTAACTAATTACTGTATAGAATATATTTTTAAAAAGTAAATATGAATGCTATGTACAGGCATGCCAACATGAATAAATACGAGGGAATAATAAAATAAGGAAACCATGAATATAAGATAAAATTGGTAAAAAAAATATAATGGGGAGAAAATTGTAAACAAAATGATGAATGACAAAATGTGGAATCATAATTTTAACAATCAACTGAAGAAATATTTACTATTTCTAATAGTGCTAACATCAAAATCACCCTTTTTCGGAATATTTGAACATTGGAAAGGAACCAAAATTTTAATGTAATCAGAAGAAGATCTCTTATTATTAGTTGAATCCTCATAAGTATCCAAATTAATTTCGGAATTCTTCTTTAATTCATCTTCAAGAGAAAAGTCTGCTTTTTTGGAACTAACCCCAAAATCCTTCGATATTTCGAACAAATGTTCGATTTCATCTCTAGATAAAATGCTAACAGAAGTTTCAGGATTTTCATCACTCATCTCACCCTTGATTCTCTTTCTTTCTAATCTGATTTCTTCTCTCAAATTCAAGTGTTTACCAGCTTTATCAGAATATTCGGCCCTAAATTTCAAAATTTTTTGAGTAGTTTCATCATTCTTAGGAACCGAAATAATTAATAAGTTATTCTTGTATCTATCCTCAAATTCAGTTTTGACCCTACCTATCAAATTGTTGGAGTGTAACTTGATGAAAGCTTCTCTTAAAACAACGTTCATAGTATCAATGGAAGATGCATGCGTCCAGTAAGAATCATGAACAGATGCAAAGCTAATACCCTTTTTATGGCATTCACTAGCACTAAGCAACATATGTGTAGCATCTAAAGAATGGATGTAGTTAGGTGGGAAAGCAGTGACTTGTCTTTGAGAATAAACTTCATTCAATTCAAAAGGATCCGATATAAAAACAGTCTGTAAGTTAGTACTGATTTGCCTCTTATTGGTAACTCTATATGGTTGAACAACTGGTAATCCTAATGGTGTAGTCCAAATTACAGAACTCATGTTTCTTGGCTTACCAGTATTCGTATGAAGTTGATCTTCCTCAAAATCAATAACATTCACAGATTTAGTAATTCTTTTTGCACATTCGGATAGCCAATCTTGAATTAAATGAGCGCCTGTGAATAAGGTTCTAATAGCATGGAAAACTCTTCTAGTCAAAAAAATAGATAATTGATAACATTCATCTTTATCTTCAAAATAATGATCTAACTGCTTTCTGATTTGAGCGGTAGCACCAACATAAGTAACACCATAAACATTGGTCATCACGGTTTGTTTAATAATCTTTCTGTTAATAACTTCGACTAATCTTTTAGCAGGATCAGATCCTTGAGAGGCTTCTTGTTCCAAAGTCTTCTTAGTTAATTGAGCAACGTAATTATAAACATCTTGTGGTCTATCACTTGGATGTAAATTGACTTGGGTTGCACCTTCAATATCACCACCCAAAGCTGCATAATGCTGTAAGCCATTACAAGTTCCATCTTGATGAACCGGTTGATAAGAGACAAACTCACTTGGATCTGGTAATTTCAAAGCATCCATTAATTCAAACATAACAGCTAATGCTTGCCATGGATCTTCAGCAGTTAGCCATAATCCTGATTTATCGTATGGATTTGCAACAGATTTTTGAATTGCTTCCATATTTTTATCTACGAATGCAGCTCTTTGTTCAAATGGTAACTTGGAGTGTCCGAACAAGTTTGCCAAATGAATCTTTAACCAGAATAACCCATTTGGTCCTAATTTTGTACCTTCCCAAAAAATTAATAATCCTCTACTCAAATCATTGCCTAAATGGTTGAAATGAGGAGACAAAGGATAAGTTCTGCCTCTGAAATCCATATTGTGAGGGAAATAAAATTTTTCACCTACAAATGCTCTTGCGATTTCCAATTTATAATTAGTATCACATCTTAAAGATCTTTGAGCACCATACTCATTAGCAATCTTCTTAGCATGTCTTTGCCAATCCCTCTTAACAGTAGGCTCACTATCTCTTGGAGGTGGAGGTGGAATATCAGGTTTATTAACGTTTTTTGGGATAGCCAAAAAGTCTTCACCAGTATTCCAAATATTAGTCAAGATTTTTAATACCCTTTCATTAATAGTCCATGCAGTTTTACCTAAAACATTTAACCCATCAAAAACATTATCTAAATCAGACCTCTTGGATGCAATCTTGATATAAGCCAATTGTTCAGGTGAGTCCTTTGTTCTAATAACTGCGTTTCTACTAAATTCGTAACCACCATTATTCCACGAGCTCCATTCTCTTGGTTTGGTCAACATCGGATAAGATTGTGGGAAAATAGAAAACTTCAAATTTTGGGTACCTAATTGATTTAATAATTCAGAATGTAATTTCAAAACGCCTAACTTTACACCGTTAGAATATTGATAAGTATGGATAATAGCTGGAACATCGGCAGAAATCTGTCTGCCTGTCTTAGGATCAACACCCATAACATCAATTTTAGCCACCTTGATGAAACTACTAACTAAGATAGAACCAATTTTAGCTCTAGTATCATACTGCCAAATAATTTCTTTTTTCATTTCATCGTGTCTAAATCTAGCCTTAGATCTTTCAAGAATGTTTCTCAATTTTTTATTTTTTTCATTTTTATTCAAACCTTGGAATGCTTTTTCTTCTGTTTTTAATAACATATCAGACTGATATTCTTTTTCAATTGCATTACCTACACTCACGACAGCTCTAGCTGTCTTCATACCGTCTACCACACCACCAGTTGAAGTCAATTTTAAAATTTCTAAAATAGTGATAACAACCATTTTTCTAGCATTGACTAAAGTTAAAAATGGAGCGACTTCTTCCAATCTTTTAATCCTAATACTTTTATTCTTATTAGGCTGTTTTTCTATTTTACCAGAAACTATAGAAACACAAGTTTGGATATCATTTTCCACTAAGGGTAGCATATCTTGGAACCATTTCCAAAGTAATACATTCAACTTTTTATCTTTTACAAGTAAACCGCCATGTTTAGTAGCCTCTTCAGCGTTATGTTTCCAATTTTGTTCAGCACCCTCAATAGATTTAGCTTCTAACTGGCGTTCTCTCTCCTTATTGAAATCTTCTAATAAGTTGTTGAACAAATCTTTATCTTCTTGAGACTTCAAAGATTTATAAATTTTAAAAAAATTAATAGATTGCTTATCTAAATTCACATATTTTTCTGGATGTTCTAATTTACTTAGAAACCTATCTATGAATTCATTGTTGGATTTATGAGCCAAAGCCAATAAAGAGTGTCTAATTACTTTCAAACCAAAAGAATCAACGGCTTTCAATTCATCGTATCCCAACTTTTTGAGAGCTCCTGGAATATTTTCAGACCAATCTAGACTTTCTTCCTCTGCTCCAGGAGATTTCATTGTGGACAAAACATTTTCAACAGCATCTGCGTCAATTTTACCTATATTTCTCACACCATCTTTGCTTCCTGGATTTGAAGTTTGACCATCATTGAAAAAAGAACTTTCACTCAATAAAGTTTTAATGTCAGTTGGAAACTCTTTCAAATCAATATAGCACTCATCGTGGATCCTTTTTAAATATGAAATTGGTAAAACATCAATGTTACTTAAAACTTCTTTAATTGGTTTATCGTTTTGGATCCAGGCATTGATGTAAGTCTTATAGTAAGTAGTATTTTCGATAGAATCTGCAGGTTTATCTATAAATTTTGATTTCTCCATACTAACTTTGATCAAGATAGCAACAGTTTTAGAATCGGCAGCTACTCTGTTATAATAAATTTTGATACCTTCAGCAAATTTTTCAACTTCATCGAGAGTGACTTCGCTAGAGTTGGACCATACTAAAAAATATTTATTCATGGAGTCTAAAAAGGATTCAACTGATTTCTGATTGTATAAGTCCGTTATATCGTATAAAGAATCAAGTAAAGTTCTAGCTCTTTTAAATTCACCATGCTTCAAGCAAGCATCTAATAAGGCCCAAATCTTAGATGTGTGTTTATTGACATTCTGTTGACTAGATAAATCATAAGGAGTTGGAAAATCTGTTACTGATCTATAAAGCTTATTGGAATCCTTTTTAGTATTTCTACTAAAAAGTAAAGAATTGGTCGATGAAATACTATTAGATGGAGCATCCGGTTTAAAACATGACGTATTTGGAGATGATTTCTTGGAAGAAGAATGAACTAACCTCATAAATGGCCTCAAACGAGACGAAGTAATTACTAATCTCGATGAGCTTTGAAGCATTGTTATCCTTTGTATGTTATGATTTATATACTTTTAACAATGTATTTACCTTGAATCAATTGAAATCAATACAAACAACCAATAAATATATTCGAGAAATATATATCAAAGTATCAAGAAGTATAAATATTGAACTACTTGTAAAATTTTAATTATCTGTTCTATTGAATTGAATTAAAGAAGAAAAGAAAAAGGGAAAAATTGCAAGTGAAAATTAATGTAATATGATGACCTAAAAAAAAATTACTATGATGTTTTTTCTTTTTTTTTTTTTTTTTTTTTTTTTTGATGCCTCTCTAATAAAAAATTGTGCAAAACAAATAAAAAAAAATAAAGAAAAAAAAATGGCTCATTCTATTCCTGTCTGCCTGCTAGCATAAAAGTCAAAGTTTATGCATTCCTACCTACAACAGTATAAGCACCTTGTGACCTTGAAACTCCAATTGGATATTGATAATACATTCAATCCACTAATGTTTATTTAGGATAATGGAGAAGTTGTTTCTTGATCCTTCATTGGCGATTTGTTTCTTTTTGAACTGTATTACTGTTTTCTCCTTCTTTGAATCATACTTCAACAAAATGTAAACTAGCTTATATGATTCATGATACCTCAATGGTTCATATCCTAAGTCTTTTAAAAGATCCATAAGGTTCTCTTTGCAAATATACTTAGAATTATTGACACATGGTAATGGTAACACAAAGAACAAGCAAGGTGGAATTTTTCCTTTCGGAGATAGGCTTCTATTAGAATGATTCACGTGAAAATCTTCTTTCTTGAAATAATAGCTCAATTTTTTCAACATTTCACCTCTTTCCAATGCTGTTGGTACAAAGTTTAACACTAATGATAAGCTCACCAAATTGAATCGCTCTTCTTCAGATTTTGGTAATGGTCTTTTCATAAAATCTTGTTGAAGAATCAATTTAGGCTCTTGTGAATTCAAGTCTAGTCTAGTCACATTATCTTTAAACCATTTGCTAGTTGATATTTTATTTTTACTACTCAAAGACCCTATCTCTAGTGCACTTAATTTTGACCCTGCCTCAAATTCAAATAATTCATCTAGCCACATTAACAATTTCTTAGAGGAATCGCCACCTCTTTTTTCGTTCTGACCACTCAATGATGATGCTTGATATGTTTCTAATCCACCTTGTGCTTCTATAGTGTAATCAATTTCACTTAATAGCTTAATGCTGTCTTTAAAATCTGCGTCTAGATTGTGCGTCGATATACTTTTCATTTTCCCTATGGTATGAAATAAATTATTTCTTTGTTGGACTGGTTCCTTGATTGTCTTCGATGAATGTTGCTCATTGTAAAACTTATAAAGTTGATATATCTTGCTATATGATTCTTCGAATATCTGCAAATAATTATGTTCATCTAGACCATCTATATTAAACTTATTCAACAACTGTCTCCTTGCTTTCAAGAGCACGTGAAAAGAATTTATTAGTTTCCTACTAAATTTTGGTTTGATCCTGCTATTCACATTTTTACTTTCTGTAATCGGAAGCAACTTCTTCTTCTTTGTCATTTTTGTATGCTTATTTCCTATTATGTATTATTGGCATCTATGACCACTGTAATCTCTCAAGTTGATTTAAAATTCGGAGATGATGAGGAATGATTTAAATCAATGCAAGATGGCACAGAATACAGCGCACCTTCAAAAAAATTGTGTTGAAAGAAAAAAAATAAAATCTCAAATTCCAAAGTACATGCTGAAATAAGATAACCCATCAACCAATTGTTATTCTCTTTATTTTCGTAAACATTCCAAAAATATCCGAAAGTAAAAAGATATCGTATTATGGATACTGCAATCAAGCATTTTACATGTGATTAGTAAGAATTTGATTTACGCTTAGTAAGAATATACCGTGCTACTACTGATAAAAAGCCGTTTAATCATTATATTAATAGATCTGGAAAGCAATAAACAGATTTAAAACGAGCTTTAGAATTATCATTATTTAATATGAATGTCGATAATTTATCTACTTGAATAGCAAAATGAAAAGTGTCTATTTTGTAATTAGTAACCACTTGTCCTGCTTACAGTTGTCATTATGCTGTCACTCCATCTTACGTGTGGTTCGCTTTACCCGAATGCTCTTGTTGCAAGTTAGCTACCAGTTGTATATCCTGCTCTTACATTCTAATTGTCGAGGCGAAATCTCTTGCTGACTTTGCAGAGATTCTTGCTCGATATCGGAATCACTATTTACATTAATAGTCATTCTTGATTTGAGAGAGATAATATATTATATATTTATTTCTTGTCCTCTTCTATATATTTTCCTCCTATATTCTCCTGAATCATTATGTTTTCCTTGCTTGGATATATGTCCTTTTATATTCGATACCTGATATCTTAATGATCAGTAAACATTCCTAGTAACCTCAACTGGTATACTAGGATTGTAGCTGAGTCATTATTAGTCATTACCTATTAGTCATTACCTATTAGTCATTACCTATTAGTCATATGAGTCATTATGACTCAAGGATCATGAGTCAGTTATTACGATGTAATGTTGGCTCAACACTAATAATTTGAATATGGCATAGTTACTTTAAAATCTTGATGTTGGTAGAATTGTATATTTATTCTTCAGTCTTTATTTAGCATATTGTCTTCAAGTTTAATAAGATATCCTATATTATAAAATGCGAAGTACTCTCTTCTTGGGTTTTTTTTAACTGACAAATTGTTAACTATATTTAAATAGCTTGTATTAAGTATTGTTGTTACATATTATATTTATTATTTGTTTTATTTGTTTGTTTACGTATTTGTTATATTGCTCTTTCTAAATAGAGCTATTCCGTCTTGACATTTCACATAAATTGTCGTGAAGAAGACAAAAGGTATAAGTAAATGTCCAGGCAGGATATACCGAAAGTAGGTCCCTTGCATAATAAAGAACATCTTAAGTAATGAAGATCACTTAAATATTGCATGACTATACATAATACAAGTTTACTGGCAATAAACAATATGTATATAAGAAGCTCACATTTCCCTAAGTATTCTTAGATTGTATCTCAAGAAGAAATAGAAAATACATAGAAAAATATATAGAAATATACAGATATAAACCTATCTCTCTTAATACTATGAGTAATAATATTAGTCAGGAGAGAAACAATGACTCAGAATTAAACCAAAGAAACTTGTCAAGATATAACAGCTATATCCTAAGAAATAACAATATGAAAAATACAATAATAATAGTATAAAATTATAACAAACGAACATATAATATGCATGACGACGCGTATATATGCAAGTATAAG